>CM070032.1:135181432-135192578 GCA_036250615.1 Ptychadena robeensis | reverse complement strand
ATGTGGGGTAATTGCTGCATTGGATATGCGGGGTAATTGCTGCATTGGAGATGTGGGGTAATTGCTGCATTGAAAATATTACTATATTATACAGTATAGTGTATAGTGGTCTCTTCTCTGCATTATATTGTGGAGGTTAAAGGTGGTGAGGGTATGCATCCCTCAGCACCTGGATTTCCCTTGAGGTACAATCCCAAGGGCAAGGGGACTTTTAAGCCCACAAATTCATACAAATGTAATAGTAAATCAGTAAACAATAGTGAGCAGTTCATGCAGTTTTAATTAAAAAGGTGGTTCTACACATGGTAGGATACATGATATCATGGAAAAACGGCTGATGTACATGGATACACATCGCATACAAGGTACAGAGTACAGTAATTAAAGATATTCATGCGTATAGAAGTAATTTATATATATCTCACAGTCATCAGTAATATGATCAAAGGATGTTGTAGGATAGTAATTCAACCGATAGAATCTACCCCAACGCGCGTTTCGTAATTCACTTCTTCAGGGGGTATATTCAAATTTGTGCTGTAGTGTACGGTATCTTATCAGCAGTAAAAGATACAATAAGGAGAAGATAGAAAGCGAAGGAGAAGCGGTAAAAGTGAGACGGGGAATATGCAAAGAAAAAAAAGGGAGGAACACCGGGGAAGGAAAGGCAGAAGAAAAAAGGAAAAGAGGGGAAGAAAAAAAGGGGGATAAGATGAAGGAAAAAAGGGAAAAAGAGGTAAAAGAACAAATGTCAGATATACTTAGATGGTCAATAGTATAGATAGTCAATTGGGTTGGTATTGGGTAGGTATACTCATTTTTAGTGGTAATAAATCAGTGTCGGCTATGTCCCGCTAGGGACTGCCCATTGAGGGGAACGAGTGGCCAAACAGGCCCGTCATAAGCGGGGTACCATCTCAATCTGCACACAGGGTGTAATTAATCGCTTGAACTGATAGGAAAGGTGGTTAGATATTTCACCAGGGGGTAGGATTGTAGTGATGAGGGCATTGTGCCAGGATTTGAAAGGGTACATGAGGTGTGTGTACCGTGATTGTGTCTCAAATGGGGTGGTAAAATGTGACATTGTGAGGGATGGGGAAGGAGAAGGGCACAAGAGGGGAGGGGGGGGGGGGGGGGGGGGGGGGAGAGGGATTGTCGTGTGTGAATGGTGAAAGTAATACAGGAAAGTGTAGATCAAATAAGGTGTCAGTGAACGTGACTGAAAGAGGAGAACAAGAAAGACAGAGAAACGGAGAGGGCATAGTGAAAACAGTGAGGAAAAGGAAGACAAGTCCTGGGTATGTGATACAAGGGGAAAGGTGGGGGAAGGCAGTATGGGAATAGTTAGGAAGTTATATTAAGGGACAAAGGAGGGAGGGCACTCAGTGAAAAACTATGGGGGATAAAAACATGTATGTAAGGTGACACTGCATTCTGTGAGTAATTCTAAAAGTGGAGCGATAAGGGGTGAGCAATGGTGGAAAAAAAATAAGAATAAGAAAGGGAAAAGGTGGTGAACCTACTGGGGTGTGATGTAAAAAAGATGATATTGTCTTTTAAAGTGAATAGGGTTGTGTTTGTGGGTGATGGTGAATGTGTGATTTATACCATATATATCTAGGGTGTGATGTAAGCAGGATGATATTGTCTATTAAGGTGAGTAGGGTTGTGTTAGTGGGTGATGGTGACTGTGTATGTGTGATTATCCATATATATAGGGCTGTGAAGTCGGTCGATAAATTCCCCGACTCCTCAGTTTCTGATTCTTCCGACTCCCACTCCTCTGTATGTAATATGCTAATGTATTTGTCCATCCATTGAAGGAAAGGAAGGCAACATACATTAACCACAGAACTTCCAACACTGTAGTTTAATGGCCAATTAAAGCAGAGAAATGGAGTTAGGCAGAAGATGCTGCTGCTTTTTCCTTAAGCTAGGCACCACGCTGTCATTGACCGGGGATCAATTGAACGGAAATCAATGTGCACCACATGGGCACATCGATTCCTGTTCAATGGGGACCCATTTTCCCCAGTTTGCAGTGTGTGATTTACAACATGCCACAAGCTAGGGAGAAGCAGCCTGTCTCATACAGCTGTCTCATTTACACAGCTTCCGAGTGAGCAGTGCTGGCTCTGCCCCCCCTTCACACTGACAGCCGGCGGCTGAGCATAAGGCAGCAGCCGCAGCTGTTCCAATACTTTTCATGAAGACTCACGTCTCCAATCAAATTGGAGATGCAAAATATTGGAGATTGAACAGGGTTTTTTTCCACATGTTGGAACTCCGTTCAATCAAGTTTCTTCGAGCCGTCTCTATTGATCCCGCCCGAAGGAAAGCACACACACACATAGGTTTGTAAACAGATTAGAGTACAATCAATCACCGTGAGCGCGCAAGTTGATTGATTGTACTCAAATCTTTTTACAGATCTACCCGTGTGTGCCAAGCTTTAGTGTTTTGATATTCTGCTGAAGATAGGGCAGTGGAAGGCTCCAGGAAGAGGCAGGGCGAAGGGGCACTTCAAAATGATTCATGATTTCCCTGGAATCCCATAGTCATGTGTAAAGTTGAAGCTAACAATCTAAGTATTTGTTGCATCAGCTGGGATACAGCGGTTTTTCAAATGTTTTACAGCTTCCATCTTGAACTATTGGCTATCCATTCCCTTCACCTATACAAGCGTCTCTAGTCCGGCAAAACACATTTACTTCATTATCATGTGTGTGGGGGGCCTTTAGGCTAGGTTCACAGTGGGCGCTGTAATGTGCACTGCATGGATTTATTCTTATAGCAGAGCAGTCGTTCATTATGACTGTTTTTATTTTATTCCCATTATTTTCCGACTCCAGGTACCCAAAAATGTCTCCACAGCCCTGCATATATATCCCCTTGGTCAGTGTAAAATAAAAAAATTATAGGGTGGTGATAGTAAGTCAAGAGTGTACATGTAGACAGGGTGGATAATGTTCCTCTTGAGAGTAAGGGTTAAGAAGTAATCCAGGTGTGCTGTGCTAAATGGGTTATCAAATAGCTGGTGAGTAATCACATCTAATGGTATTAAACTAGGAACATTTTCATTAGGTAATCTACTTACATTGTGGTGTTTTCAACCAGGTTTGCACTTGTGGTGACCGGTATCCCAGCTCTCCATGCGTGTGGGGCAGTCCACCGCCCCCAGCCTATATGCCCCCTCGCCGTCCCGGCGCCACGCGCCCGCCGCGGCACGATGACGTCATCGGCTGGTGCGAAACGCCGGGACGTACGGGTGTCTTTGCTGCTAGGTAGATGGGGGCGGATACGACCAAGCCCAGGGGAGGGGCATGCAATGGATGGGCAGGTGGAAGGAGTCCAACAGCAGTGAAGATTGACCGGCCGTGATCCCTGGGTGGCACGCCTCCCTGGCTATCTCCTGCAGCGCATCGACCCATAAATTGTCACACCAGATAGGGAAACATCTCTCCCCTATAGGCGGGCGACCAATTGCACAAGGCGGTCAGGTGCATCTTTGTAGGGCTGACAATTGGTAGATAAAGATAGGAGAAAGATATCATAAATGTTTATAACATAGCCAGTGTAATGCTAGCCATACACATGCCGATAAGCGGCCGATTTTTAACCTGACCGACGGGTGTTCGCGCTCGCGCCGTCGTCAGGTTAAAAATCGGCTGCTTATCGGCATGTGCCCACATGGGGCGACAGATCCCTGTCGCCCCACAGCTCGACCGGCCAGAGAACAGACATGTCCGATAATCTCTGGCCGGTGCGAGCCGATGAAAGCTGATGCCATAAGCTTCAATGAAGACGGCGTCTTTATTGCAACTTATGGCTGGCACACAAAGGGTGCCAGCCGACTGAAGGGGCCCCATAATGCACCGGGATGCTAACGTGATGACGTCATCACGTTAGCATCCCGGAACATATCGGGACAGGTCTGCCTGCACACCATCGTGGTGTGTATGGCAGGCATAAGTGACATTACGGATTATATTAATCCACCATATTCATACAACATAAATGGCAAGTATATATTATTAAACACAATACAATAGAAATTATATAGACAATAAGACATTAGCCATACCTCTATCATTCCTATATGTGGGGTTTCTGGTGTGCCGTGGGTTTTTGACCCCACCCTCGGCCCTCCTATCTAGCTGCCTCTTATAGTATAAGTCTTATAGTATAAGAGGCAGCTAGATAGAAGGGCTAAGCAAAAGCATCCTTACAGAGCCGGTCCGTGTATAACACGGATCGGCTGTATAAGTCTTATACTATAAGAGGCAGCTAGATAGGAGGGCTAAGCAACCGCATCCTCACAGAGCCGGTCCGTGTATAACATGGATCGGCTGTATAAGTCTTATACTATAAGACTTATACAGCCGATCCGTGTTATACACGGACTGGCTCTGTGAGGATGTGGTTGCTTAGCAACAGGTGTCCCCACAGACCAGGGGCGGTGTTTTTGCTCTGCTGGTACGCATCTGCGTTCCAGCGGGGCACCTGCTGATGACGTACTTCCGGCGGGGACCGGAAGTGCGCCGCGATTATGCGCATCGTCGGTGCTCTCCGATTTTTTTCATGAAACAAGTGTGCCTTTGCCCAAAAAAGGTTGAAAAACACTGATCTAGGGATCCATTTTTATGTTTAATTGAAGTAAACTTTTAATATACATTGGTCAAACTTGTGTTTACTAATATCAATCAGGTCATAATTGGCATAGAAAACAGGGAAGGCTTATCGTTGGGAAACGAATATTTGCGATATTGTGAGATTAGATATTTCCTAGTAATTAAGTCATCTTCCTAGGGTGGGTCCATTATAGGAAGCATTTGAAGCTCTGTTTGTTGTTTAACCCGTGTTGGCTTGTAGCTTTAGGTCATGGATGCAGCATGGGTCATGGATATATTTCTGTCTTACATCTTACTATTATTTTCCTTAGAAGTTTCCCAACATAAAAATACAGAAACAAAACAAATTATAGGGTGCACATTAGTGGTCCACCAGTACGCACCTTCGCATAGTACCGCTGTTGGAGTCTGTCAGCCAGAGGAGAGATTCCCCCTCACCCCCTTTCCTCCTTGATGTGTCAGAGGAAACTGACGTGCTCAATAGGCTGTGGCCCCAGTGGCTGAAACTTTTTAGATTGCCAAAACTTTCAGTTAAATGTATACATTTTATGTCACTTGGATAACAGTAGGGAAACATTAATAACTGAAAGGTTGCAGTTAGGGGTGTCAAATTGGGAATGCGAATTACTAACAAAAAGATTGGTCTTTTAAAGGTGTTGTAGATCTGGGTGTTTAATGGACATGTCTGCAGTGGCACTGGGTGGTGCTGCAATGAAGACGCAACATTGCACAGCTTCGGTGTTGTACTGTGAGAGTTCTGGCTTAATAAGTAACAGGTAGGTCCATGCAGGAAGCTGATGGCGAGGACAGTGAGAAAGAAGGACCCTTTTAAAAAAAATTCTACAAATGGGGTGAGTCCCACACAGCATCTCCTGGTACTCATCCGAGTAGCTCACTAAAAAAGTTATGTGCGCGGGGAAAAGGTAGTCCATGTTTGTTCCATAGTATGCTTTTATTTGTTGTGAACAGTTCAGTACGGTATATTTATTGAGCGTACATGGAATGGCATACTGGATAGACTTTAACACCTTCATACCTTAACTCGGAACATAACAAAAACTCAAAACATATTACAAACGCTTAACAGTTACCCAGCAGAAACTGAGCTGGGGAACACAAAACACCTCCTGAACACACACTATACATTAGAAAATATGGTCTTGTACTCTATTGGATATAGCTAGTCCCTAATTCCCATCGTTCATGGAAGGGGGGGGGGGGGTACAGCCTGAGTGCCGGGAGACATATGACATATACGGGTGCCATTTCCTTAGAAATGGTAGGTAAGTACGAGGCGAGTGAGCATGCGTCTCGAGTTGTTCCCTGGCCATTAGATCCCAAAGCTGTTTATGAACCTGCCAATCCTGGCACCTCTTGTGCAAGCCGTTGGGACATTATGGTACGACGATCGACCAGGAGGCATGTATGGGTCCATATTGAGTGCTGACCCATCCGCCGTTGATAATGCGGTGGTATGATGCCAAACAGCAGTATTAGGGGATCCTTGGGCAGGCGGACCCCCAGGATATCATATATGTAGTCACACACCTGTACCCAAAATTTAGCAATTAAGGAGCAAGCCCACAGAATGTGTGCTAGCGATGGGTTATTGATCCGACACTTGGGACACACTGAGTGCCAGATTTTGGCACCATCTGCAGAAATGAGAGACACCCCCGGGGGCTTGTATGCTCTATGAAGCAGCTTGTATTGGGTTTCCCTCCAGGTTTCCGATCTGACGCACCTACATATGATGTTATAGCCACGAAGGAGCTTACCAAAGAGCCCCTCCTCCTGGAAGTCCCTGGACCAGGTAGTTCTCATTTCCAATAGTGTCTCCCCATCTTGCGAACCCCTACATAACCCTTTGTATATAACCGAGACTCTGTGATTGGATGGGTGAATCGGGTCATCAAATTTTGATGCGTTGTGGAACATACAAAGGTTGTTAGACACCTGTTTACAAAAGAGGCATACCTGGATATAATGGAGAGGATGAGCTTCCGAATCTGAAAGCTGAAATTTAGCTTTCAATTCAGATAAAGTGAAAACCACTCCTGTTATTAGGTCTATCAGATCTTTAAAGTACGTAAGATGCTTGTCTTTCCACTTGTGGAAAACTTTCGATGTGGTCCCTGCTTTAAAGAGAGGATGTCCTATAATTGGTAAGTATGCTGAGTATGTTTATGGAAGTTTAAAAATCTTTCTCGACTCCCTGAAGGCCACCAATGTATCTCGCAAGAGAACACAGTGTTTTAGATAAGTCGGTAGTTTGGATATTGGGCAATGTAAAAGGGCTTTCAGGTCCCATGGGTATGCCAATGCTCCTTCCAACTGGTGATTGGAGTGGCCGGAGGACCCCTTGATCCAGTCCAAAGCATGCCTCAAAAGGCTAGCTAGGTTGTACTTGTCGGGAAGGTTATCCCCGCCCTCCGATTTAGTTTTGTGTAATTTTTTCATGGCTATCCGGGCCCTTTTGCCACTCCATAAAAATGTGGAAAAGGCGGCATATAATCTGTTCACGTCAGTATGGCGTAGCAGAAGAGGAATATTTTGTAGGGGATATAGCAGTTTGGGGAAGACTATCATTTTTAAAAGGTGACACCTGCCCATGAAGGAAACTGGAAGATTTGTCCACGATTGGAGCTTCAGTGTGATTTCATGGATGACCTCATGATAATTAAGTGTATAAAGGGTTGAGGGGTGCTTCCCTATTTGGATACCTAAATAAGTGATATGAGATCCTGCTATGACGAAGTCAGTCTGTGTTAACCAAGGTCTCGGTCTAATGTTGGAGAGCAATAGTAGTTCACTTTTATTTGAATTTACTTTAAAACCCGATTGCACTCCATAGTCTTTTAAAACTCCCTGAATGAACGGGATATCCTGGGAAGGGTTTTTCGTGAAAATCAGGATATCGTCCGCAAATAGGGCACATTTCAACTTAGTGTAACGTATCGGGATACCTTCAAATTTCTCGGAATCCTCCAGCGTACGTACCAGAGGCTCGAGTGCTACGTTAAATAAAAGTGGTGATAGGGGCCACCCTTGTCTGGTCCCTTTTTGTAGAGCGAATAGGGAGGGTAAGAATCCCGGCGTGTACACCCTGGCTGATGGAGAAGAATACTTGGACTTTATTAGGGCCAAATATGGACCACAGAAGCCCATTTTATGCATTACTTTGAATAACAAGGGTAGGTTGACATTATCAAACGCCTTTTCGGGCATCTATTGTGAGTAGAGAGACATCTTCCATTGGATGGTTCTTTGCATAATCTAATGCAATTAGGGTTTTCCTAATATTTATGACCCCTTGTCAACCCTGGACAAACCCTGACTGGGAGGCATGGATAATCGTAGGAAGTATATTAGCCAATCGCTGTGCCTACAGTTTTGATAATATTTTAGCGTCTGTGTTTATCAAGGATATCGGGCGATAGGATCCTAGCAATGTAGGGTCTTTCCCCTTTTTGTGTAACAGCTTGATGTACGCTTCATTCGCAGTTGGAAAGTAGCGTCCAGAGGCCCATAAAGATTGGTACAAGCATTGCAGAGGAGTTAGAAGATCCACCACGAACAGTTTATAAAAGTCAGTCGTCAGACCGTCTGGCCCAGGTGCCTTGTTGGAGGGGAGCATTTTGATTATGGACAGAATCTCTTCAGTCGTCAGGGGCGCATTTAGAGATTGCAGTTGGTCCGGAGTCAGGGTGGTCCAAGAATATCTGCTGTTGGGAGTCATCTGTCCCTGTTTCCCTATATAAGTTTTTATAAAAATCCAGGATATTGTTTATTTCGACAGGGTCAGTGGCCAGTATTCCTCTCGAGTCTGCCATCGCAGATATGTTATTGTTAGGCATAGTCCCTTTTACTATCGTGGCCAGAAATTTCCCAGCTTTATTGCCGAATTTGTGATATTTCAAATCAATATGCGATTTCCGCAGTCTGTCCACGCTTTCTAGCCAATAATCAATCGGTTTTTGCTCATAGAAAGCTCTCTTTATGTTGTGCATTGGGATCTGCTGCCAATGTACGTTGTGCTTTTTGCAGCTGTGCTAATGCCTCTCTATAACGCTGCTGGGTTCTCTTACGCTTAGAGATTGTGTAGGCCATAATAAATCCCCTGATATGCGCCTTCGCTGCCTCCCAGTATAGTATAGGGTCCCCACTGTGTATCTCATAATGTTGTTTATATTCATTAAGTTTGGCAGAGACAAATGCATGGAATGTAGGGTCATCCTTACACTGGGTGGGGAAGCGCCAGAGAATGTCAGTACCTTTCAAGCTACGTTCTAACAATTGTAAGCTAATGGGGGCATGATCCGAAATAATGACGTCATATCTCTGGGTCAGTGCCAACAGAGAGGAGGGAGTCAGATACTAAAAGATAATCGATCTGTGGGCGTGGGACACACGTGTAAATTGCCTGTCGGTCAGATGAGTCTGCTGCCAAACATCATGAACATTGTTGAGTTCTGCAAACTCCATCAAATTCGTGTGTTGTTCGGATGACGTGTGGGTACGCCAGTGGGGGCACTTCGTTTTCCCTTTCGACCTCCTATCCTCCTCCCGCCACATAACCTCATTAAAGTCCCCCCCCCCCCCAATCACCTTATAGGGAATAGGGTCTGCTGCGATCGTGTGCGATAGTTGTATAAAAAAGGATTTGGGAGGGGAATTAGGAGCATATACATTATATATGCTGAGCTCTCTGTTGGCCGATTTCAACTTAACCTGTAACAGTCTACCCTCCGCGTCATGAGTATGTGACTCTAGGGAATAATTGAGATTTTTGCGTAGGAGAGTGATCACTCCACCCTTCCTCCCTTTAGCGGGGGAAGCCAAGGTTTTATCGACCCAGAGTTTCATCATAAGGGCGGCGCTCTCCTCACCCAGATGTGTCTCTTGGAGGAGAGCTACATCGGCGTGAAGACATTTCAGATGCCTAAGCACCATACTTCGTTTAGTGGGAGAGCGCAGCCCCTTGACATTCCAAGACATGATTTTCAGAGTTTGGTGCAATGGGTGTGTCATGTCATATCAATTGCGTCTTACATAGTGCAGTCATTACCTTTAACACCATGTGTAATGAGCATTCGCCCACCCTGTGGTAGAGCACAATCAACATAGGTCCAAGAGCATATCGCGACACTTAAAAAAACTGTAAAACCTACTATAAACTTAATATCAACTTTACATATACCAATGGTGGTGAAAACAAGGAACCACCTGAAATAACATCTATGAGATGGGGGCTTCACTTTTTTCCACATGCCTTCTCACACATCCCCACTGCCCCTTCCCCCCGCCCAAAGCAGTAACAGCAAGCGCCCGTTTACGGCCCTTCAGTCCAGGGATGGTGTGGGGTACTCCCTATGGAATATAATACTCTGGCATATATACGGTAAGTGAATTATAACACATAGTAGTCTTACGGTTTCCCAGAGAGCTAGCATTCCACAGGGTCAATGAGTAGATAACTTCATCTCCACCGTTGGAAGTCAGCGATTCTTTGTTGTCTTGAGATCCTTCTTTACATCCGTCTTCGGGTTTTTTGGGGTGTCCAGTTTCAGTTGCAGGGGCTTGGGAGACGCAGTCGGTTGGTTGGATTTCTTGAGAGGTGTCGTCATGGTCGGCTGTCGGTTTATCATAGGTGACCGGTCTTCAGTCATCCGGGATACATAGCGATCCGCTTCCTCGGGATCCCTATACACGTGTTCCACTCCCTGCGCGTCACGGATCTTCAGTACAGCTGGGTAGAGCAAAGCAAACTTTATTTTCTTCTTGAAAAGAGCAGTGCAGATATGGCGAAACACCTTCCGTTTCTTTGATACGTTGACCGAATAGTCTGAAAATATGAGCAGTTTCCGGTCGCCATAGGTCAGTCCCTTGCGTGCTCTGTAGGCCTGCATAATATCAGCCTTGTCGGAATAATCAAGGTACCGCACCATGATGGGACGGGGAGATGTACGAGTAGCATCCTGTGGTCCCATCCTGTGTGCTCTCTCGATTTTCAAAGGTTGTTCCAAACCCAGCAGAGCTGGCACATCTATGGAGCACAGATCTCGAAGGGCCACTGGTTTGACAGATTCCGGAACACCCATAATCCTTATGTTGTTCCTCCTTGATCTGTTCTCCAGGTCATTAGATTTCTCTGACATGTCCGCCACAGTCTTCTCCAGATTGCTACAGCGCAGCGCATATCCATTGATATCATCTTCCAGATTAGATATCCTCCCCTCCAATTCCTCAATCTTGCTGGACTGATCAGACAGCTCCTGTTTGAATGTGGCTATCACCTTCAGCATGGCCTTGTCGATCGCTGCCTGTATTGTGGGTTTTAGAATAGCAGCCACAGCCAGCGTGATGCCCGTATGATTCGCACTGCCTCCATCCAGCTCAGACCGGTCGCCAGAGGAGTCGCGATCTACCGCTTGTAGAAGTGTACTTCTCCTCTTGCTTTCTCTGCTCCTTCTTTCTGGGGACATCTCCCCCAACCCTGGCCCTCCTCACTG
>CM070032.1:135151705-135181332 GCA_036250615.1 Ptychadena robeensis | reverse complement strand
TTGCTCTGACTGTCCGCCATCTTGGGAGCGTGTGCAGCTGAGCTAGGCCTCCTCCCTCGGAACCATGATCGGGATTCCGTGCTCTGCCTGCGGATGAATTTATCCATGCAGGGAGGGTCTATGCCCTGTCCGATGTCGGTGCTGCCATTTGTTAAGCCGCGGGGCCGGTGTAAATGCCGATTTTAGAGCGGGTGAAGGGAGCGCGAAGGGAAGCCTTCACATGTGGCGCCGGAAGCCTCTTTATTGATTTTTCATAAAACAATACAACACAATAAGAAGTGCATCAGGTCAAATAAAGGGTCATTGCAGTACAATAATGTATTGGGTAGTGGTATCTGTCTCTGTAAATTGTCCAATGTCCCAAATATCTGCTAGTCGTTCGACCAGATCCAACAATTACACTTCCGCACGGAGGGGATAGAGAAAAGAACTGAAGAGTCAAACAATCTAAACTAGCAATACAAATCACAAATAGTAGTGACTCATATCAAACGAACAAACACCAGCATCTACGAGTCAACATTACTCAGTACATACATGTGATGACAGTAACCCCGTGCCTTTGCCTACCCATCCGACATAGAATATAAAATATACCATCCGTCACAGATAGCCCTTTCAGTTTTTCTCCACATAGAAGATCCAGGAGGCCCACACCTTCATTAATTTCTTGTGCCTATCGCCCCTAAACGCTATCCATTCCTCCGCCGCCATGGTTTCACTAACTCTAACCTTCCTCTCCTGCAATGTGGGCAATTCCGGCTTGCCCCAATGCACCGGTAGCAGAGCTTTGGCTGAGTTCAGGAGGTGTGGTAGAATGTGTTTTTTATATTTAGCTACCGGGATTGAGGAATGGTGGAGCAGGAAAAATGCCGGATCATCCGGTATATTGTAGTTAGTAAATTCCAGCAACAACCGGATAATCTGGGACCAGTAGGGAACAATTTTGGGACACTCCCACCAAATATGGAGAAACGTGCCTCGGTCGCCACAGCTTCTCCAGCACCCCTGATTCGCCGTGGGCTTGTACTTAGAAATCTTAACTGGGATCCAGTACCACCTAAACAGCAACTTATAGCCCATCTCCTGTGTTTTGGAGCTGACAGAAGAAACATGTTGGAGTTGCATTATCGCTTCTTCTTGCTGGGGCGTAAATGTACAACCCAGCTCCCTCTCCCATTCCTGCAGGAAGTAGGGGCTCGTGCCCTCCATTCCCGACTGGAGCAACCGATAAAGCAAGGTGATGGTGTGGTGTGGTGCCTCCTCACCTGCGCATAGTGTTTCCCATGGCGTGAGAGCAAAGACATCTCTGAGCCCCTTGAGCTGTGAGTTGAAGAAGTGCGAGAGCTGCGCATAGCGCCAGCTGTCCAGCAACAGCCTGTATATCTTCCAAGGGACGCCCCTTTGAGGAAATGGAGACATCGAAAATCCTGGGTCTCATGCCACCTCCGGAAAAAAATGTGATCCTCCCCAGGTGTGAACCATAGGTAGCCACCCAGGGGAAGTGATGGAGAGGGATGCGGTGCTAACACGTAGGTCTTGTTCAGGGAGTCGCAGGTAGCTAGGGTGGATTTTGTTAACGGCGACACCGAGGGTGCCAGGCCCCTCCATTGCGTGGGGAACGTTGGAGCGTGCACCAAGTCACGTCCAGCCAGAAATTTTTCCAGGGTTACCCATAATTTGGCGTGGGCATGAAACTGCCAATCCAGGATACGGCCCAATATCACCGCCCTGTAATACGTCCACATATCTGGGGGACCCAGTCCCCCCTTAGATTTGAGTCGTATTAAAATCTTGAAATGAAATATGACCTCAGTTGCGCGAAAAACGCTTTCGGTACTTTGATGGGGATCATCTGAAGGAGGAACAGTACCCTCGGTCATTTTAAGGAGGTTTATCCTCCCAAGCCACGTCAAGGCTAACTTTTCCCACTGTGACAGATCTGCCCTCACCTGGCGCAACATTGGTAGGAAGTTTAGTCTATATAAGGAGGCCAGGCTGGCCGGTAGGCGTATTCCCAAATATTTAATAAAATCAGTTGCCCAGCTGTAAGGGAAGGACGCTTTCAATGCAGAAGCTAGGGCTTCTGGGCAGACGATCGGTAAGGCCTCCGATTTACCAAGATTAATTTTAAATGCCGAAAGGGCCCCAAAGCGAGCCAATTCAGCCGTCAGGTTCGGGAGTGAGACCATGGGGTTAGTGAGGTAGAACAGAATATCATCGGCATAAGCCGAGAGCTTATGGTCCGTAGGCCCAACAGTGATCCCAGAAATGTCCGGGTTCACACGCACCTTACGTAGAAAGGCCTCTAGCACTAAAGCAAACAATAGTGGCGAGAGGGGGCACCCCTGTCTAGTACCATTACGGATGTCAAATCCCTCCGAAGGGACCCCGTTAACCTTGACTTTGGCCGTGGGTTGAGAATAGAGGGCCATAATGCCCCCCAGCTGTTTTGGTCCGAGGCCTAGGGTGGAAAGGGTTTGTTCCAGAAAAAGCCAGTGAACCCTATCAAATGCCTTCTCCGCATCCGTGGACAGGAGAACCCCGTACAATCCAATGTTTTCAATGCCTTCTTCACAGCCATGGACGCCTCCATGTCGTCCAGGATATTTTCATTCAACTGCCAGGAAGCAGGTCGCCGGGGTGCCCCTGACACCTGCAGTGTCAGAGTGATCACCCCTTGATCTGAGATTGTACGGGGTTCAATGGTAGCCCCTTTGAGTCTGTCCAAGGGGAATTGATCCATGTAGAAAAGGTCTACCGGAATACCGAGAATGGACCGATGAGGAAAGCAGGAAAAGTCCTTACAAAGTCCTCTGGCAATCAATTAAATGATGTGTCTGCAGGGTTTTGCAGAAATGGCGTAACATGGACGCCGGGAAGGAGGAGTACCCTGCGGAGGTGTCTAGCGAGGGGTCTGGGTATATGTTAAAGTCACCTCCCACTACCAGCGTGCCCTCCCGAAAGCCAGCCAACCTGTCCATCACTGAGTCTATGAAGGTGACCTGACCCCCGTTGGGGGTGGGAAGGGAGGCTATAGTGTAAACTTTGTTGAGGTACTGCCCCTTGACAAATACATATCTACCATTTGGATCAGAAACCGTTTCCATACACACAAATGGGCACTTTTTGGAGATAGCAATAGCCACCCCCTTGGACTTGAGTTGCTCAGAAACCACTGCTGATACAGGTGAAGAGCTAACCTGGGGAGATGGCCCTGCCGAAAATGCGTCTCCTGAAGGAGAAGAACATCCGGACGGTGCCTCTTAAGATCTTGCCACAATCTATTACGTTTAAATGTAGAATTAATGTCCCTCACGTTATATGACACATACTTTAACATCATGGAATAGATGGGTAAAAAATGTTCCAAGGGACTGTGATGCTGGTAACACATAGATGAACACATAAACACAAACATAAAAACAGTAACCCAACGTAAAACCTAACATCAGAAACAACCTCAAGGGGCAGCTCATCCTTCCCAGGCCTAGAGCCACGCTCCGGATGTGACGTCCGCCTAACAGCTATTGGCATCGGGACAAACAGCCCCCCACCACACCACAATGGGGCCGCCCACACCGATGCCGTACCCCAAAGGGAAACAACCTCCGCAGAGGTGAAAACTACTGAGGTAACATGACTAACCATGAGGCCCTCCCACCCCATAGACCAAAATAGTTATCCAATGCAGCCCGCTAGGTCTGCTAGTAAAGTGCGTATATAATGCCGCAAACATTAGTATAAAACACAACGTCCATATCAAACATTGCCCACACACTCTGTTATACCATATATGAAACAGCAGAAAAGTAAAATAAAAGCACAAGTAATCTCACGCTACGAGCCATAGTTCACGCGGGGTCCTCCTGTGTCACCGAAACCGGAGACACGGGTGGTGTCTTAGGCTGTCTGCTCCGACGGCGGTCCGCCATTGTGGTGGGTGGTGAAGTGGTTCCGCATCCTCTTCAGTAGCCGTGCTCCATTTTGGTACAATGATCGCAGGGAGATGAAGGGTTTCCAAAAAGCGTGGTAGGTCGTGGCGCGACCTTAAGGTCACTGTTTTGTCCTCCAAGTGCACAATCAACGCAAAGGGGAAACCCCAGCGGTAGCGGATACCAGCGTCGCGGAGAGCTGTAAGCACAGGCCGTTTGAATTTTGCGAATTTTTTTGTCTTCAGCGTTGTGCGGGATAGATTGGGGAAGAAGGATAGCCTGTGCCCATTAAAATCTACGCCATCATGGTCTCGAAGTCCAGCGGCCGCAAGCTGCGGTGTGCTGCCGGCAGCGCGCCTACAGTTACCGACTCCGGTAGGCCACATATGCGTATATTGGGTCACCGACTTCTGTTCTCATAGTCGTCGAGCTGGTAGCGCATGGACTCGATAACGCAAGTTTGCTTATTAAGACGGAGATTAATGGCGTCAATTGCCTTCATCGTAGTAGTTGGCATGGTCTCAATGGAGTCCACTCGAGTCCCCAGGTGAGTAGTGTCAGATTGTACAGCCGCCAATTCACGTCTGAATGTCTTTTTCAGTCTGGATACCATGTTCTCCAGGTCCTGTGTGATTTTGGCCAGCACCTCTTTAATTATACTGGGGAGATCCTCTGCGAGCTCCCCTTCCACTGTGCTGGGCTGCTGCATTGGGGTAGAGGTGCTCTGGGAAGAGGGAGCTGCCGGTGGTCCTGGCTGCTGCAACCCTCTGGATGTGCTGACAGCGCTGGCACTGCTGAGGTGGAGGACAGCGTGTCCGTGGCGGGCGCCGCCATCTTGGGGGGTCCAGTAGTTGGTGCCTGGCTCACATGTGTAGGGGCTGGAGCGGACTGTCCCTCTGGGGTCTGGGGGTCTGGAGATGGTGCCCGTGCTGCTGGCACTCCGCTCTCTGCTGCAGAGGATGTCGGGTCCACCGGCTCGGGCAGCGCCGGAGGCGGCCGCCGCCATTTTAGGTGTCCTGAGCTTGCCTGCAGGGACGTCTATCAGGTACCCATCCAGCGCGCCCCTGCTGAGTTTGGCCGGTTTGGGGTGCCTGGAAGACTCCCTGCATACTGGGGCTGTTTGTGGGCAGAGTTCTTACTTTTAGCTAGTGGCATGGAGCGGGACAGGAGCTCTCTCCTCTGCTTCCTTACGCCGCCATGGTCAGGCCACACCCCCCAATTGGTCATTATTTTAAAGTTTTTTTTTTGTTTTTTTTTCTGATTCAACTTCAATTTGTAAAAGTGTCCCAGCTCTCCCATATTTCATTAAAAGTAGGAATCCTATCATTCTTGCAGTTTATTGTTCTTATCAATTATTCTATTCATTTATTCTGTATAGCTTGGAGGATCTTTTGCTTTCCCATTTTGATCCCATTACAGGTGCCATTTGTTGGGCATAATGCCAGGGAGGTTAATATTTTATATATTGCTGACACCTCCCTTTGATTGGATTGTCTAAAATGAATAATTTTTCAAAGTGCGTTAGTTCTGAGAATTGTAAAAGGTGGCTCTTTGACATTACATAATGACGGAGCTGTAGATATGTATATACTTCACTCTGGGGTAACTCATATATTTCCCTTAATTCAGCAAAATATACTAGTCTCCCTGATGTTGCGACTTATGTGTCGAAACTGATATATTTCCCTTGATGTCCATATTTCCCTTTTTCCCACTGGTTGTTAATGGGTTATCTATCAATAGTATAAGCTGTGAATTATTATTTGTCAACCCAAACCTCTTTTTACTATTTGTCCACACTTATTCTGTGTGTGTTTTTGGGCCCAGCAGGTTTGTTTGTAATACACTATTCTCCAAGCTCCATACCCATGCACTTAGTTGCCCTGATAATAGCCATTGTTTCTCTATCTGTGCCCAATTTGTCTCTTGTTCTAGTTGTGACCATGTTATTATATACCTCAATTGAGAGGCTAAATAATATTTTTTAATGTCTGGGATATTTAAGCCTTCCCACTCTTTTGGTTGATTTAACATTTTCCATGATAAGCACTGTGTTTATAAGCCCATATAAAATCTAATATATTTTGATTTTTTTTAAGTGTTTTACCTGTTGTTATTTTTGCTGGAAGCATAGAAAAAAAAAGATCATCATTTTAATTGCTTCAATTCTGCCTATCATTGAAATGGAATGATATTCCCATTTTTTTGAGCAATGTATCCATTCTTGCATAAGAAACGGATAGTCAGGGGTGCACATAACTTTTTTAGTGAGCTACTCGGATGAGTACCAGGAGATGGTGTTTGGTACTCACCCCATATGTAGGGTGGTCTACCTCACTGTCGTACTCCCTGTCCTCTGTCTCAGCCTCCTGCATGGTAGATTCTGCTGCAGATTGGCCTTCCTGTTCTTGATTGAGCCTACAATTAGCTGTCTCCATCCACAGATCCACAGCTAGCTTTGGGTCAAATGTAACTCTCACAGTTTAACACCGTTTGAACCCCCAGATCTCAGTATCATATCTCAGTAGTGCAACTTTTCTCTTGTCAGATTTTACCCTACATGTGTCTACTCAGATTTTTGACCCCCAGATCTCCAACACCCTTATAAGTCCAAGCTTTTTATTTTAATTAGTCATTTATATTTCCAATTTGACACCCCTAACCTTTTCCAGTTATTTAACTTTCCCTGCGGTTAGCCAAGTGACGTAAATTGTATACGTTTAACTATAAAAAAAAACAATAAAAATTGCCCAAAAAAAGTTGTGTGGAGCTGTAATCTCAACTCAATCTGCAATATCAGCTTCAGCCACCGGGTGTCACTACAGAGCACTTGCCGTCAGAGCACAACACAAGCCCTGCTTCTCACACAGCGGGGAGGAGAAGGAGGGGGTAGGAGGGGGAAAGCTCCATGCATCTCTTATCCTGTTAGTTACCATTATATAGCCTTTCATAAGGTCTTAACAAATTTACTCCTTAGTACTTAATACATGTCCATTTCCACTTATATTCCTACATATTCCTTATATTGTGTTCCTTAAACAGCCTGCTACATTTAATGGTAAAACTGAATTAAGTATTGAAAATTAATAATTAATTATTTTATATCCTGATATTACTCCATACTCCTGTAGTAGCCGTAACAGATTTGGAAGCAATGTAATCGGTTGGGTTAAATTTATTAATACATCATCTGCAAATAATGTTATTTTATATGTTTTATTCTTTAATTCTATTTCCTTGTATATTTGGGTTCATACGTACGTGCACTGCTAATTATTCTATTGCTAATGCAAACAATATTGGTGACCAGGGGCTGCCCTGCCGTGTACCATTCAGTATTAAGAATTCCTGTTAGATATTATATTGTTTCACTCGTTTCACTACTGCTGTTGGGAAAGCATACATTAATCGCTGTCAAAATTGGGCCTCTCAATCCAAAGGTCTGCAAACTAGCAAACATAAATGGTGAACTGAGCCTGACCAAAAATCGGGGAGAAAGAGAGCCTATGCCGTATGGTCCGAATGTGCGACCCCAAGCTGTCAGATGAGATGCGGCCACAGCCACATCCCTAATCTGCACTGTATTGCTTCTACCAGCAGAGCGCTGCTGATAGAAGCAGTACATCAGAGAGACACACATGGAAACGGCCAGCCAGCAGCTTCCATGTCTGCCTGTCAGCTACGAGATCTCCATGCAGCTCACAGCTGACAAGAAGGGAGAGAAGAGTGAAGAATTCACCGCCCCCCCCCCCCCCCCCCCCTTCTGCCTGAAGTGTGCTCTCCAGTGACACCATTGTTGTAGCTGAAATTGGATACTGCAGAAAAATTTTTTCACCACTCTTTTTCACACATATAGTCCCACTCTCTTGCCCCTCTCACAAACCCATTGGTCCCCCTATCTAGCTCCCACCACATCCACAATATAGTTAACGTATTATCATACCTGTGTTCATTCATGTTTACATCTTACAAGGGGTAAACGGGAGGTACTCCTCCACCCCCTATGATTACTACACACTTATGTTCAGACCTAAGTCTGGACAGAAGCACTACACAATAGAGACTTCACAATAATTCTTTGATACTAAGTTTTTTTGTTTTTTTTATAACGATTATGGTTCACATCCTTTGTTACACATTCGGGTTTTCGGGTTATCTTTAGAACCACCTCTTTCTGGGTTGACTTTATAACTTTTTCAGTCTCCACTGATATTTAGATTGATTTGTCTCGGATTACTTCTCTCTTTTTCAGCTCTATCCTATAATTTGATATACTTATACATGAGCTACAGCCACTAATCAGGCACTAGCGTGGAACCAGTCAGAGCGGCGTGACCAACGCTCCCCGTTCCCCGGCAAGGACGTGTGAGGGGGGCCCCTTGCCCCTCCGTCCCTGGGCGACCTCTTCCTGCCACGGGGTACCGCCCTCCCCGCTCCGGGGTCCTTCGCCTGCTTTCCCCTTTCCCCCCCCCCCCCTATCCTCCCTTCGACCCCATGTGCCTGGCCTAACAGGCAGGCCCCAGCCTGTGGAACCTCGTACTCCAGGTATTGCTTTGAGGACCACTGATACACTTTGTGGTTCCTTTAGATAATTATTTTAAAAAAAATTTGACTTGATTACTGATGGTCACTGTGCTTTTCCCTAGATATTGACCTTTCCAAAAAATCCTCCTGAAGAAGCGGTGCAAGTCCGCGAAACGTGTTGAGGTTTAAGGTCACCATACAGGTTCATGTGTGAAATATTGTAAAATGTATACTTATCACTAAACAATTGCGGACAGGATTCACAGTTTCACCGAATGTATTCGATCCTCTCCATATTATGTGAAGTTTGTTTTCTGTATTAAAATCATTTCTTTGTTTGATAAATTGTCCTTTTTGGACTTGAATCATTCATATACGCTTTGACCTAATGTAAAATATCCCTGGTAGTTTGCCGGATTTATTCCTGACAAACAGGTGCCACCATATTGACCTTGGGTAACTCCAACCTCTCCCCTAAGGGTTTTTGCTAGTAACATACTGGCTTTACTCCCTTTGTCATAATAATGTTGTTTTGTGTATACCATAATCTGGTCTGTCCTATCCATTGCTATTTGTTTCAACACTGCTCTAATCATTACCCCCTTTGCTAAGCTGGGCAAAGACATTTAGATTTCACAGTGATCGATCTTAACGATTGTGCATGCGATTCCGGAATCAATTCCATTAACAGAACTGATTGCACACTGCACCATATGTTGTCATCGATTCCTTCCCGCGATCAATCGATCATGATTCGTGCGATCTCCAGCTCCCAGCTGTTCTAATCGGAAAAAATGTAATGTGGGTTGGACGCCAATAGGTTGATCGATAGTAAGGATCCCATGACTCCATGAACGTTCTGTGATCGACTACATTTTACAGTCAGAATCGTACGGAAAATTGAGATGCCCAGCTGTAGAAGGGGGATTGTTGGATATTGTGCTAATCGTTCTTCTACTATTTTCAATTCATCTTGTAATTCATTTTTACGATGATTTATATCTCTTTTCTTTGCTGATATCATTTCTATGCATTGTCCTCACATTACTGCTTTATGAGCCTCCCATTATATATTAAATGAAGAATCCCGAGTTCATGTTCTCTTTAACCTCCCAAGCGTTATGTTTTTTACACACCTGGCACGAAATGGCGGTACCCGGGCAGTCGCGGCTGAGTACACTGTACTCCGCCGTGATTGCAGGCTCTACCCCCAGCTCTCTACACATCGCCGGTGTCAATTAAATGCCAACGGTGTATGGGAAGAAAAGCGACGCCCCCTCCATTAACATGGAGGTCTATGGCGCTGCCCCCCACCCCCTTTGGTGGCACCGATGACGAAAATCTAAATGTCTATGGGGGGCTTAAGTGACAGTTCTGTGTTTTTTTTTTTTTTTTAATCTTTTAATAAACCCTCATTAAATCACAATTGCTTATGAGCCTGTGTTGTCTCATCTAGTGTAAGCTTTTTGTGATAGGTGCGTGATCTGACCATGATATTGCTTTTATTGCAGTTTTGGTTTGACATTTCAAAACCTGTAACAATCCAGAAGTCAATCCTTGTATGTGCTTTGTGTGGTGAAGAAAACATTTTTTAATTGTTGGATAGTGTACTCTCCATAAATCATAAAGTGCATTTTGCTTCAGTATTTATCTTGTATCTTATTGTCTGTGTTGGGGGAATTGTCTTTGCCGCCGGATTGCCATGGCGGTCGGGAGCATCGGCATGTATGCCGAAGCTTCTGGGTCCACCCCCGATCTCGTCACCGGTGATGCGAAGGGGGCGGGAGTAGGCGGCACCATAGACCTCCATGTAACTGGAGGGGCGTCACCTTTTTTCACCATAAGTCCAGCGTCTCCAGTGACGCCGGACTTATGTTTACATCCTCTGCCGCGATTGGCCGTGGCACGGTTAGAAAAAAAACCGTGCCACGTGTGCAACGCCCAGAAAGTTAACTTCCGTAGCGCACTGCTGCACCATAGACTTTTAATGGATTTTCTTTAGTTGTAAAAATGCATTTAACCTTCTTAGCGCTTCTGACGGCTTTCATGTCAGTATTGCAGCTGACGAGATGGAGCCGTCCAGCTAAGCTCACATCCCCTGGCAGCAGCAGCACATACTCACTGTTCTGTGCTGCCCGGGGGACATGCTCTAAGCTGGCTTTGCCGGTCACCCCTCTCCCAGCCCAATTTGCATATGAATGTCCCCCCCCCCCGCGGGACAGTGTCATCTCCACATGTGCTCTTTGTAGTTAACCCTTTCAGAGAGTGCCAAATGCCATTGTATTGGATACAGTGATAACTGTATTTGAATTCAAAAATCCCCCCTCCCCAGTGTGACATCTTTAGGTACGTCCCACCGGGGGTGAAGGGATCCACTACCTTACCCGGAATCATCGGTGAAAAATCCACAAGATGGGGCAGAATTGCTTTGAATTGCATTGGATACAGTTACCATTGTATTGGTATCTGGGATATAGGATATAATTCTCAAGGAATATAATGCTCAAGGAAGACTGACACAGGAATCTGGAGGAAGAGAATCAGGTATGTCTCCACTGGGTTGTGAGATCCGTAGGGACCCCCTGTGTTAAGCTTGGTGGGGGTCCTGATTGAGCACATACACATAACCTGCCCGGTGGATCCTCTGTTCTCACTTCCTTCTGCCGATCCCGGAGATTGATGTACTGCATCGGCAGATCGGCTCAACACTATGTGAACAGAAGATCCGACGGGCAGGTAATGTGTATGTGCTCCGTCAGGACCCCGGCCAAGCACTGCACTTAACACAGGGGGTCCCGATGGATCACACAACATCATCATGCTGGCTCAGAAGTAAATGAGTACGTTTTTTTTTTCTTCATTAGATCATATGTTAGTGTACACTTACCTTTTCTAAGAATGTGAACGATTATCTACGAAATTAAGATTTCTAATGTGGCTGGTTCTATTAAACACTTAATAGCCATAACCTCAGTGCAATTCTTTAACTTTACTAATATATACCTTAAATACTGCAGTTCTTCTACCAAAGATTTATGAAAGAAGTTTACCAAAACGCCAAGTCACTTTTGTTGTAGCTTTTCTACCTTATATTGGGGAAACATTTTTCTTTGTTACATACAAGGAATTTCTTTGCCAGTGTGAGAAATAAATTACACTTGAAATATTTATAATATTTTATTTTTTGCTAGTTACACACCAGCTGTTGGTGCCTGAACCTACTGAGGCTGAACAACCTAATGTGCAGTTCCAAACAATGTAAGTGTTTCTTTCTTTATTGTGAAGGTGTTGGGTAAAGAAATGTTTGTTCAAGGCAAAGCAACTAACTAGCTGCCCATTGACGGCAATGGGCATATGACAGGGCTGTCTCCACAGCCCGTGACAGCCCCCGATGCAATAGTGGGAGCTTTCGTCACATTAATGTTGATGCAGAGCTCTGCATCGACATCAACCCAATGGAGGCTGGAAGAATGGGGCATCCATTGATAATCAAAGGACGCGTCATGATGACATGACCAACGTGCCCCGGCATGTTAGTTATAAGTCATCCCATTCATTTAAAGGGGTCACGTTGGCACATCCCGATTACATGGCCCTAATGGAGAGGAGTAAATGGGCTCGCGCTTCCTGAAGGCGCTGACATCAGCGCATACTGGACTCCTAGCCTAATGCCTGGCATACACACGCCGATTAGCAGACGGTTTTTCCACTGACCAACGTGCGTGCGCGCTCGCACTGTCGGTCGGCGGCAAAATCGTCCGCCAATCAGCTGGCCAGAGAACGGACATGTCGGATGTTCTCTGGCCGATGCAAGCCGATGTCATTAACTTCAATGAAGACCAGCATCTTCATTGAAGCTAATGCCCGGCCGATTAAAGCAGCCCCAGAATGCAACGTGATGACGTCATCACGTTGCATTTCAGAGCTCATTAGAGCTCGTCTGTCTGCACCCGTCTGTGGGTGTATGGCAGGCATTATTCTTCAAAACATTCTCTACAATAATGTAATAAACTTAATATAACTGTGTTTTTATTTTATTTACAATTGTTTGTAATGTCTCTGTTATACAGATTTTTGAATTAACAGTGTCTAAAGCTGGCTACAATGGTATTTTCTTACATTGAAATGTACTTTCTATAAAAAAAACATGCTTGCTTCTTACACTTGCTTAATATCCTTCATGTTCCCTTCTGTCAAGTTTTTTCCATTCTTTTATTCTTGGTACATTATGGGCCATTTCACACAAGCAGTGTTTGCTCTGCAGTAGAGACAGAGCGTCTCATGTATGTAAGATGCATGCGCAATGCAGGAACAAGGGGTTTCATCAGTAAAGGACATAGTAGCGTTACCAGCCAAAATATCACTGCAGCCCAGCTAGTGTGAAATGAGTCTACACAAAGGCGAAACTGTTTTGTTTTGTATACAGATTCTATCTAGTTCTACTTTTTCTATAAGTGAAATGTTTACACCTTGAACAGTGAATATACAACATTTCCTAATAAATGAATATGCTAATTAACCCCATGGGTGTTACAGGCTTTTCGCGCCATTTTGAATGGCACGAAAAGTCATTTCCTGGGCAATCGCGGTGGAGTACAGTCTCCCCCCTGGCCCTCTACACGCCGCTGGTGTGAAATAGACACCGGTGGTGTGTGGGGAGAAAAGAGGCGCCCCTCCATTAACATGGAGGTCTATGGTAACGCCCCCTTCAGCGTCACCGATGACACAGAAGACACGGGTCTGGAAAGGCTCTGTGTGTCTTCAGCTCTGTAGAAGTGCTGCAGGCACATAGAGAACCGGTGGTTGTGCCCGATCCCGGCACGAATGCAGTTTGATTCATGATCAAACTGTGCCTGTACTAGCTTCGGACATAACGACAAGGAGGTTAGGCTAATATATATTGCAACAGTAGTGTTAGGTTGTTAGTAAATATACTGTATTTTTTGGACTATAAGACGCACTAGACCATAAGAATAACCCAAAGAGAGACAGCCATTCAAATATCAAGTAAATATACAGAATGTTCCAGCAAAGTAGGCAGAACTGGACTGTGCGGTATTAACTCTATATTCCTCCAGCCAAAAGTCCAATGCCAGGAGTGAGGTCTTCACTGCAGGACTAAACTTTAGCATGCGTATATACACTAGCGGTACACATTCTCTGACCACACTGACCAACCTATGAAGAGACACATTTTACAATCTGGCACTGAACAACTTACCCATGAGGAGATATGAGTCTTTGTAACAAAATGTATTTATTGAAATACAGAATGTTAATGTAAATACACAACACATGCTGAATAATTGTAAAATGTCTCTCTGTGTGGTCAGAGAATGGGTACTGCTAGTGCTAATGCAGATAAAATCTATTTTTGGCAATGGCTTTTTGTCTTGGCTGAAGGGAATGGAACACATTTCTGCCTCCTGGGATGCATTACTATTGCTCTCAGGATAATTGGGAAAAAATAAAGGTTTTTACATATTTGGACTATCAAAAACAGGAATTTCCCATTGATTTTAATGGTTAAAAAGGTATAGTTCGAAAAATACGGTACATTAAGTTTTTGTAGTCTTAAGTCTACCTTTTGTAGCAACACATGGTCTGCTTTTTAATGTTATACAGGAAGTACCTCAATTGGTTTTGTGTTTTTGTTTGGTTAGGATGTCCAACACTGACGTTCTTGACGTCCTGGTTATAACTGAAGATGAGGATTTCAATGTTACAGAGAGTGATTCTGATATCTGGGACAAGAAAAACCCAGAATACAGTAATAAGAGTCAAAAAAAGAGAAAGACTGTTAAATCTAAGGTTCAAAAGGTAAGTGGCTGATTTGTTCTCTTTGAGGTAAAGGTGCGTGTGTATGTATGTATATGCAAATCTCTATATTATATACACACACACTGCTCCATGTATAATATAAAGTAAAGCCCCCCATACACATCTAGATTTTCTGTTCAATCAACTTAAAAAGATCAATATTTTAGGGTCAGGGAAATTGGTGATTGATTGTATGTTTGCCAACTGTAGTAACAGATATTTGATCAACTTTTTTAGGATCGAAAAAAGAAAGAAAGAAAGTGTAATGCATTTCAATACAACCAATTAAAATTTTCCAACACGTCCCACTCTGGCCATACACTCTGAGATTAAAATTACGATTCATTTAAAACTGACCAATGAAAGCATTTTTATCGGCCTGAAATCCGCACATGTCCACATGGTTAAACTGATAAAATACGTTCGTAATTGACGTTTTTTTTACGGTCGTAATTTATTGGACATGTTGAAAAATTTTAATTGGTCTGGGAACATCGGGAAACTTCATACTGTTATCATAGTGTTTACCGACCAATTACTGCCGAGGCTTCCCCTTTAAAAAAAAGAAAAATACATCACAATGGGCGATATAAACGGCGATTAATTTCGATGACATCCTCGTAAAAAAAAAAAAAAAAAAATACGATCTTGAATTGGATTTTCAATGTGGTAGCTTTTTTGCCGAATATTACCATCCAAACATTGGTCTGTTTTAATGGATCGTAATTTTAATCTCGGAGTGTATGGCCAGCTTAATCCTTTTTCAATCAATTATTTTGCCAATTTTAATTGGTTTAGGTTGATCTAACCATGTGGGCTGCCATAGATTTTCAATCAATCAACCAAAAAAATTGATTGAATTAAGTTCATTCAATGAAAAATCTAGACGTGTATGGGGGCCTTAAGTCGAACTTCTGAGATATTATGGGTTTTTTTGGGGGGGGGGTTGGTACTGCTTTGCATTGTAGTAGTGTCTGTTCTATTACCACTAGCATAAAGCACTATCTACACCCCAGGTGCCCAACCTGCGGCCCTTGGGGCGTTCTTCAGCGGCCCCCCTCAGTCCTCTACTTGCGGCCCCTAAAAAGCTAATTATTAATGCATAGAAACTCAGAGTTCCTTGTCGGGGATCTTCTTAGAGTGGGAAGAGGAGGAGAGGCAATAAACGTGCATGATAATTGCAAGTCCTCTTCACAAAACTGTTTCAGTGTTGCAATAATCCTGGGATGTCTGGTTTGAATCGCTCTCTTATGGTCATGCCACAGCATTTCTATTGGGTTGAGGTAGATGTGTCAACAAAATGGGCGTTCTTCGGCGCCCCCCTGCAGTCTTCTACTTGTGGCCCCCAAAAGCTAATTATTAATGCAGAGGGCATAGGAACTCACAGTTTCTTGTCGGGGATCTTCTTAAAGTGGGAAGAGGAGAAGAGGCGATAAACTTGCATGATAGGAGTATGTTACCCGGATGTTACCTGAGCAAGTCCCTCCCCTCTCCTGCTTTAGTGTTGGCAGGAGATCAACAGACAGGTGAGTTCCTATGCTCCCACTATTCCACCAATAAATGGGGGGTGATTTATATTGTCGATGATACCCAGAGAAAAGGCTTTGATGATATCTATGAGGCACATAACCTTTGACGATGTATATGTTAAAACATAAATAATGTCTTCTAGCACTGTGTGCTGTAATTTTTTTAATAAAATGCTTATACAAGTCAATATAAATTGAAAATGTTATGTGTGACCCTTTAGTGATGCTGAGGGCCGCACTTGTGGCCCTCCATATCAACATAGTTGGGCACCACTGATCTACACCCTACAGAGATGCACAGGCAGTGAAACTCTACAAATATGGCACAACAATATGTGATAAAAAGATTTGTCCCGTCTCCCAACATGGTCATTACACTTTCAGTCGATCCTCAAAAAGTTGATCAAATATATGTTACTACAGTTGTCAAACATACAATCAGTTTCCCTGACCCAAAAAATTTATCTTTTTAAGTTGATTGAACAGAAAATCTAGACGTGTATAAGGGGCTTTGACCATGAAGGCCATCAAGGTCCTTAACCCATCAGCAGGATCAGTATCTGCAATGAGGAACAAGAGGAGTTAAGCCCCCCATACAACTTACAATCTTACCATACAATTTTTGTACAATCAACTTTTCTTCTACCAAAACCATGTAATATGAGGACCTTTCTAATCCTTCCAATCACTATGTATTCTATCAGGGAGGCCACTATACTACATAGCTGTTGGTAGACCTAAGGGAAATTGTATTGAGTGATCTAAAAGTGTATGGGGGGCTTACTGCTGGAGTTACTTACCAAACTATTACAAACAACTGAAGGTGCAATCAGGGGCAGATGTCCTCTAGTGGCTCCTGTATTAATTTACCAGCCAGCTCTAAGGAGCTTGTCTGGCATTTGTCAGAGAACACCAAAATTCATACTTTTCATAGAAGAGAGCAGGTTCACTTTGAGCTTATGTGACAGACATGAAAGGGTCTGGAGAAGTTATGGGGAGCATTATTCTGCCTGAAACATTGTTTAGTATTTGTTTGGCAGAGGCACCGTTTTGAAGAGGAATGATGTCCAAGAACATTAGGAAAGCTGGGTCAGCGCGTGACCACTTCACAGGTGAGTTGCTATGCCCTATGCATTTACAGTTAGGCTTTGGGGGCCGCATGTGGAGGACCAAGGGGGGCTGCCAAACAATGCCCATAAAAAAAATAAACTATAATATAAATATTAAAATAAAAAAAATAATAAAAATACAGCTACCGCAATTAATGGCTGGTTACGAGGAGCAGCAACAAGTCCTCAGCAGTCAGTAGGAAGGGAAGAAAGATTTGTAGAGAAGGGTCGGGTAGTATCGGTCCATGTCCTCTCTTGCACTCAGCTTCTTTTCTAGCTGCATTTTTCCTACTGCCTGGACGACAAGTTAACCTGTGAGGTGCGGCACTGGATGTCAGGGACATCAGAGAAAATACAGTTCATGATCAAATTTCCTGCCCTAGATGGATAAACCATGTGGAGCTCTGCTGCTGTGGCACTACTAGTCCCAGCACTTGCGGTTCCACAACAGCTGAAGTACCATAGGTTTTTGTATTCATCTGTCTAGTGGGATCCAAGGTCATCATAATGTTATTAGGTTTTGGCACTGTCACAACCGCATATTTACTAAAGGCCCCCATACACCTTACAATCTTTCCATACAAATTGTGTTCTACCAAAACTATGTAATATGAGGAGATTTCTAATCCTTCCATTCACTATGTATTCTATCAGGGAGGCCACTATACTACACAGTTGTTGGTAGAGCTAATGTACAGGTGTCCCCTCGAGATCAGCCTCCCTCTTCTGGGTCCCCTGACCATAGCAGAATGAGCTGTCAGTGACACTGGGAGGCCCACCTCCATGGGTACCTCTCCCTCTTTACTGATGACTCCGTCGCCTCATTCTCACCAACACCTACCTGCCTGTCAGTACTCTGTATGGAGTCTATATGTCTATACTGGGAGTTTATGGCAGAGATGTGCTTAAAGGACAAGGTTTACCCACTCCTGCCTGTACAATATATGGAGTCTATATATATATATATATATATATAATATGAGTTTATGACAGATCTGTGCTTATAGGACAGTGCTCCCCTTCACCTGTCTGTCTTCTGTACTATATATGGAGTTTATTTAATATATATGCTATATATACCCGTACCACTACTTACACCCCAAGTTTCACCCCCCTTGCTACAACACTTACATGTAAAAAATCTGCTAAAATCCAGCTAGCAAATAATGCTTAGAGAGGTGAGACTCCGGGTACTAGTAGTAGTAGGGGTATGTTACTGACCCTGAAAGTTCCATGATTGTACTATTAAAGGTTTTTATAATATGAATGTTCAAGGTTACAGTGTTATATGGAAATTTTAGTTTAGTTTCTACAGCGTTGTTTTTACAGGGCAGTGTCAGATTTAAATAACATAGATTATAAATAAACTTAAATGAATCTCATATGCATTCATTACATTACATAAGTTCTTAAAAAAAAAGGGAATCGGCAAAAAAGTCCCCCGTAGTCACACAGTAGGCTGCCTACATCTCAATATTGTCAGGGTTATGTTAGCAGCAGCTTTATAACCTTTAGGAATCATAAGAAAAATTCCTGAGATGGACAATATTTTTCACCTCACAGAATTCAGTTATAGTGAATATGATTTAGGTTGTACAATCAACAAAACAGAGCGGGAATAATCACACAAAATATACATTTATTTAGCATACACGGAGACATATACATATATAATAAAAGATAATAATACTGCAAGATATATATGACCAGCAAGTCAGATATCAGAATGACAACATCAACATGTAATTAACTCAATATACAGTACAGTACATAAAACTCTCAGTTATTTTACAGATCACAACGCAGGGAATACATGAAGCCTAGATCTATGCCAACAACCCAGATAAAGGCAATTATTTTTCCAAGGTAACAAGCTATGGCTGTGATACAGACTAATAGCAAACTGCCAGAGTTTTGCTATAAATCAATGGAAGCAGCCTGGTTGGTGTATGCATTTCACCAAGAGGTCTCACTAATCATAGATAATACTAGCTATAACCTCTGCAAACAAACAGAGAACTTGTAAGTATCACACCGGCTTGTGGAGAAATATAATATAAAACATATACTTTACCAAGATAATGGGCAATGAGACCTCGCATTTCAATGGCTTGATCCCCCCTGGTTGTGCTGGCTGGAACTTTCTTTGGTATGTTAGTGGCAGGATCTGCCCTTGGATGGCTGGATTTTTTTTAGTATACCCATGCCTCCCTTTTTAGGGAAATCTTTACCTAACAGACACACCCTGAAAACGTTTGGATCGTCCAATTGCATTGAACGAATTTCCATTTTAAATGTTACCATTAGGTCGCTGGATGTCAGTATGGTATAAACTGTACAGTAAAAACTATATTTTTAATATAAGGAATTCAAGAACAGGTGTTCACTAAAATGTTTCAAAATAAGAATGCCACGAACAATGCCTGCTTGATTTTAGGATGATTCACATGCCTGTTAAAGTAACAAAGTGTGTTCCTGCAGACAATGTTACACAGCCCAGACAGATATCACAGGCCTTTCCCAACCATCTTCAACGTTCCAAGGACTGGCCTGATAATATTATAAGAACATCTATTATTCTCACATGAACCACCTGGAAACATGTCTTGCATAATTCTCCTACAATTTACAAAATGGAGAAAACAAAACAAAATGGCTTATATATGTATGCCAATAGATATTAGAAATAAGAATATATATGAAACGTTATACCCCTTAAAAAGGCACGACAATATGGAAATATCAGTTGCCTAGGAGTGTATCCTGGGCATAGCTCAAAAGTGGGACTTTTAACGGCAGTTATAAAACATGAAATAAACAAATTTTATTTTAATCACTGCGTGGAGATACACGACTTGTCACATCCTTACATTCATTTTGACACATTTTGTTTAATAAAATCACTTGTTTAGGAGGGATATGCAAGGTGGTAATATTGCGAATACAGGGAACATTAACCATGTGTTAGGTTTTGGTAACATGGTAACATCTAATATGTCTGGCAACATGAAATATGAATGTACCTTCTATTTTACCAACTAGGGGTTGAGTACTCGACCCGCCAGGCGCCCACACTATTGGGGAACGGGTAGCACATTAAGTGCTTCTCAGGTGTATTGATGTATTGCCCAATAGTATCTATGGACAGAAAACTCAGGTATTTAAGGTGAATGGTGTGGGTGTGGTGTGTAGGGCATGTGAATGGCCGCTCTGGTTGATGTGTGATGGGTCCTAGGACTAAAGCCCCCCATACACCTTCAGATTCCTCCATACAATTTTCATGAGACCTACCAACAACTATGTAGTACAGTGACCTCCCTGATAGAATACACAGTGATTGGAAGGTGTAGAAAGGTCCTCCTATTACATGGTTTTTGTAGAAGAAAAGTTGGTTGTACAGAAATTGCATGGTAATTGTATGTGGTGTATGGGGGGCTTAATGTGTGTCTGTGAATGTAGATGGTGTGTTAGTGATGGATGTGATGTAAATGTGTGTGTGTGTGTGTGTGTGAATGTGCAAATGAATGATGTAGCATAAATGATGAATGTGATGTGTTCAAATGTGTGTGATCTCCCCAAATCCTGACCCCAGTGTGTGGTGGTGACTACAGAGGGTGTGTTTGTTGTGTGTGATTGCTTGAGAACCTAATTTTAGGTTCAGGAGGTAGCATTGTGACTGAAATGTGCAAAATCCATGATAGAGGATAGATAGCTGCCCAGGTGTTAGAGGATGTGTCAAAGTAAGCCAAAGAGTCGAAGTAACTCCAGCCAGGAAATGCCGTGTCATTGCATTATTCCTGCGGACCCAGTCGAATATATATATGATATATATATGAGACACACAAGAGAAATGTTGGCCATGTTTCCTAGGGTCTTAAGTCATCTGTGTTATACTGGAAACAATGTTTATTTGTGTAGAGATGCAGTTGGTAATACCGCTTCACCAAATATGTAATGTTGCCAAATTGGTTAAGTATTAAGAATTACCTATATTTATATATTTTACATATCGATTCTTCAACATACCTTGTGCTGCTGTGGCTGACCGATGAAACTGCCTCAGTAACCCCATGCACACACGCCAGGTAGAGGTAGCTCCCTTCAGGGGGTGGATGACCTCAGTGGGGACAGCAGCCTTATCCGCTCCTCCAAGCCTGATGAAAGCGGATAACCCCCCCCCACCCTTGGGAATTGATGGCTTCCATCCCACGGTCTTGTTAGTGTAGGATTGAGGTCAGTATTAAACTGTTGAAAATTAATATGGTGGTAATGGGAACCATTACTGGTAGTTAACCCACGCACATACTCGATTGAAAGAATTGTATAAGGGGGGTAGGGTTGGGTGTAACAAAATCCTAGGGTCGCGGCCAGGCCTGTGGATCTTTACGGCGGTCTTTATTAATTCGTTCTTGTCTTGTTGCCTAGTTACGAGTGGAATATTTGACAATAAATTTTAGTGTATTACATAAATATATCTGTTTAAAATCAACGTATAACAACGTTGAGGTCCAAGGTGTGTGTTCAAGGTGCTCCAGGTTACACCAATGATCTCACAAGACCGATATTTAGAGTCATACTACAAATGTCCAAGTTAAACAATCCAATGTTTAAAATCAAGACGGAGGGTCCCAGCGTCGTCCAAAGCGTGTCCTCGCGTTTCGTCCAGGGGACTTCGTGGGGGCCTTTGGGGCCTTCCTATGGGTTGTTCAGATGTTATTTAGTGTTTTTACAATATTACCATTGTATCATTGCAGCATGCGGTGTCTGTATATCTATTCTTAGTGTGCATATCCCTTACGGAATACTTTACTTTACTCCATGTAGCCTTAGTGTTCTGATTCCTATACTTTATTTTAGATCAATTACCATATCCCTGTAAGGGTACTTAGCGTAATATTAAAATCATTAAATAGCTTACGGAGAGTAAGAGTAAATCAGCGTGTATTGGAGTGATGGAACGAGTCCACGCCGTGGGCTATTGCCTTGATCCTTGAAGGACACGAGCAAAGGTACAGTTTGTCCGAGAGTGATACCCTGGGCCCAAGGGAAGCACTGTATGGAAAGGGAAAAGGGTCAACAGTATCCTGTCTATATCGTCATGCGTCACCTCTATGTCCCAGGTACGGTCCTCTGATTGTGTTAACCCAATCCTTCCTTTGATAACACCCAATGGTGTCTATTCTATAGTATAGAAGGTCAAATGCCCCACCTTGCACTGTGAAGCTCACCTGCGTTTTCAAGTCTTATCCTTTTAATTCACAATGCTTTCCATGTCCTTATAATTAGGCGTGGAAAATCAAATTGGTTTATATAGACACAGATGTGTCTCATTACGGTACATATAGTTGGTAATACCGTAGTGGGGTCAGTTGTGGAACGAGAAGTTTTACTTCTGTTGTTGGTGAAGATCTCCTCTGGTCCATCTGGGGTGACAGCTGGTGGATTCGGTTGGTCAGTCATGTTGAGCAGATCATTTACTGTGTTTTCCCGCCATTGGGCCGTGGTGGTGTCCCGCCCCGCGCGCTGGGTGTTGTACCCCTGTGCCACCCGCGTCACCCATCCCGCGCGTCCCATCTTGTGCGGCACCCGTCATGCATATGAGGCGATTCCTTTCCGCCCTCAAACAACATCACTCACACCTTGGGCGAGGGGGGGGGAGCGACGTGATGGCTTCCACCGTTGCCTAAGCAACTGGGGAGGCCAGACCCCGCTCCAGTGGCCCACTCCATCCCTCCGCCAGCGACCATGCGCCCGCGTAAGGGTCCCCCCCCAATCCGACCCAGCACCCGCAATAGAAGAAGTACTAGGAGGGATTGAATGATCAGGGAAAAGGTAAAGCATAGGGAAATGAAACGAGAAATAAACCCAGTGTATAGATGGGGAAATAAGAATCGTAGAGGGCATGGGACGGAGGAATGATGTCCGCTACGTGTATGGGTGTGGGGACGTGACATTGTGGGGAACAGGGCTGTGTATTGTGGGGGACGGGGGGGGGAAGGGAGATCAGTGGGGCCAGACCACTTAAGCCAACACTGCATGATATATGCACAACCAATCCAATCCAATGGAATGTGACAAAAAATACAAATGTGTATGTTATTGTGAAGGGAGCAGCGTGTGTATGGAGTGGGGCCAACTTGTGTGTATGTGAGACTTATGCTAGACTTAGTGAATGTAAGTGTGTGGGGATGGGAAAGTGGGATGGTGGTGAGGAATTATAATGTGAGGGCAGGTAGTGAGAAGTTTAGTTAAGTGCCGACAGATTTTGTGATGTGTGTGACTGAAAATAAACATATAGTGGACTTGTTTGCTGACCGTGAGGGAGGGTTGGGCGCTTGGAGAGTGGACAGAAGAGAAATACGAACAAGAGGGCGAGCGCCCAGAGGAGTCAGCAGGTGATAGACGGGGAGGGGAACGGTATCAAAGGTGGGGAGGGCAAGAAAAGCAAGACAAAGAGGTAGGGAGAGCAGGCGACAGAGGTGAAGAAAGAATATGGACAAAGAACTGGGATATAAGGGGAGGGAAGTCAGTTGGAGTAAAGGGTGGGGGGTTGTGGTGTACTTTTTTTTTTTTTTTTTTTTTTTTGTTGTGTTTGGTTTGGGAAGGGGGGCACCTATTTTTCCCTAACGGTAGTGTGGCTTTTTTTTTTTTTTTTTTTTTTTTTATTTGTTTTTGTGTAGGGGTCTGGAGTGGCGACCGGGTATTTGTGGAAACCACAGCAGAGGTCAAGCGCAGTGCCGGCATCATGACGATCCACCTCTAAGGACGCGTCTGGGTGAGGGCGGATCCACCGGTGAATGGAATATGGGGAAACGCCACACAAGCAGTGCCCACTTTGGGGGTGCATGCGGTCCGTCACACTGCGCACGATGTCCGAGTGGTTCGAGGGCATAAAGAAGAGCCCTTGTCGCAAGGCTGTAGTGGTCATTCACTTCACTTTCACACCCCATCTACATCTGCGAGCAAGCATAATAAATATGGTTAAACAGAATAGGATCAGCAGTTGATCTACTGTGTTTTTTAAAGAACCGGGTTAGAGTTTATCAGATACTATAATATAATGGTTTTAGTTTGCTAGTGTTATAGTATAAGTATGATTCCAGAAGTCCTCACGCTCCGTTGCTTTGTGACTAGGATATCTAATTAGTCATAAAACGATTTAAATATATTGAATTAGTTAATTCCAGGGTGGTGGAAAAGTGGGCATACCAAAAGGAAAAAAATCCACTTCGTTTCTGTTTGGGGTAGTAGTGCTGTGATATCACGTCTGCATCCTCCAGCGCTGCTTCCTATATGAGGGTAATGGGCGTAAGGGGCAGAGCCTGATATCATGATGGGATCAACTGTGTTGTGGTACAAACATGAGTATGGTATGCAATTGGATAGTTCGTTTGCCATTTTATGACTGTTGTAATGTGCTATCTTATCCTTATCCATCACTCTCTTTTCGTTTATCCTATATAAAAGATACCATTGTGAAACAGTCAAGAACGAAAGGGTATGGCAACACACACTAGTTCTACAGTTGACTTGAGGTTTGGTTTTAATGCGTTCTACCATTTGTGGTAGAACAGTAACTCTCCGCCTTCATTGGATAGATTTAGCATTTGCCTGCTGTTCGCATTTTGGCTGGTGACCTCCGTCTAGGCTGTATACTGTTACTATGTAGGAAGTGGCTCTGGACCCAAAGTATCTCTAAGAGATCTTGCTCTTCCTTAGGTGATTTGGAGGAAAAATTATGGATTATGTTGTAGAGACGAGTCTAAGGGTTCGTGGGTAGCAAGCAGGGAACAATATTTTTCTAGTATTTGCATGATTGCTGGGGTGATGGCAAGGAATAGGTCATAATCAGTCTGGTGGTTTCTGCCTCTGTTTTCTTTTTAAGTTTTTTAATAGAATGTCTTCTCCTGTCTTTGTTTTTACATTTCTGTAGGCTTTTATTTGAGTTAGGAAATTGACTGTAAACCCCTGTAGCGTAACCGGTCTCTGAGGTCTTGCAGTGACTCCTCAAACTCAAGCTCACGAGACAAGTTCCTTCAGGATACGATAGGTACTGGGGAATACGGTATGCCGCGACCAGCGGCTAGGATGCGAGCTTGGTCTCGGTTGCATGCAAACCGTATTCCCAGCAGTCATTACGTAATAGCGTCGGCTTCTCAGTTTTCATCTGTAGGGCGTGGCCGATCTCCTGCCCGCACAGATCGAGAAAGTGCCCCCCCCCCCCCCCTTCCCTACACTATATCAGTTAGAGTTAAAAGGATGTACATTTATACGTTGTAATTATTGACCTGCATACTCTTCCAAGAAGTGATGTAGGTCGTATCTCCGTACCCCATCGTCAAAGAGGAGGAGCGAACATCATCGTGTACCTCCTCCACCATAAGTAGTACTTGCACCAAGTCGGCAAAGATCTGGTCTTGACAGTACCGGTTGGGTGGGTTTTACACTGTCACGATTTTGTTCGTCACCAACCTTGCCGATTAGATTTCTTTGGTAGATTTTTTTATCAGATTTCGTTTGTGTCCATTTATCGAATGTAATTAGATTTTTGTTTTGATTTTTGTATTCACCCGACGCAAAATATCGAAATGAACATTAATGTCCGCAACACACGAATGAAAAATCATATCAGATTTTTGGTCTTTAAGGAAAGTGATGTATTATGTGGGAACGTTGCCTAGGCTCCAAATTTATCGAGGAGCTTTCTCAGTGCATACAGAGGTACAGGGGATTACCGACAGCAGTGTTAGGATGATAGAGGTGCCATCTCTGGGTATCTGCTGTACAGGGATTAACATGCAGCTAGTGTTAGGTGGTATTGAAGGATTGCACCGATAACTCGTGGGTATCTGTGCTGTATAATATGTGAAAAGAGTGATGAAGGGATTGCCCCAGCACAGTGTTTGTTTCAATGCACAGGGAAATACAATTTGAGTATGATTTAAAGTGTTGTGCAGTGATATTAACAGGTGTGTGTGGTACAGCAGATTGTACACAGCATGGATCCACGTTCTGCAGTGAGATACAGGGCGACCGGATGTACACCCAGTCTGTGTCGTCAGTTTTATGCAGTGAGTCTGTTAGCGAAAGCCACAGCACGCTGAAAATTCTAATTGAAATAATATGTAATTTTCTATGACACCAACGTAGGGTTAGTTGTCCACAATGAGCAATGGTTTCTACTCGGGAAAAGGTAAACTAAGAAACACCAATCATGGACGAATCAAGATAATGATGAAATTTGTTTAAAAAAATCCCCAACATTGCATTTGTCGCAGGAAATACGTCATGCTACTGGTTAAAAATCAGAGTCAAAAAATATGCGATAGTTGAAAATTAAAGGAGCAGCCGTTTTTTTACCAAACTGACAACACCGATAACGACAGATGAAAGTTCCCCAAGCAGCTCACGATCCACCATTGATGGACGTTAGTTGTACAGATATCGAAGAAGAAAACCATAAAAAAATCCATCGGGCCCCCTGGACGTTTTTCAAGATTTTTGTGAAAACATAATACCAGACCAAATCGTTAGTCGCTACATCTGTCGGGGACGAAACACCGAACAAAAAATCTTGACAGTGTAAACCCACCTTTAGTCGTCCTCCCATTCCCCTCAGATTACAAGGTGTTCGAAAGATATAGGACGGCCTGCGCCACGCCGTACGACCATAGCTACACCCTGTTATCGGAGGGATAAGTGTTCTCCAATAAATACAGTAAGACATGGATTTTTCAGGAGGAATCGCAAAACAACGAATCAATCGATGAGAGTCTTGGAGAGGTCTTCGACTTCTCTTCACCCAGACGACGAATCCATCACAGAGAGTCGTTGCCAGTATGCCCTCCCCCATGATGGAATCGATGAGTTAACAAAGCAATCAAATCGGTCCAGGTTAGTCAAGTAATAAATAGACCTTCACTGGGAATGATTTCACCTCCTTCACATCATCTCGTGGACATGGAGAGAGGGTCCGTGGGTGTCCTGGAGGGTGTGGAGGGAACCCGAATACACAATGGGGCGGAATACTGGTCAACGAGTGGTGGCTGTGCTCGTCTCAGTGGAGGCGCGCCGTTCTCCGGTGAGATTATAGGGCTGTAGTCTGTGGGGTTGGTTAAGGAATTGATGTGGTATACTACTATAAACACTAGACACGTGTGGGTTGTTATCAAAACGGAAGGATGGGTGTTTAAATGCACACATCAGTGATGTTATCAGTACACTGGGTACATAGATGGGGGACGTACATGACGTAATATAGACATGTGATGGACAAGGTGGACCTTTCACCTTCCATACAAGTGCCTTCCGCATTTGGGGTTTGGGTAGCACTTCCTGGACAATGTACCTTGCCGCTGTCCTTCAAGGATGTCACTTTTCAAGCAAGTTTAGCCAGAGGCTCGTGGGGATGTCGATTCGCAGTAACTCACTCTCAATACAACGGTCGATTACTTTACTTCTCCTGGTAAGCTAGATTTTAATGATTTTAATATTTTCGATAATGTACAGACTTAACCGGGGATCGGGATAATGATGTAAATAAATGTATATGAAATAAAATATAGAACAGAACACTAAGGATGCTGGAGTTAAGTAAAGTATTTCCGTAATGGGATCTGCCACTAAGAATAGCTAGAGTGTAGGACAGCCATGCATTTGCAATTGATGGTGATGTGGTGGTAATATGGTAACGATATCGCAAACTTGATGTACCATGTGAACACCAAGACCCATAGGAAAGCCCCCGAAAGGCCCCGTGGACGATAGTCCAGCCAGTTGGGACGAAACGCGTAGGTAGGGTCGTAGGGACACGAGTTGGATGGACCAGTTGGACCCTCCATTCTTGGATTTTAAAAACAGGTGGAGGTGTTTTAGAACGTTGGACTATTTGTCTGTGTATGGACTCTCAAGAATATGGAGCTTTGAGATTCATGTTGGGTAACACTGGAAGCATTCATTGAATACACCCCGCTTCAATGTTCTGGTGATTAAGTTTTTTTGTATTGATCACACATACAACAGTTTCTTTTGTCCAAAATATCTCTCGACTGGAACAATACAATACATGAAATCCACCTGTAAAGTCCACCAAGGGCCTGGTCCGCCATAGGGCTTCTGTCCCCCTCCCCCCCTTATCCAATTTTTCCCTTACACTTGGAATTTTCAATGGATGGGGCATGTTAATAACTTCTGTTTTAGAAGGCTGGGACTGTGCTAGAATATGCGTTGAGTTGAGGGTTTATTTTGATCACCGATCTCACCATGTAATCCTTTATGGTGGGGTTCCTCTATGAAACTTAAATTTAAGATTTCGACCCACCACCTTTGTTGTTTACCCCAGCCGTAATCCCAGTGGGGTTTGGGAGGATGTAACATTAGCCAATAATTGTAACCACAGAAACATGGGAATGATTACCTGACTCCAGTCTTGTCACGGGATTCACCTCTGCAAGCGGACATACAGTGAATTATGGCCGGGGGAGGTTGCCTTGCCATGCCCTTCATCACAGGGTAAACACAAACTATTACATGGAAGGTTTTTTACTTTCTCGTAGTATAGGATTTGGAGACAACCTTTTAGAATTAATGACCGGCAAAGGGGGTTGGTAAAGGAAATAGTGTTAGAGTTGCTCACTTAAGTTTCATGCTGCCCTAAAGGCCCCAGTACACCTTACAATTCTTACCATACAGATTTTTGTTCTACCAAACACCAGTGTAATATGAGGACCTTTCTAACCCTTTCCAACTCCACTATGTTTTCAATCAGGGAGAACCCAGCACTGATTGGTTGCTGCTGTTGGTAGATCTAAAGGAAAAATTGTATGGGAGTGAAAGGGTATGGGGGGGCCTTTTCTAAAGAGTATTGTGACAGGAAGCCCTGTCAAACTCTTCTGGGTTGTATCCAGTCTGGGAATATAATGGTGTGGTCTTCTAGATACACGGCAATAGGCCGAAAAGGTAGTCGAGTAGTAAGTACTTCACTATCTGACCAGCGCAGGAGGGAGCTGGAAGTTGCTTGGCGCCTGAGATGCCAGAGTAGGACAGTGTGTCATGTCAGCTCATTAAGAGTGGTGTTGAGGCGTGTAGAAATACCCCCCTCACCTGACGCTTCGAGGAATCAGGGCTTGGAGGCATCGCACCCTGAAACTTTATTTTTTTTTTTTTCCTTCTTCGGACTAGCTGCGTCATAAATAAAAGAGCATGCGTACTCTAAGAGAGCGCGTGAATAAGCACCCTGTGGGACCGCAGCTATGAAACTGAGGCGGAGTGCTTATAGTAACCCTGAATGAGGCTGTGAGTAAAAAAGATCTCCATGGTGTTGCTGTACAAAGATATGGACGGCAATAGGCTATGTGCATTAGAACGGAGAAACTTTTACTGCCTTATGTATGCTACATATTGGATAGTATCAACCGACCCTTGATGCACCAGAATGAGAACAAAAGAAAAAATAAAGCCACACACGTGTTGTTTCACTCTGCGCTACAATAAACTGTTTTGGACTGTGCATCCTTCGCCGGGCTGGGTGGAACCCCATCCCAGAGTATCCGCACTTGCAGCTCTACCGACTAAGTCCGCCCGACATATGGTAGGCGACATCCGGTGTGCCGCTATCGCGAGTGTTACCGAGGGCCCAAGTCGCTGGCGGGAGCTTTCACTAGAAAGATGCTTCGTTGGTAATTTATGGGCCCAACAAATTCCACGACACA
>CM070032.1:135129026-135143054 GCA_036250615.1 Ptychadena robeensis | reverse complement strand
ACTATTTGTTAATTTTTACTGGAGAAGGTGAAATTTCAGTTTGAATCATAAGTATCCATTCCATGTATTGGTCCCAATAATTATAATGAAGACTTTTTAAACAGAAACTTATTTTCATGTTTGAATCCTAAGAAATGCCTTGAAAACCCATCCTGTAATAACCTGTGTTCTCTTAACTTCATTGTTGGTGTGGCACTAAGATTCACCCGTTTGATTTTTTCCTTGGGGCAATGGTGCTTTCTTTATATGTTTCTCATTTAGAAAATTCCACTACTTAACTCTGATTTGCCCCCCCCCCCTCCCCATCTGCTTATATATTAAAGTTGATTGTAGAGTTTTTGTAGATACATTGGGTATCTTGGCTTATATTAGGGTTTGCTTATACTAGAGTATACACCATATTTATATTTGTGAGGATATAGTTTTTGATTGTATTTTTCAGATCTGAAAAAACAAAATGAGGAGAAATCTGAAAACCCCTTTAAGACAAGAGCTACAAAAAAAAAGGGAAGAAAAGCCACCAAAAGTGAAGAAATACCAGGACGATCAAACGTGAAAATATGTAAACAGAGAACAGTAAAGCGTCTGAAAACAAGGGAACATGAGCTTCAGGAAAGGGAAACTGATAGTTTGTCAACCCCAGAAATACCTGGAAGTTTACATATGAGCAATCCACAATGTCTACTTCACAGGTAAACGCATGAATGGTAAACATTCTATGCTATCTGAAATGTAAGGATAACGAAGAGAGAGAGAGAGACACAACCAGCACCTAGGTAAACTTACTTTTTTGTGATAATTAATCTAACCTATAGCCCAAAATTATTCATACCCCTGTCAATTTATGACTTTAAGTTTCTTTTAATCAGCCAAGCAAGTTATTCTTTGACAGGAAATTACATAGGTGTCTCCCAAATGATAATAAGAAGATGAAGAAGAGGCATCTGTGCTGGCCAGGAGGATAGTGAGAGAGGTTAAAAGGAATCCAAGGATCACCACCAAGGCCATCCTGGTCAATCTGGGCTCTGCTGGCGGATATGTCTCAAGGCAGACAATCCAACGACACTGCACACTGCTGGGTTCCACGGATGCAGACCAAGGGGGACGCCAGATCCTCTCCAGATAAAGCACACAAAAGCTTGCTTGGCAAATGCTCATCTGAACAAAGAAGACTTCTGGTCTTCTGTGTTATGGTCAGATGAAACAAAAATTTAATTGTTTGGTCACAATGGTGTTTACTTCATTTGGCGTAAAAAAGGAGACGCCTTCAACCCAAAGAACACCATCCCCACTGGCAAACATGGTGGTGGGAACCTAATGCTTTGGGTGTGTTTTCCAGCCAATGGACCAGGGAACCTAATCACAGTAAACGGCACCATAAAAAAAGAGCAATACATGAGGTTTTTTAATGACAACATCAGGCAGTCTGCAGAGAAACTTGGCACCAGTGGACATTTCAGCATGACAATGACCCAAAACACACAGCAAAAGTTGTGAAGCAGACAATGGTTAGCAGACAACTAATGTTTTGTAGTAGCCCATCCAGAGTCCTGATTTGAATCCAATTAAGATTCTGTGGAGGGAGCTAAAGATCAGGGTGATGGCAAGAAGACCCTCCAACCTGAAAGATTTTGAGCTCATTGCTAAAGATGAATGGTCAAAAATACCTGTAGAAACATGCAAAAAGCTGGTCTGCAATTTTAGAAAGCGTTTGATTGCTGTAATAGCCAATAAAGGCTTTTCTATTTATTCCACAAAAATGCCTCTTGTACAGTCTTATTATCATTTGGGAGACACTTATGTAATTTCCTGCCCAAAAAAACTTAAAAAAAAAAAATTACCTTTCAGTCACAATTTGCCTTGGGTATGAAAAATTATGGTCTTGACTGTATATGTACAAAGTGAATTTGATATTCATACCTTTTGCCATTTCTAAAATCTTAAAACTGAATGTCTAGTAATTTGGATGTAAACCATTACCACATCAGTAGGGATGCAGTACAATGAGTAATCCTCTTCCTCAGTAGAAAAGTTTTCGGTAGTCTTCTAGTTATCCTTCATACCTCCATTTTTCTTTCTTCCAGTTTTTCTTTCTTCCTTTTTGGTATCTAGTCCTGTGCCATATGCTACTCCCCTTTCGCATGAGCTACTAGCATACAATGCTGTCCTTTTTTGCCTCCTATGCTTTCCTACTCTTCGATTCACCTTGGAGGGCAATGAATAAGCAGCTTTAGAGAAGCAGGTAGTAAAGATGAGGAATTTTACCCTACTTGCTTTCACTTTCTTTGTTGCTTGTGTAAGTTTTTCCTGTAAAAGGCTGAAACACAAAAGTATATGTTACATGTACTCAATGTACTGTGCTCAATGTACTGCTGTCTGTTTCACGTCTTCAAAAAGATGTGAAATTAAACTTGCGTGTCTTCTGTGCTCCTTATCTTGTGAGTCTCCTTCCCCTCGTGGATTTACCCACCCCACCATATAAATACATAGGCAATCAAATATATAAAGATACTGGAGTACTTTTAACCCCCATAGCGCACCGCCCGTATCGCGCCGTTTACAACGGCACGATACGGACGATCAAGGCAGTGTCGTCGGAGCTCTACGCGCAGCTGTTGTCATTACTGACAACAGCTGCGTGAGAGGGGAAGCCGGCGCTCCTCCATTAACATGGAGGTCTATGGCGCCAAACCCAACCCCCCCCCCCGCCCCCATCCGCGTCACCGTGACGCGATCGGGGCAGTGCCGTCAACCCGGAAATGCTGCAGCGATGAAGACAATCGCTACAGCTTTCCGGGGAGGCATAGGGTCTCCCCGCTGCCTGCTTTCCCGGCGGTTGAGGCGAGCCTGAAGCTCGGACGAGCTAGGCTCGTCTCAACCGCTAGGGAGGTTAATAATGTGTGTTGGTGTTATTAATTCAATTATATAAATCATGATCTCTTTTAATGAAATATGTATTCATATAGTTTCGTATATGATTGTATTAATTAGACTGTATTTAACCTACTTAACCTCCCTGGCGTTATGCCCGAAGCCAGTACGCCTGTGCGTTTCTGCATAGATGTAGGCTCACGGAGTTCTTCCTGTCTTCAACGAAGGGGGCCGGCAGCACCATAGACCTCTATGTTGATGGAGGGGGCTTCGCTTTCCTCCCCACACAACTCTGGCGATTAATTGACACCGGTATTGTTTAGAGAGTTGGGGGGAGGGGAGGAGGCCCAGGAGGTTCAAAAATATTTTTATTGGAAGTACTTTATGGTATGATCTGTGGCGTTTCTTTCTTTAACCCATTATCTTCGATTGGCCTATTTATAGGACAGCTATATATATAGCTCTATATCTCCTATGCCAAATTACAGGTTAAGAAATATTGTGCTCTCCTGTATGACCAAGCCAGCTCAGTGGTAAATATTAAAGCACACCTAATCTCCAAAAAAAAGGGTGATATTTTACTAACATCTAAACTGACCCAAAGGCTCAAAGTTGCTCAAAGACCTAAAAAAAAGACCCTACTCTACTGTCGTCGTCCCGATGGTGTGCAGGCAGACCTGTCCCGATATGTTCCAGGATGCTAACGTGATGACGTCATCACGTTAGCATCCCGGTGCATTATGGGGCCCCTTCAGTCGGCGGCACCCTTTGTGTGCCGGCCATAAGCTGCAATGAAGACGCCGTCTTCATTGAAGCTTATGGCATCGGCTTTCATCGGCTCGCGCCGGCCAGAGATTATCGGACATGTCAGTTCTCTGGCCAGCCGAGCTGTGGGGCGACAGGGTTCTGTCGCCCCATGTGGACACATGCCGATAAGCGGCCGATTTTTAACCTGACCGACAGCGCGAGCGCGCACACCCATCGGTCAGGTTAAAAATCGGCCGCTTATCGGCATGTGTATGGCTAGCATTATGCTCCAGTAACTCCACCAGATAATGTTTTTCAATGGACAAAACAGAAAGCAAGTAAGAATATCCCATTTGTCAAGAGATTAGAGAAGCGATGGGGTAAGGATTTATTTATAGATTGTCCTAATAATAGTTGTTGGCCAGAGGGTGGAAAAAAGTGTGTCTGGTGGGTTTAAGTCGCTGTAAGTGATAACAATGTTTTGTTTCCCCATTTACAATACAGCTCTGCTTTAAATGAGACGTATACTTCCCTTTTGTACTTCATGTGCCTCTCAGTAAAACCCTATAATCTCTAAAAAATGAAAAACAAACAACCACACCAATCTACTTACCTTCTCTTATATGTGAGGGTCAATAGCCGCATAGAGAAAGGAGTGGAGACATTTGTATGTAATTTATGTTTTTCACAGATTATCCCCATAATAGGGGGTTTGCCAGAATACATCAGGCAAGTTTAGTGTGCTTTTAATTACAAGGAACAATGGCTGCTCAGTCTAAAGCCAAGTTTTAATAAAACTGATTTTTTTTTTATCACCGAACTAGTAGAATACGCATTTTTCGGACTACATTAAAATCAATGGGAAAGTGTCCCTGTGTCTTGTGGTCCGAATATGTAAAAAATAAATTTAGTCCCAACCATCCTAGGAACAACTGTTATGCATCTCAGGAGGCAAAGAAAGTGTACCTTTCCCTTCAGCAAAGCCAAAAAGCCACTGCCAAGAAGAGATCTTATCTGTGTTAGCACTAGCAGTACTCATTCTCTGAACACACTGACCAACTTATGGAGAGACACATTTTACAATTAGATGGCATGAGTTGTGTATTAACATTAACATTCTGCATTGCAATAAATACATTTTGTAACATAAAGTAAGTAAGACTCATATCTCCTCCCATATGTAAAGATCTACTCATGGGTAAGTTGTTCAGTGCCAGATTGTAAAATATCTCTTCATAGGTTTGTCAGTGTGTTAAGATAATGGGTACTGCTAGTGTATAGACACACGGTAAAGTTTAAGCCTTGCAGCCAAGACCTCCCTCCTGGCACTGGCCTTTTGGATGGATGTAGAGTGAAATACTGCAAGATCCAGTCCTGCCTACTTTGCTGGAACATTCTGTATATTCACTTGATATCTGAATGGCTGTTTCTGTTTTTTTCCCTAATTTTCTCTCTTATGTGTCTTTGTTTAGGCATTCTCATTTTATGTTTATACGCTACATAGATGTGCAAATTATATTGAAGCTGGGTCACATAGTATTTTTTTTTTGTATAACTGTTTATTTAAAAATTTTCACAATAACACACCACAGGCACAAATATATCAATACTCCCCCGCAGGAAAAAAAAGGGGGGTGACAATGGGGCAAACATCACTAAACAAAACAAAAAAAACAAGTACAAACTGCCAGTCGCAAACTTAAATACTAGAATACAAATCAAGACGACCCAAAGGGGGTGGAGGAGAGGGGAGGGAGGCCCACTCAGGAGCACCCCCATCCCCCCCCCCCCCAGTAGCGCTCAGGTAGTGTAAACAAATAGGAATACCAGTGAAAACGCTTACCCAAAAAATGTCACAACAAAAGACAAATACAGTCTTGGCAATATACTCAAAATAGCACAGAGAGCATTCCCTTCCCTACAGACTTTCCCCAGTCATTAATCCACGGGCAGACAAACAAAGCAAAAAAGGAAAAAACTGAAAAAAGAGAAAGAAAGAGAAGTAAAAAGAAAAACAGTTGCCGACGAGAATCCACACCCCCCACCCCCCCCCCCCACCCCCAGATAGAGGCGATACAGGCCGTCCTGAACCCCATCACAGCCCTCCATCTCGTCCCACCTGGCCCAGGTATGCTTAAACCGCTCCAGAGACTCATTGACGAGGCCGACATACGCTCCATTAGGCGGACATCATGGATCAGGGCCAACAGCTCCTATAGGAGGGGGGAGCAGTAGACTTCCATTTAACCGCAATTAATACCGGGCCGCCGTCAGAATATGAGACAGCAGACCGTCGGCGCGGGCTGCCGGTAAATTGGGGGGCAGGACTCAGCATGGAAAGTAAGGGGGTCAGGGGGACAGGGGTCCTCATCACCCTTTCGAGCAGGGCACTCACCGAGCGCCATACGGGACTATCGACGGACATTGCCAAAAAATATGGAACAAAGACCCCACCCTCCGCAAACTCGCCAACAACGGTCGGGCAAGTCTGAGGGTAAATGGAGTGCCAAACCATCAGGGGTCAAAATACAGTGGAACAAGATCTTGTAAATATTTCCTTGTACAGAGTGCACAGCGAACTCCTGTGCCGCATTCTTCCAAATGCGCTGCCAGGATTCATAGGGAATCTCACCCCACACCCAGTCACCCGCTTCCCAACGCAGCATATACCCAAACTTGGGGTCCGGCACTAGGGGTAAAGGCCGCCAGTATCCCATAAAAGCGCTCAGAAGACCCTCTGAGAGTAACCACCCAAACAAAGGCGCTCAAAGTGGGTCACCGCGGAAAAAAATCAAATGGGGTGCAAAGTGAGAGTGAAGTGCCGGATCTGGAGATCACATAGAAAGCCCCCCTGGGGAGCTTAAACTTCTGCTGCAACTCACTAAAGGGTCGCATCTTCCTAGAAAACATCAATCACATGACCCAAAGTGAAATAAACGCTTAGACGACCAAGGGGAGGAAATAGGAGCCGTCAGACTGTCCGGAACGGCAGGTGTAAACAAAATGACGTCAGGTAAGGCCGGTGCACGCAACGAAACTTATCCCTCGTCCGCCGCCAATGGCCACGTAAAATCAATAGAGAACAGGAGGGGAGCGGGGGATGGTCACTCCACCTCTCCACAACATGGAGTTGGGATGAACTGGGGCCAGCCACAGTTTCTCCAGCTCGGTCCACCTATTAAAGGACTTCAAGGAGGTCCAGGACGCCAGTGCCCGAAGGTGCGTGGCCAATATATTTAAAAGGTTAGGGAAGGCAAGCCCCCCCATAGACTTCGGAGCATAGAGGACCGAGCGCGAGACCCTATGACGCCCGTAGGCCACGCAAAATAAGCAGGTCCTTCGTGAGCTTCTGAAGATCAGGAGAGGGGACAGGAATCGGCAGGGCCTCACAGGTACCAACAATTTAGGGAGAATGGACATTTTTACAGAGGCTATGCGCCCAAAAACGAAATGGAAGGGTTCTTCCAGCGTAGCAGGAGGCCCGGATATCCGGAAACAGGGGGACAAAATTAGCCTTGTACAGAGGCTGTGGTAGGGGTAAGATACCGCCCATATATTGATGGAGGTGTGACCAAGAGTAAGGGAAGGCCGAGGTGAGATGAGCTAGGGTAGAGCCGGAAGGTTAAGGGAAGATCTCCGACTTGGAATGATTTATTTTGTACCCAAAGACCAAAGCGACCGTCGTTCATGAAGTACAAGGAGGGAGACCAGTGGCTGGGTAATGGACAGGAGGATATCGTCAGCATACAGAGACACCTTAAACTCCCGTCCTGTACCGGAATGCCATGCAGATCTGGGGCCTTACTATATGACAGGCAGCGGGGTTACATGCAAAGGGCAAACAGCAGGAGACAGAGGGCACCCATGACGGGTCCCATTAGAGATGGAAAGGTCGAAAAGAAGAGCAACGGCATGCGGACGGCTGTGTCGGGTTGGAGTAGAGAGAGGAGCAGGGCCTGCAGAAGGGCCATGAATCCCCACATACTGGAGGGACAGACAAACGAAAGTGCAACTAGCCCCCTCCACCCCCCCCCCAACTCCCCCCCCCCCACCCCACACCACCACCTCCCCACCCACAACCCCCACACCCACCCCCGCCCACCCCCCCCCCCTCCCCCCCCCCCCCCCACCTCCCCCCCCCCCCCCCCCTAGGTATAGCAATTATGTCTCATTTTAGGTTCGTTATCGACCACTAGCAATGAAAGGGGGCGAGATTAAACCAAAGATCAGATACATTAGATGCGTCTTGTCTGCCGCCCGCGTCGTAGCCACCCGATATGCATTAACAGTAAAAAGCTTTTTGAATGGTTTAGGCTAAAAGCTGACGGCCTTACAAACATAGAGTAGCGAGTCCTTAAGAACAAACACTGCGGACGAGGCGCTCTCCGAGAGTTCCTGCCAGGAAGAGTAAGAAGTAGCCTTTGCAGAGCGCCCTATCCTCCATAGTAAATTACAAAAACTGTGGGTATAACGAGGAAACAGTATAAGAGGGTCTTGGGGCTGTCTGGCGTCGTGACTCAAGAAGTTCATCTACTGCCATGCAAGACGATAGGGGCATTCGCTGTAACCCGATCGCTGCGACGACATTGCCCAACACCATAATGTAGCCCCTATAGGAGAATGGCGTAAACTTAGGAGTAAGCATCCAGCTCCAGGAGGGGACAGTGAAGGAGAAGTACGAGAAATGGTATCGGCGGAAACGGCCAGCGCGGGGTGAGATCGGATGTCCGCATGGGGGCAGGAAAATCTAGGGTAAGCGCTAGAGCTTTAGCCGTTCGTGAAACGGTGGCAATATCGGAGCGACGAGGGAGGGGGGAGGTCATGGACAATTAGAAAGATTTGGAGGCATAGTTTGACTACGGACTTAGCTGTGAAGCACGCAGGGGCTGGTGGGAAGGATTGCAGCCCTGGAAGATGCGGCGGGTGGTAATTTCGCGGTAGGTCGGGATTGTCTAAGAAGGGATACAGTTAGGTAAAAAAATACTACAAGCAATTGATGTAGTCCCGGGCGTCCGAAAGAGCTCGGTCGATGCGGGCAATGGGAAACCTCAGTTCGCGAAAGACGAACTGACCGCAAGATGATAGCAGAACGCGCGGTGATTAGTTAAGTACCTTAACGCGACAAAGAACCATGAAATCCTGAGTTCTAGGGACCGTGACAAATGTAAACCTAAGACAGAACGGCAACCCGATAGCGAGAAAAGGGGAAAAAGCTAGGTCGTGTTGAAGCTGGTACCAATATAACGAGATACAGCCTGGGAAAGGCAGTCGCGGGTCGTGGACGGGCTCGGACGACATCAACAATATGGGGTACTCCTCTGAGAACAAAGAGAGTGTATCGCGCACGACTTAACGCCAACGACACCCGCCCCAAAATGCGACAAGCCACAACACTACCGCCAGTCGATGTTCTTCCCAGACGGGTAGAATATTGTAGGGTGGGGAAAGGCAGAATATGGATCTTCTGAGAAATATAAAAATCGTCTCGACAGCAGAAAGGACCAGTTGGGCCCGGGCAAGGGGATCGGAAGGCAAGGAGAACAAGCGCGGTGGCCACAACACGGCAAACGAGGTGCTAAGACGGAGCCTTACAGGGGTGGGTATAGGCCTGAAATAACCATGCTCCTAGAAGTGACAGAATATTCCGATAGGCGGCCAAAAGTAACTAAGGGGCCCCCGCGCGCGCACACGGTCAACGAGAAGAAACATGTAGACCGCAACAGTGGAGCGTTCAGCAACAGAGGGGCACTCATGGATCTCATCGCCCGGTTTGTTAGGAGAGATAACAGACATATGGAAGATTTAGTCGCAGTCAAACGCTCGGGGTGCAGGACGTCAGGACAGAGCGAACGAATCAAAAGCTTCTCTGCATCAACCTCCAGGAGAAGAGCCGCTATCCCCCCCGAGTAGCCCGTCTATAAGATCCACCGCTGCCGCCGGGTAATTTACCCGCCGCCTGGCGTGAGGGCACTAAAACCCACTGATCCTTGTTGAATGATTGTTGGGGAGGGAATCGTGGTCAGACGCAGAGACGCAATTTAGTAAAATTTTCAGTCTGAATTAAGGAGAGCTATCGGGCGGTAGTTGCGCGCAGTGTGGAATGGTCTTTACCAGGTTTGAACGCGCGTTCCCATATGGGGTACAGGATGGGGTGAAAAGGTCTTGTAATAGGAGGTTAGGGCAGGCATCGGGGGCCCGGTTAGCCTCCGCTGACGGGGCGTGGAGGTTTGATGGTTGGTCAAGGACCTCCTGGTTCAGGAGAGTGGGGCATTTGAGTTCAAGCAGAGGCTTGGGGGGCAGGCGGGGCAGTTCACCCGGACGGAAAGGAATTATGCCGTATGCCGTTCCCCCAGAGGTGGAGAGGGGGGGAGTGACGGTGAGGGTGATATCCGGGTTGTTATTACAGGGTGTGGTGAATAGTAATCCTGAAAAAGCTGGGCGATCTGTCAGGGTGGTGGATTGAGTCAACCCCCCCCCTCCCCCCGATCCAACACCTGGCTGGGGGGTGGAGAGAGCATAATGTCTGCTCCCGAAGCTTTGTTGGCCAGCGGTGTTTGGGCTTTGTTGCCTTGTCATAGTTACATTGACGGCCTGAAGGTACGGGGGGAGCGCTCACCCGACCCAAATGCCAAGGCCGTGAGACGCGTAGCGAAGGGCAACTAGCGCCGCAGCAGGGGTTCAACAGCACGCCCGGAGTGGCCAACCGCCGCTAAGGCGTTCTAAGATCCGCCTCCAAGCGATGCGGGCCCCTCCGCATCCGTTCCGAGCTCGTAGGAGAGGTTGCTATGCATCTGGTCCCCTGCTGCACGGCCTTATGGGCCCTCCCACATCTGTAGATTCAGAGACTCAGGGGTACACATTTTCCAGAAAACTAGTTGGCGGGAGAGAGGGCTTCCATGTGGCACAGAAGGGGGGATGTTTAGGAACAGTCATCAACTGCCTTGGACTTACGGTGGGAGGGGGCCGAAGGTCCAGGGACACACCATAGGTGGCTTGATCGGACCAGGGAATCGGGGGAAGGATTGAGGGAGGAGCTCGGCGCAGTGGTCGGTGCCTTACCTCTCCACCGCACCACGAAATAATCCAACGAGGAATGCTATTTTGTGGTGGATGGGAATCATAACGTAAAGGTCCCCGACTGCCCAGGTGGTGATGGGACCGCCAGGTTTCAAAGAGCGCATGTCTTCCGGACATGGCTGACGAAGGCCTGTGACGACGATCTCACGTGGCGAGGGGGGGGGGGAGGTGAAGCGCTTAACTATCCCACGTGGGTTTGGTGAAAACGGCACATTAAAGTTCACTCACCAACCACCAGGCTACCTTGGGGAGGGAGGGGCAAACAAACGCCTGATACATTGAGTAGGGAAGGGATCTGTAGCTGAATTAGTGGGCCCTGTAACTGTGTACAAATGTGATGTCGTGACCCGCTGCAAGGTGCCATGAGTATAATAGCGGCCCCTCGGGGTCATATAGGAATCGCTAGCTGGAAAGGTGGGCAGTGCGCCTTTGTAACACAAAATGGTCCACCCGCAGTGGCCCGTTAAGGGGGTGCATGTCTGGTTGCCTGAGGGAAGGGAAGACGGGAAATTGGGAAGGAACCCCCTGGTCGAACGTGGTCTCTGAAGAGTAGAGCGCCCATCTAGCCCCAGAACGTCTGAGCTGGCTTCCTAAGTCAGTGCCGCTTTCGTTTGTTGTAGAATTTTCAGCCCCGTTGACTTAGCTGAGATCTCAGCTTAAATGGGGAGATGAGCGCGGGAAGAGAAAAAAGTATATACTGAGACGAGGGGGGGCCAGGGGGCTTCCCGAACCAGCAGGAGGGGCCACACAGCACACAGACAGGATGTGCGAACGTGCGACACAGACAATCCAAGGGGACCAGGGGCACCGTATCCGGGTGTAGGGGGGACAGCCGCGTCAAAAGAGAAAAAAAAGAAAAAGAGAGAGAAGAGACAGTAATAATTCCACAAAATCTTACAAATCGCTACCTAATATAGAACAAAAAGTAATTGGAAACGAAGCCGAAGGAGATGTTCGGGCGCGACCCCACAAACATGGCCACCGCCGGGCAGTGGGCGGCACGACAAGCAGGACAGGGGGGACAGCCGGTAGGAACCTCCAGGGGGGAAAGGGTGTGGGCTCACACGGACACCGGCAAGCCAACCAGGCATACCCAAGTGTCCGTGGACCCGCCATGGAGAACTAAACCAGCGTAAGAGCTCCAAAAAAATAAGACAAAAGCACAAGGGAAGAACATAAACCAGCATAACAGGACCATTAGAGTGCGCTGTAGAAAATATAACCATTAACCCCAGCCACAACTAGTCTCCCGCACCCATACAGTTCCGTTGAACTGAGAACAATGTAAACATTCAAAAAAGCTACTTGGAGGGCCTACCAGAAAATGCAAAAGACCCAAAAAGAAAAACGAGGGCCCAGAGTCCAAATCCAGAGGACTATGACGACCAGGCACAATCAGGAACACGTCAGTCTGGGAGGCCAATCCCCAAGTGGAGGCGAGCATATAAAAAATGGGTATCAATTGGGGGCAGGGGGGCGGGCTGGGTTGAGAGTTGTAGGGTGGGGTGTCGGGGGGGGGGCACTGAACCCACTTTGCCGGGGGTGGGGGTAGGGTGGCGCAGGGGGGGGGGCCAATCGGGTAGTGCAGGAACATGGTTACCCCCACATCCGGCGGGAGCAAACCAGGCAGAGATCTCCGGGCCAAGTAAAGGATACACAATCTCCCACCCGTGCGCACAGACAGGCTGAAGGGGAATCCCCAACGGTAGCGGTGGCCAGCATCACGAAGAGGAGTGAGGAGCGGCTTCAGGGCCTGGCGCTGCTGCAACGTGTACTTAGAGAGGTCAGGAAACAGCTGTAGAGGAGCACCATCAAACTCAAGATTCCGCATGGCCCGTGCCTTCCGCATGATATCCTCCTTAGTGGCAAAGTCATGAACACAGCAAACGACATCCCGGGGCTGGGAGGGGGGCCCCTGGGGCGCAAAGCACAGTGTGCTCGATCCAATTTGATAGCGGTGGTAGAGGGGCGACCCAGGATATTATTAAAGAGGGCCTCCGGCGCGGCGCACGTGGAAGCCGCAGGGAGAGGGGGAAAGTCCTCCTCGGCATGGGGGCCCAGCCGGAGTGGGGTGGAAGGCGCCACCAATCGGGGGGACAGCGGAGGAGACGGGTCCCCTACCTGGGAGCAGCTACCTTCGGCGGAGAGGTCCGGAGACGCTGGAGGGGCCGCCGCCAACTCAGGCACCGCCGGCTCACGTGGGTCCTCGCCAGGAAAGAAGCGGTGGAGCGCCTGTGGCGCGCCCGATGAGCCCTGCGCCGGACGGGCGGGGGTCTTAGGATCTCTGCGGGTCCTCTGTTTACCCATGGCTGCGTGTGCTGAAGCGGGATGGAGCGAGATTCGGCGGTGAAAGCGGGAGCCCTAGGCAGCCATGTCCTGTTCGGCTGCCATCCAAGCCACACCCCCCACATAGTATTTTTAATAAACACACACACTGCATCTAAACTTTACTTTCTGTGAGGCTATTCAATTAAGCACAGGACCTGTCTTCAAGGTAGTCATACCTTGTTCGATTTTTCTGTTCTATCAACCCAAAAAAATATCTATTGACGGTGATTAAGCGGGAATCAATTCCTGCCCACCTGGTACGATTGACCTCTACGTTGAACAGAAAATTGATTGAAAAAGTGATCGCACATGTTGGTAAATTTTTGACAATCATTCAGGTATCAATAGGTATTGATATTTAACTGTACTATGGCATATTTACACTATTGTTAAGTTCCACTTTTAGTTTTTATGTAGACTACACTATTTGATTACTATGTCATTAATTAGTTAATTAATAAAAAAGAATAGTTAAAGCGGTTGTAAACTCAAAAAAAAATCCCCCACATACATTACATGGACATATTACACACCTGTCAGCAGTATACATCTGTGAAAACTGCTACACAGAGAAAAAAAAAGGTACTTACAATCTTCACTTCCCTAAGGCACCATCTTAAGTACTGGCACCTGAAGCCACTTCCGCCCATTCTGTTGGACATTACTAAGGTGCCCCTCCCCTGCAGACATATTTACCAATCCCAAAGGGTTTGGTATGGGAGGACCGTTCTGGTCGTTCCAGAGATCTATGTGCTGCAGTTTGCATAGGAGACAAGAGTGATGCTGAAGGAGGACACTGTAGGAGACAGGAGAGATTGAGACTGAAGTGGTGGTGAAGGGGTTCAGTGTGCAGGTGATATGGGGGTGACATGGATTTGGGGGGCACACAGTTAGGCTGAGGATGAGGTTAGGTTGAGGTTATAAAATATCTTAAATAATAAATAATATTACCTCCTCTGCTGCCAGTCCCAGCAATGTCTCCTCTACACTTTCCCCACAATCACC
>CM070032.1:135117783-135128926 GCA_036250615.1 Ptychadena robeensis | reverse complement strand
AGAGGATGGAGATGATAAGTGGTGGAGAAGGGGTTCAGTGTGCAGGTGATATGGGGGTGAGAATGAGGTTAGGTAGATAGGAGGTGATGGTGGAGGACACACAGGAGGATTTAAGGCGCTGCACTGACAGAACACTTCCCATGTGACTGTCATTGTTTACTTCTCTGCCCCTCACAGCTCCCGTGTCCTACATCCTCCTGCTCTTATCAGGCAAACACTTGACAGCATACTCGGCTGTGACAGTAACGTCACAGAGGACAGGCAGAGCAGAGCATTATGGGGCTGCAAAGACATCTGGATTTCCCGGGAGCCCTTTCAGCTTTGACAAGCGCCCCAGGCACAACGTCACAGCATGGGAGGGGCTTCCTCGGAAAAACTCGCCCCTCCAGCTGTAAGATTTTTTATTTTTTTCATTTTGGACAGTTTTTCATTTTGGATTGCTTTATCTATTGGCAGTCTGATGCAGTGCAAAGTGACCTACAATGTGGTAGGTCCGCTTTAAGTATAGGCAAGTCAATAAGAAATTATATTTAGTCTGGTACAGTAATTTGTATCAAGAACACATTACAAAATTATCTCTTTGTTGTATATCAGTAGTGCCAATCTCTTGGAGCTTCACTGTAGCTTAAGAACAAAACTTACCTAAATGCTGACCAATCGTCCAGCTCTGTCAGAAACTAATAACAAGTTATTTGATCAAAGTTAGTAGGACGTGTTCCAAATAATATGGCATGCAATATTCTAGGTGTACCCAGAATCTGCAGCAAATTTCTGATGGTGGTGTGCTGGTGAATTGTGTGATAACAATAACCCGGCTACAAATTTGATTCTATCACTGATGAATTATAGACACCATTAAAACACAATTCATGGTCAGATCACAAGCTTGGCTGATACCTTATAGGCTTTTTAACATAAGCCCCGATACACCTTAAAGCGGGTTTAAACACAAATAAAAGAAAACAGACATACATTAAACAGACACAATACTCACCTGTCAGCAGTTCAGATGCTGGGAAACTGCCACACACAAAAACAAAACCCACACTATATTCACTTCACTTGCTTGCAGTTCTCATGCTGGCACCTGCAGACTTCTGACCTCACTGCCCCCCCCCCCCTCCCTTCACTCCACCTCCTCCTCTTGTCTCTTCTCTATCGGAGCTGCAGAGACTAGTAGGGGGGGGGGGGGTTGTGAAGAGGGGGATCAGCTGCTGAGGATTTTCTGCCTGGGAGAGATGTCCCAGACACCACTTCGGTTGCCTAGGCGCGACATAATGCAGTGGGAGGGGAGAACTCGTAACCAGCTCCCCTCCAGCTGTCAGAATAAGATTTTTTTATTTAGAATTAGGGTGTCAGCAAAATCGGCTAAGCTGCCGCTGATAATGCTGAGTGACCTCCCAGAATGTAGGTCCGCTTTAAGCTAGCCACACACGGGTAAATTCCCGTGCAATTGACCTCCGATCAATCACAGCGTGGCGACGTCACCACGCTGTGATTGATCGGGGATCAATTGAACGGAAATCAATGTGCACCACATGGGCACATCGATTCCCGTTCAATGGGGACCTTCCGAGTGAGGAGTGCTGGCTCTGCCCCCTTCACACTGACAGCCGGACAGCTGTGGAGGAGGCAGGAGCCAGCTGTTTCTATACTTTGCATGAAGATTTATGTCTTCATGCAAAGTAATGGAAATTGAACGGGGTTTTCCATGTTGGAACTCCGTTCAATCTAGTTTCTTTGAGCGGGATCAATAGAGGAAAGGAAAGTACACGGGTAGCTTTGTAAACAGATTAGAGTACAATCACTGTGAGCGCGCACGTTGATTGCTTGTACTCAAATCTTTTTACAGATGTACCCGTGTGTGCCTAGCTTTACAATCTTACCATACAATTTCTGTACAATCAACTTTTCTTCTATCAAAACCATGTAATATGAGGACCTTTCTAATCCTTCGGTTTTTGACTGCCTGTCGGGATCTGGTCCACTGCCTGCTGAAATATATGTCAATGGGGGAGGGTCTGGATTGATGTCAAGGGCCGCACTTGTGGCCCTCCATATTAACTTAGTTGCCCACCACTGCCATAGATGTCTAGTGACTGTATATTGTTTATTTAGGTTTATTTGTCTTATAGGACTATACATATGCAAAAGTAAAACATACAAATATTCACCTGCGATTTGCAGTAAAATATAACTGCCTGTAATGTGACGGTACTGGATTTCATTTCTCTATTTCAGTTTTTACTGTTCTGTACATCTGTAATTGCAATATTATCAGATATCTCACACAAATTCTTTTGCGGAAACCACAATGGCTATTAACCTCACTAGCGGTCAGACCGTACTGCGCTTTTAAAGTACTCTGTTTCATGACACCGGCGATGTGGGCTGGCAAACGGACACCCGTCTATTAACATTGAGGTCAGCCAATCCAGCCTCCGCCCCTTCGGCATTGCCAATTATGCAGAAGGGGCGGTGCCGGAGTTGAATGAAGGGTGCTGATCGATGCAGATTTGCTGCCATGAATTTAGCTCGTCTCAAATGCTAGGTGGTTAAAGTGCCATGGACTTAGCTATTGCAGACATCTTCACTATTCTATTACCCATGTGGGTAAGGTATACATAGTGACTTGGTACTGTAATGTAATCTTGTTTACTGTTTAGTTGTAAATACAGAGTTTGTTTTACACATTTATGGAGATGCTGTGCAAGTATACTGTAAATGGCCTTCCATGATTGTGAACAAGCCATTAAATTAGCCATATGCCTAGATAATTACCATGTTTTTTATGAACATTAGGACGCACCCTATACAGTGTAGCGTCTGATGGGCAAAAAATACTTTGGCAATGCCTCACTCTGCTTGCCAGAGCTCAGTTTTTAGACTGGCAGAGTGTGAGTAAGGGTTGTATGTGAGCTGGGCAGCTTGAGCACAACCAGCAGGCAGCTCTCTCATTTGCCTCTGCTCAAGCTGCCCAGCTCACAGACCTGAAGGAAAGATCCATATGTGAGTGGCTGACTTACACGGTGCGCCGTCTCTGTGTATGTGAGAGCTGGCAGCTCTTTCATCTGGCTCTGCAATTCATTGCTTGTGAGCGAGGCTCTGCTGATATAAACAATGCAGTACAGATGGAACCATCCAACAGCTCCACTGCCTCCATGGCTAAGCTTATTGTGGAGCCAGCAGAGAGCACATTTACACCATAAGACACATACATTTTCTCTCCCTGATTTTGGGGGAGGAGAAGGGAGTGTGTCTTATGGTGCTAAAATTACAGTAACTTGTAAATGACAAATATAGGGCTATAGAAATATATTGAGCAAGTGATTATAGTAACAGAGAGTGATTTGTCCTGCTGATTGTGTCACCTTATTCATTTCTAATGTCCTTTTATGTAACTAATTAGTTTTTTTTTTCTAAAGCGAAAGTGGACCTTCAATGAGGACAAGGCCAGTGCAATACAACAGTAAGGTGGATGCCATTATTCAAACTATTACTTCCACAGGTATGTATTGTTTTCTTTTGCTGTTGTACATTGGGAAATGGACATCAGTAGTTGTTTTGTTTAGAAAGATGTATTGCAAATTGGCTTCAGAAAGTATTTAGACCTTTTTTTGTTATCCTTTTAAAAAAAAAAAATTTTTGTATGTTGCATTTTCTATGTTGCTGGTCATACAAATTCTATTTTTTGTTCCTTTTATTTTATCCAAACCTTATACACCATATTAACCTCCTGAGTGTTGCGCATGTGGCATGCTTTTTAAAAAAGCACGCCACGGGCAATCGTGACGGAGCATTAAAAAATGCCGCCGTGACTTCTATCTCATTTGGAGGTACCTTGCACGACTGATGCCAGAATCTTGCTGGGAAAAAAGGGACGCCCCTTCATCCCCAGGAGCGTTGGTGTGTGTTGCAGAGGATCGCCTGGGGAATCCGGTGGACAAGTAAGTTTCCCTGCAGTTATCTCAGGTTGAGTCTCATGATCCATGAAACTCAACCTGAGATAACTTGCGGAAAACGCTCAGGAGGTTAAGAAAGTGAAAATCTTTTAGAGAATTTTATAGATTTTTTTACATGCTATTCACATTTGTATTTAGACTATTTGCATCAACGCTTGATTAGAAGCCTTCCTTAGTAAATTGAATTGACTTCATATGATTTGGGAAGGCATGTGCCTATCTTGGGCTGTCAATGCACTCACGCATTACAGAGACAGCAGTGTTGCATAGCACTGATCTGGGCAAGTCTACAAAAAAAAAAGGCTGCTGCACTGAGCACTGCATGTAAAATTTCATGTCAACTGTCCTTTGCAGAAACCTACTTCCATTTGACAATTGGAGTATGGAACAATAATCAGTATCCAAGAGCTTGACCAGCAATACTGAGCAATAGAGGGAGAAGATCTTTTAGTGAGAAAGGTGACTAAGGACCCATGGCCACTGTGACTGAAATCCATAGATCCTATGCAGCAATGTGGCTAAATTGAATCCTCTCCCTAGTTCAAAACACATGAAAACTGACAAAGAATTATAACTTTTGTGAATTGACCTATCATCACCTTCCCAATAGTGAAGCATGGTGGTAGCAACATTGTGTTGTGGGAATCTAATAACCGGAGCCATTATGGAAGTTGCAGAGGTTATCTTGGGCTAACCTACAGTGTGTTCGGTTCTTTTGTGTGTATGACTTTCATAAAAATTGTATTGTTTTAAAAAAGTTGTATTTTGTTTAGTTCTGAGGAGGAAACATTTTAAATCAATCCAAAATAGATATTTTGGAGGAAAATCAGAATACAGTGTAGAATAGTGCTCAAATATCTGAAGCAGATAGTAAGCTAGCTGGAAGACATATAGGTATATGTACTGTATTTTTCGGGCCATAGGATGCTTTATTGTGTAGACGCACTCTTTACATCAGAGCGTCTGCTAAATAAAAATGTCTGCTTTTTTTCCACTCTGCTAGCCCAACTTGCATACAGTGCCCACCACAGGCTTCTCTCCCATTGTTATCTGCCACTGTGTGTTTGGGCTCATGCAGCCCAGCTTAGACAGAGCCTTTGGAAAGATCAGCTCATGGGTTGATAGCTGATTACACAGTGATCTAGCAGTGTGTGTTCAAAATCTGGCAGCATGAATCCAACTCTCTCACACACAGAAAGCTAGATAGGAGAGGTTCCGGCTGGCAGCTCTTTTCACTTGTCTGTGCCACTTCATTCTTTATTTTAGTGGGGCTCCACTGACAAACAATGAGCTGCAGATGAGGGATCCTCTTGGGGTGAATCTTGCCAGGCGATTTTTTTTTTTATTGTAAAAATAAACGCCACCATTATAAAAAAATAATCCCCTCCATAGTAAATGAATGGAGGTGATCGCCTCCATTCATGTCTATGGGCGCGATCAGTGGGCGATAATCGCGGCCGTCGACCGCCAGCTGCCAGAACTAGGGGAGCAATCGTGCACGATTCTATCAATGAAGTAGTGTGGGCGATTGGCAGACGATTCTGCTGGTGATTTAATTTGGCGTGTTCTGTTATTTGTATTTTTGGATATACGTGAAACTTTTTCAAAATGTTTAAAAAATACTAATACAAGTATATGGAACTAAAAAGGGGAACAAGAAAATTCTAGTAGTCAGTGGTAAGGGCTCACTTATAGGGCAGTTGTTTACGTTCCAATATGCTCATTAAACTTGACATGAGGGATTCAACTGGAGTTTTCAGATTTTTGCCCAACAGACCTTTCATGAGAGTGTTGTCTAAAGCCCACATCGCCTGCTGAAGTTTAACCTCCCTAGCGCACTGCTGAGGTACAGATTTCTGTACCAAAAGCGCACCATAGACTTTAATGTAAAAGTTTTTTTACATTGTAGCCTGTAACTTTCCAAAGTATGTCCATACATGAGTCTGGTAGACATCCCAAATATAATAACATGTTCAGATGCTTTTTGAATAACTATAAAAAATCAGTCAATAAAAATTTCAAAAGAAACTGTATGAGGTAAATTAGCACTGCAACCACAAGATGGCGCTGCAGATGTGCCAGGTTACAAAGGAGAGCATTGTAATACATTGAAATCAATGTACATACAGTTCTGTACACTTGGTGTTCCCGCCCCCAGAAAAGAATGTAACATCATTCTCCTGCAGCTGCCTCTTCATTAGATCAGAGCCACACAGATCGGTGAGTTCGTGCTTCTGGGGCTCCGATCTCTGCCTGCCAAACCCAGCTCGTCCAGTGCAGTTCTAACAGGTCAGAGCTGGACGAGCTGGGACCGTCAGGAATGGCAGGGGGGTCAAGGCATGGGAATGGGAGGGGTTGCCATAACAATGTACTAATAAACTTTACAGTGCAATGAAACACAACCAGACAATTGACATCCCTGCCCTAGCATACACACAAGAAAAAAAGTTTCTGATTGTATGTTTAGCTAATTAAACATTCCTTCACTAGCATTGTTAAAGCAGTTTACCTGTCAGAAATCTACATCCTGAAGAACTGCTACACAAAAGAAAACCCACAAAAAACTAACTTTCTGTGCTTTCACTCCTGATGCCATTATCTTAAGTCCTGGCGAACTGAAGACGTCAGGCCCCCCGAGGTGCTACGTCAGATAAAGGGAAGGTAATCTCAGAAAAAAAAACCTCCTGGTGTCAGAAAAAAGTTATTATTTTCAAAAAAGTTAGTATTTTCAAATTTCAGACAAAAGCGGACGTACAAGTTGGTAGGTCTGCTTTAAGTAAACAAGGATGGTTTTTACAATCGCTTTTCGTGCCATAAAAAATGGCGCGAAAAGCCAGTAAAGCCCAGAGGGTTATAGAGCCGGCTCTTTTGGCTCACAAACGGCTCTTTGTTTAGTATCACTTAAATATTTATATTTCAGCCTATTTCGCTACCCTTACAACTGCGCATATGCAGATAGCCCTAGTTTTGGGGATTTTCAGGGTTATTCTTCCGAATTTTGGGTGTCAAGGTTAGGGGTTTGGAAGGTTTAAGGTTAGGGCGAGGGGTGCTTGATAGTAGGGGTAAGTTTTGTGGATCGGTGGTTTAGTTTGGAGGTTCGGGAGATTAAAATCAATCTAACCTCACCAATTCCCTAACATTAACCCCTCCAACCCCCTAACTTTGACACCTGCAATTCGGAAGATTAACCCTGAAAAGCTCCAAAACTAGGTCTATCTGCATATGCTCAGTTGTAAGGGTAGCTAAATATCTCAGAACACGGGGGTCTCTTTCTGCTGCTGACACACCCCCCAGGTCCATGCAGCATGGAGTTCTTACCCGTCCCCCGCCTCCCTAGGAAGTCACACCCCCATCCAACCCATCTATTCATTCATACGCCCTCCACAGCAACCACGGCAGCCCTTCAAAGTGCCTGACCATTGAGCCATTGAAGCATCAGCTCTGCTGGACAGGCATCAGCTCCTGTCTTCGCGGCCAAGCATCGGCTCTTAGAGGCATCTCGTTCACGACCCATCACATGCTAAAATGTCAGCCCTGCACATTCTGTTGTAAAGGTCCCCACACGTATCGAGTGGGGATCAACAGATGAGCTGTGGAGAGCAACGTGATGACGTCAGCACACTACTCTCCATCGCTCACAGCATTGGCGGGCACCCTTTCTGTGCTGGCCGTTAGTTTGAATGGCATCGGCCAGTGATTTACGGACATGTCCGTTCTCCGGCTGACCTAGATCAAGATCCCTGTCACCCCATGTGGGCACCTGCGATCAGCGGCCGATTTTGCAGACATCGGTTCGCACATCGGTCAGCGGCAAAATGGGCCACCGTTCGTTGCATGTGTGGGGGACCCTTACTAAGCTCTGCCTCCTGGCAAGGGCCTTTTGGCTTGGGTGGATGAAAATAGAGTGAATGCTGCTGGGACCAGTTCTGCCTACTTTGCTAGAACATGAGGTATGTGTTCTTTATATGTATATGGCTAGGCTTCAGACTTTTAATAATTTTCTCATATTTTTCTCATCTTTCTTATCTAATCCTTTGACTTGCCTCCAGTCTGAAAGTGAAAGGTTTTACGGGCAGACTAAAGCTAGGCATACACGGTTCAAACTTAGTATGATCGATTTCTGATCCGATTTCCGATCATAAGCCAATCCAAAGTAGATCTACATGGAAGGTATGTTTGGAATACGACCAAAATCGACTATTTTAGTTTCGATCACAATCGACCCAACAAACACACACAATGCTATGATTTTAGTTTGATCGTTGCACAATTAAAATTATGGAGATATGCATTACCTAGCCAGCCCTTACTTATACAGTGCAATGTTGCAAACCCTACCACAGCATAAAAAAAAGAAATCACATTGTTGATTTTGAAAAAAACTATTTGTATTGCACTGCTTGTGGATGTAAATTGCTGACCCCTCCAGGAGTGGGAGAACTATGTTCTGTAAATATACCCATTTGTTAGGTACGATAATAAGCATCGTGATGTGTTTTGGAAGCTTTCGCTAATTGAGACATAATAATGCTAGCCTTTGCATAACTTGATGATTTATTTTTTTCGTAGAGTGTATATTTCACCAAGAAAATGACACACAAGGCCATGTATGTGGAGTTGTGACGTGCTTTGACAATCGTGTCTTCAGCACCGGCAAGATTATGCTTCAGTCAAAGCAGGAAGTAATAGGAGACTTGCCCTACTTTGATATTCTGGTGAGCATAGAGGTTTTAGATTATAACGGATAACTGCACAGTATTATGCATATGGAGGTTTTGCTTTCTGTTAAGTTGCAAACCACAATACTTTGTTGATTTTTTACCAAATATCCTCCACCTCCAATAATCCCTCACCATCGGCATGGAAATGGGTAACCCCGCCCATAGCCTCTGATCACTCAGTGACTTGGTACCACGGTCCCCCGTCTCCATGGCGATGCACTGACGCAGTAGCACTCCGCAGTCCGTGAATCCCCACCTCTCATCAGGGGATACTACCAATCTAATACAATCCTTTCTTTTAGTCAGCATATTTTTTCATCCTGATATTATCTATCTCTTCTTTTAGTTGTTTAATGAGAATTAAATCTACAAAAATAGGAATTCCTCACTATGAAGTTCTTCTTTTTGACAGGTATATTTGTAACATTGTGGCAAAGAAGGGGTGGGATAAAAACTGGTGTCTTCCACCTACCATACAATGGTCTATTTAAGAAACAAATATATTGATCCCCCTTAGATACCAACGTGTGCCAACATCCCCAAAATAAATTTACAAGAAAAAAAAATGACAAATATGTACTTATGTGGATCATGTAATCCTGTATTTCAAATGTGATAGCGATGTGCATCTTTTTTTATATAATCAATGTGTACTATAGCTGGAATCATGTCAAAATATTTGTTTATAAATCATGTATGGGAAATTTTAAATTATGTACAAAGATTTTAATATCATGGATGGGAAATTATTGAAATAAAACTCTATGACGTTTTACATAATTTGTGGTAATCGAAATGTCCCGGAGTTCAGTGAGCGGAGGGTAGGTATAACGCCCCCATTCTCCCCTCTCGTATCTTGTTTTTTTCTTGTACATTTATTTTGGGGATGTTGGCAAACGTTGGTATCTAAGGGGTATTAATATATTTGTTTCTTAACCTCCCTAGTGCACCGCCTGTACCGCGCCATTTTTAACAGTGTGGTACGGGCAACGGCAGCAGTGTACAAGGTACACTGCCTGCCATTTCCTCCCTCCACACAGACGGTGTCATTCAGCCGGCTGGAAAGCAGAGGCCCCTCCATTAACATGGAGGTCTATGGCACTGCTCAACCTCACCCCCTTTTGTGTCACCGTGACGGGATCAGTGAAGCCACACAACCCCGGAAGCAGCATCGCCATAGCTTTCCGGGGATATGCGGCTTTCATGGGGCCCAGCTCAACCAGAGTTTGTTCTTAACACAAACTCTGGACGCGCTGGGCTCGTCATGAACACTAAGGAGGTTAATTAGGCAAGTATTTCAAGACAAACCACTCTTTACAAGCCCTTATAAATTCTCAAATTTTTCCTAAAGCTCAATGCAAATGGCAGTGAGCATAATTTTTGAGTCCTCAACCATTTCAGTATAATTTAAATGTTGCGGAACAAACCTCCCCATGAACTTAGTGCAGTAAGTTAACCTCCAACCGGCAGACCAGCCCAACGCCGTGGAAGCAGCTGGTGCGTTAGGAATGTATATGGATGGGCTCCGTAGCCCTCGATGCTGTGAAAACATAACCTTAATTTTCACAGATTTAGGGACCCTAATGGAGTGGACCAGCTCTCTCCCTATGCTTCTGGCCTAAAACATGACTCTTCCACCACCTTGATAATGCCTTTTTGGGGCTTTAATAACGCTGGGCATGTCAGAAGGAAAAGTGATATGTGCATCAATTATATGTTATGCAGGCAATAACTGGCAATGCAGGCTCATTATCTAAAAAATTTAGAAAAATAGACAATTAAGACACTTTCTTCCATTGCTTTGTAGTCCTCGGGATTCTTGCATTCATGTTGTTACCACTTTCCTGATGTGTCTGCAGGTCAGAAAAAATGTGTGGCACAACAATAACAAAAGAAACAAACCAAGCTAAGTTCCCTTCACAGCTATGTGGTGATCTGTTACACACTTTTGAGACACAACTTTCTCCCATTCTTCCATGGAAATGAAAAAAATTAAATTTTGTACATTTTAGTGTGTGATTTATATATAATTTACTTTTTGGACCAATCTACTCAAATATTTTGAAGTTCTTTTAAAACATTATGGAATATGATTTTATAATGTCACCCCCCCCCCCCCCCCCCCCCCTCTAGGTATTCTATGTACTCAGTGGTAAAGTGGGTGTTAACATGCATAATTCATTCTGCACTTACAAGAGTGGTGATTTCTTCGTCATCCCCCCAAGTAAGTGACTATAAAGTTGCCATGTTAATGTTTTAGAGTTTCACTTCTTACTACCTCATTTTCTTTGTTACAAAATAAATAGTCCCTAAAAACCATCCTGTGGCTTGGCATTGCAGCACTGCTAGCTTTAGTCTGTGCTGCTGTGAACAATAAATTGTTCTGCATTGTGGGATTTTTTCCTTGACCCATAGGACAATACAGGGAGTGCAGAATTATTAGGCAAGTGGTATTTTTGA
>CM070032.1:135096078-135106899 GCA_036250615.1 Ptychadena robeensis | reverse complement strand
AGCTTGTTGGCCAGCAGCGTGTGGGCCTTGTTGCCCTTGTCATAGTACAATTGACAGACACGAAGGAGGGAGCGCTCAACCCGACCCAAAGCCAAGGCCCGCAGGCGCGAACGAAGGGAGACTATGCGTCGCAGCAGGGGCAAAGAGCGTCAGAGGGCCAACCGCGCCTCGAGGCATCTCAAATCCGCCTCCAGGAGCAGCCACTGTGCCTCCGCATCCCGCTTCAGAGCCGAGGAGATGGCTATGCACTTGCCCCTAAACACTGCCTTATGGGCCTCCCACACTGTAGACGGAGAAACCTCAGGGGACACATTTTCCAGGAAATAGTGGCGAAGAGAGGCTTCCAACTGCTGAACAGAAGGGGCATGTTTAAGGAGAAAGTCATTCAACTGCCAGTGGCACTTACGGAGGGAGGGGGACCAAAGGTCCAGGGACAATACAATCGGGGCATGGTCGGACCAGGAAATTGGGAGGATAGAGGAGGAGGAGCAGGAGCGCAGGGTCGGGTTATTCACAAAGAAATAATCCAACCGAGAATGCATTTTGTGGGGATGGGAATAAAACGTAAAGGTCTGATCGCCAGGGTGATGGACCCGCCAGGTGTCAAAGAGCGCATGTCTCCGAGACAGCTGACGAAAGGCCCTTGACAAACGATCCACGGGGCGGGGAGGAAGAGGAAGCCGCCAACCTATCCCACGTGGGGGAAAACAGCACGTTGAAGTCACCACCAACCACCAGATACCTATGGGGAGAGGCAAACGCCGGTACACCGACCGAAGGAAAGGGATTTGAGCCGAATTAGGGGCGTAAACGTTACAAAACGCAATGTCGAGACCCTGCCAAGTACCATGAAGTATCAAATAGCGTCCCTCCGGGTCGCTATAGGAGTCCGCTAGCTGGAAAGGGGCATGCGCGTTAAATAGGATGGCCACTCCAGCCCGCTTACGGGAGGAGGACGCCTGGTAGGCCTGAGGGAAGAAAGGAAGGGCAAATTGGAAGGAACCCCCCTGGTCGAAGTGCGTCTCCTGGAGAAACGCCACATCCGCCCCTAAACGTCTGAGCTCTCTCAAGGTCAGGTGCCGCTTCGTATTAGAATTCAGCCCCTTGACATTCAGCGAGATCAGCGAGATTAACCATGGGAGATGAGGGGGAAGAAAAGAAGCGCTAATACCTGAGGCGTCGGGGAGACAGCGGAGATGTGTCCCCTACCTGGGAGAGGCCGCCCTCGGCGGGGGGTCCGGGGAAGCTGGAAGGTCCACAGCCATCATGGGAGCCGCCGGCGCACGTGGGTCCTCCCCAGTGAAGTAGCGGCGGAGCGTCTGTGGCGTGCCCGATGGTCCTTGTGCAGGGCGGGCAGGAGTCCTAGTGTCCCTCCGGGTCCTCTGTTTGCCCATGGTAGCGATGGTGAGAGCTGGATGGAGCAGGATGCGGCGGGGAAGTCGGGAGCTCTAGGCAGCCATGTCCTGCTCGGTTGCCGTCCAAGCCACGCCCCTCCTGGATTTTATTTCTAATTTTCTCTCTCATAGTTGAGTGGTCCTATGAAAATGAAAGTAAAAAATATATCAAGCTCACATATGGGTATTCCTCATGCAAAATTATTCCCTCGATGTGTTTCGGCTGTACAAAACAGTGGCTTTATCAGGAAGGATCACCCAACAGTATACTGTGTAAGTTGATACAGTCATAACAGATTACATTTAGAAAGATATACAATACATCCATAAGTATCCAAATACAAATTAATTGCATACGTATTACTCACTTGCCAGAGATAAAGCCCCATGTGTTATTTAGGGGACCCCCCCCCCCACCAAAAAAACCTAGAACAGTTAAGGTAAGGCAAGCATACACGCACCAATTCCAGTAAAATTTTTCAGGCAATTGACCGCCGTGTGCGTTCCATCACATTGCCCGTCCGCAAATTGGTTGCGTTCACCTGGGACAGATCTACAAGCATCCTCCCGCATATTAGATAGCACGGTGATCCATGTCGGCAAATTCCTGTCCGATCATAATACTTTGGATGGGTGCCAGAAGATCCTCTGAGCAACCAGCTGCAGCGTGATAACATCATCACACTGCAGTCAGTTCCTCATCTATTGAGAGAGAGAGAGAATCTGGCCGTGTATGGCTATCTTAATGCATTAAACAGAAGACAATGAACTGTATCATCTGCACCATTAACAATGTAAATAAGAATCGGCTCACCAGGGGGCAGACACGTCCAACTGACACCCAGTCAATCAGTACAGGACCCACTAAAGCCACCATGTGTTGGACTCATCCGTATCAGGAATGATGCTACTACGGTAGCTGTTAATGCAAGTTTAAAGGTATATATGGCATCAATAAACAAATAATCCATAGACAATTGACCATATAACATCACAGCAAGGGGGAGGACAGCTAGTATAAACAGTAGGGCAACAGACCAAGACCTTCAGAGCCGCTGATATATTCCAATCAGGAGTCACAAAATTCCTTAAACAAATGATTAAAAACCTAAATGGGACTAGTGGACCTGATGGGGGATCTTACACTAAACTATCCGTAATTAAAGGAAAAAACATACCACTTAAACACTTAATGCTGCAGAGTCTCTAACCTACAGGGTACAGCCAGGGCAAGCGCATCCTAACATGCACCTGGCTTATATGTATCCCTTATATGTATGTATATGTACCGCTGCCATAGATGAGTTCTGAAGTGATGACCATTTGGATTGAAAAATAGGTTCCTTTCCCATTCTCCAGGTACAGGTTGGCACATGGGTGCACACACAGTCCCCATAGCCACACCCTGCGCCTGGAGGTACAGTTGGGTCAGGAACAAAAATACATTGTTGGTTAAGACTAGGTCCAATATGTGTATGATAAACAGTCGAAAGGCCTGATCCCCCAGCATTTTGTCCATGATCAAGTCAGTCATTACCTGTATTCCCAGTTGGTGTGGGATGGATCATTAAAGTGCCTTGACGTCAATGGTGGCTTAAATTGTACCATACGGAACCGCATAGCCATCTAAGGAGGTCCATAGGTCCTCCATCCTTGAGGTATGAGGGGAGGGCATAAACCAGGAGGCGCATATACTGGTCTATGAGTTTGCTTGATGAATCTAATAGGCTTCATTTATGGGCTTTTGGTAGGGCATAGAACATAGCCACGCGGGGCTGTTTAACATGCAAGAATTCAAATAGGGGTTTGCACATAATCCGTTTTTGGAGTGCATCACACAAAGCTTTTAGAAGTTGTCTCAAGATGAGAAAGCTCCGATCGACTAATCAAGAATATTCAGGCACATGATCTCATACCAATTAACATCCATGAGAGCCATGTTACCCCCTTTGTACAGTACAAGACAAGTTTGGCTTGTGACATAGAGTATAGAAGTAGACCGGGATCGCAGGTCTGTGATCCTTGTTGTACAATGCCATGAATGCTTGTGTCAACTAGGCATCATGGACATGACATCCACAGATTGCCTCCGATTTCATAGTGGTGTATAGGCTGAAACCGTAGTGGTGGCGTCTTTTATACACATCCCATTCATTTTAAATGGGTGGTACCAAAGATGCCCTCGTGTCCCCTCGCTTCAGGTTGAGTGCATGTTTCGCAGAACATAGTGGAGCCTTAGACTTACCCATTATATCATCCACATTCAACTGTTGGCTTTTGCACTCTTTGTCATAACTGCCACCGAAGCACCCTCACACCAAACCCTGCATGGCAAGGAGCACACGGAGCGCAAACACAGCACACCGAGGCCAAATTTTCATACAGACTGTCCTCCATCTAGGATAGCTTGTCATTACATAAAGTTATAACTCAGAGTTATTGGCCATGGGTTCCAGTTGTTGTTCATGGGAGATCATGGCAGTTACAGGCTCACTGTAAATCCTGGGCTTTTCTGTTCGTGTCACATGGCATTCTGCTGACATGTGACACATGGCAAAGTCCCCACTCCCAAGTGCAAGCATTGCCTTTTGCCAGTTGCTCAAGATCTGCACTGCCCAGCATGCCCTGCTGCCTTACACAGGTTCTGCCACACACGCACATTACATATACACATATTTATTTTGTAGGCCTTTTATACCTACAAAATAATTTAATACACTCTTACGATCTGAAGCTTCTTCCATGTTCCTCCTAGTCCTGCTTGTCTTACAGATCACAGAGCCAGCTGTAGTTCCCCTCTCCGCTCTCTGCCCAGCAGCTGCGGACAATCACCCATGAACTGAGTAGAATCGGGAAGGTTGACAGCTATGAGAATGAGGAAGGGAGGAGCTTGGGGGCCCCCTAGGGTTCAAAGGGACCCTATGCATAGTCTGCATAGTGCAATAAACAGCCCTGGTTGGAAATATATTAATTAACACAAACTGACCATTATGACAATTTACATTGTTAGTAATTAAAAACAATTTAAAAGAGGATGGACAATTCCACTTGGAACAGAACAGTTTATTCTTAATTAAACAAATTACATCCATTTCTTCTACACATACAGGACTATTAACATATGTCAGCATTACTATATACTGCAGGGTAGTATTTGTTCATTAGACACACAGCAGAAACATACAGGATTGTGACACATTTCATATAATACATTTTCAGAAAATATATAATACTATATTTACAAACTATACATCATTCACCACTGGATTTATTATTTTATTCTTAAATAGATTTTATTTAAACCTGAAACAAAAATGAGTGTAATTTCCAGCACCTATATTTCACCTTAATTTGCGGAAAACACCCATACTTCTATGGTTAGCTAAGGAGCTAGAGAGCACGCATCAGATAAGAAGTACACATGGTATGAGACATTTGAAAGGCAGTCATGTGCTGATAAAAAAAAACAGAAGTATTTACAACCAAAACTTTGTGAGGCAATTATAAACGATTACAACTCTTGCCATGTCATTGGTTCCTAAGTTGATTCCTCTACTTTCCAGGTTACTTCCTAGGTTGCCCACTAGGAAACAAAGCGTGAGGAAACATCTCTAAGGATATCCTTTTTAGCAATCTCCAGTGTTTCCAACCGTGGGGTGGGGATCACGTGGATTTTTATTTTACGCTTTCGACCGTGATTCTTTGATCGGGCACAATCAATGAATCGCGGGGCTCAATTTGCGGGTCTCAATTCATTGATCGGGCGCGATCGCTCGCGGCCAAAAACGAAGTGAGCCCAGGGGAAGAGCCCATTCAAATGCATGGGCACGATCGCCAAAGTGGGGACAAGCCCCAAGAGTACACGGATGGTGGAGGTGGGATTTTGGCAACAGATACTTCAGTTATATTTGTTCCGGGTATAGTTACAACCTAAAATAAAGTTGTGTATTAGCAAGTACTAAACCTAAAATTAGATTTGTCTACTCTGTAATGAAGCACTAAACCAACACTGAGGAGGTTACACCACCCTTACATGAGAGCAGTGAATAAAACAAGTACTTTATAAGCATATTATTGTCCATTAAATACTTCGGAAAGATAAACTTTGAAACATCTTGTATAAAATACTCTTTCTCCTGTGCATGTCTCGCATTCAGATAACTTCTGATGATTGGATAACTGAGGTCATGTGTTGGTCGTTACTAATTACTGAATCAAAGACAACTGGAGGGGCCGTTAAATGCATCAGATTTTGCTTGATCGATCTTGTTTGCGTCTACGTGCAATTTAATATCCACTGTCAGTCTAACGTCGATCCATCATACCAACACAGTGTGATTAATGCAAAATCATTCCTTTTCAAAGCCCAGTGCGCACGCTCCATAGAAGGAACAGCTACAAACTCACCCAAATACCTAGGAAACCTATTTTACTTTAATGATGACAGTAGTTTACCAACAAGTCCAATCATTGCTCTCCTTTTTATGTTAGATTTTCCTCACTTTTAGAGGATTGATTCAGGTAAATAGGACTCAATTTCCAAACAATTGAAGCAATCTATTTCGATCAAATTGATCAAATAGTTTTCTGACATATACACCATATGCATTCAAAACATTCAGATTTTTTACCAATTTCTTAAGAAGAAGGTCCAGCCTCCTTCACTAAATGCACTTTAAAACAAACATCGGTATGTTTTTTAAACCTATATGAACCTGCATTTATATAGACACATAAAAAAACAAATTAAAACCTAAAAAAAAAAAACAGTGGTTACATTTTAAGGTGATTTTGTTAGAAAATAAACCCAAAAAAATCTAATCAAATAAATCTATCATTACTGAGATACAGAGGCCGACATGGTAAACCTTATTCTAAATCAGTTGCAAAATATTTCACCACTACTACTACTGAGATTTATGTGGCTAAACTGGACACAGTTTTCCTTAGATATGACTAGATACTTCAATTCTCCATTGCATAAAAATGAATCAGATATCTTTTAAGCCTGGTACATAAGCTGTTCATCAATTCTAAATACTAAATGAAGCATAAGGAAAATTTGTGTGTGGCAGATTCTTGTAAAGGCAAAAGCTACACTTGCGCTAAAATCCCTGCATTGAACGCAGGGATCTTAGCAATGTGCACGAGCCCGCCACTGACGGCAATGGGTTTTCACAGCCCATCATAGCCCCCAATCAGTCGGTCCAAGCCTGCATTGAGTTTGTGTCAAAATCTGGTGGAAATCTGAAGGGGGGGGGGGTAGAGGGAGGGATGTGGATGTGCTGACATTAGCACTTTCAAGTGCATAGTATAGCCCTAGCCTAAGCTGTCAATGCTTTTAAAGAATTGAATTAATGTAGGATAATAAAATGATCATTCACTTTTCAATTGAACCAATTTGTTTTATATAAGTTAATAAAACATGAAAATAAAACAACTTAATTGACTGATGGATCAAAAAAAAATTTGACAAGTATAAGGCCAGCATTAGATAGTGTACTAAGGCTACTTCCTTAGGACACATTCCCTTAACATCCTCCATCACTACAATATTTTATTACTATAGTATAAATGCCAGTCATTACAATGTCCCTTTACTATTATAAACCTAAACGGTTAACTGAATTTCTTTTAAAATGAAACCATAAATATTTTAACATGACTTCATGGTTAAGGGTTAAATTAGAGTGGTTAGAATTTTAATATTGCCTTTCTTGCTCGGGGACCAATGGCTGTAAAAAACCAAAACAAAGAACAGAGCTTCTATGGCACATGAAAAATGCATTTTAGAATATTATGTAGAAATTGGCTGAGTGTTAGCTGTGCCATATACATAGCAGGGATACAATTTATAAAGGACATTGTTGGTAACAAAGCTTTGTGGCACTAGTACGTGAACAATTAAATTGTGGTGAAAAGAAATTTAAAAAACACAAAATGTCTGAACAAAACATTTAGACAAGTCGTAATTAAAAACATACTTACTTATGCCAAATAATCCCAACTTTAAAACTATTCCTAATTGTACAAGAAACGGAAAGTTTTGTGCATCACTGTAACACAAAACTAAGGAATGTCACAAGAAAGTGTCAACCATTTCCTGACTGCACTAATTTTGTTTCTTAACCTCCCAGGCCTTCTTTCCGTGGGTGTAAACAAACTGGGTTAGTCCCAATCGCTATGGAGGTTAAGAAAGCACATATCAATAGTTTGGCCCTCAGTAATTTTGAAATGAGACACCAAAACAAGCAAAGGAAAGTCACTTTAAAAGTAAATGTTAAGCAGTCCTGTCCAGCAGGTAATGCTCCAAAATCTGACAGAAAAATCACCATTACATTGTGACTTTACTCCAATTGCATTTGGAATATTCAAAAACAGAGATGTCTAACCCGATATAAGTTCTAAAAACCAGTATTGCAATTGGCAATTCTACTGGTGAATATCCCTTCATTATTCTTTGGACTGAACGCCACATCATTTTAAAACATTGCTACTTGCACGGACTCCATATAGTGGTATAAGCATTTGTTCAGTCATTGCCAAGAAAAGAATATAAAACAGCGGTGGAGCTAAAAAAATATAACATCTTCTTTGTTTATATCTTCCTCTGTAGCTGGGGCAGGAGGTGTTGGAGGAGGAATGGAAGGGGTCAACAAGTTAGCACTGCTTTGCCGGTAGAGGTTTGAATTATATGGTGGTGGCTCTGTGGCAATATCTTCTTGTCCTGAAGAGTCTACAGTACCAAAACAAACAACAAAAGAGATTTAAAACAAAATATTTACCACTGACATAACTGCAAAGTCTAGGTATAGTTCAAAAGGAACCCCACTCTACTTGCACTCCCCCTGGTCAAAAATGTAGGTAACCTGTTAACTTGTGTGGAATGCATTATGGATCCTATCTGGTGTAATACGTCAGCAATAGGTTTCTGGACACTCAAATCTGGTGACAACAAGCGAAGTACCCAAACAGACAAATGTCCTCCCCACATGTATAGAACTGTCTGTCCAAGCGTTTCCATTTACACAAGTATTAGTATGCAACATGAACATGCAAATTAGCCTTGCAGCAGAACCAGAAATGTACAGCTGCGTTTGTCCCAAGTTTTCCAATCTGCTGTCATTCTGAACAATTACTTAGATTCACACAAGGCACCACACTACTAAACCTGGTCTGGGGCTTCTAAGTTTCCAAAATTGTGAGACAAAAGAAATAATGAAAAATTGTTCTGTGTGTCATTTCCTGATATAATGTACGTATATACCACTCAATCAGTACATCTACAAATAAAAAATAGTGCACAATAAAACTTTCAGAACTGATCTGGCAACTGCATAGTAAGTATGTCATGTTTTAACTAAAAACCAAAAATGTTCACTATTGCTGTTGTGCTAGACATGTCCATGTAAAAAAAATAAAAAAAAGCTTACCTTGGGGAAACAATGTGATAAGACTATTTGTGAGACTAGGACTTGCTGACCTCCTGCTCCTCACTGTACTTTCATCCTTTCCCATGGACTTGCATGGGTATAGCTGCCTGTGATCTATGGATGCTGTTTCAAAATACAGATAGAGATAAAAAGATTGCATTGTCACCTTGTTAAATCAAGCACAAGGTTTTTGGGCATTAAATAAAACATTGAATGTTGTGTAAGATGCTAGGTCTATTTTCCCAATCCAGCAGTAAAAATTTTGTCTTTCAGCAACATGTGTAACACACAAGTTAACCAAACATATTACAATTTTGTACAGTTAACTTAAGTTGTACCAAAACTATGTAAGTTGAGGGCCTTCACACACTACCAAATCATAACATATTATGTCCCTGTATTAAATGAATGCTGGTAGATCAAAAGGAAACTGTAAAAAGATAAAAAGGTGTATAGTGCGTGAAAATTACAGTTTACATCATTGCATTAAGACACATTATGTGCAGTGGTACTTGCGATGTGCAAAAGGCACCTTTGTCTAGCAAAGCACAAGGAAAGGTCTGACTATAGGCCCTTGAATGTTACGTTCTGTTGCTATATTCTCTAAAACAAAAACGCCTATGTGGTATCATAAATAACGGCCACATAGCCAGACCCAGAAAATATCGACAAGATCCAAGAATAGGAGATTGCCTGAGTTTGCGGGTAAGCAAACGTATCCCGAGCTACACTTGGGGCAAACAGCCAGGAGGTAAAAAAAAAAAAGAAAAATATGAAAGAAAAAAAAATGTATAAGTGATTACCTGAACTATCTGTACGATGGGAGGCCTTTCCTCTGCTTGGTTTTTCCTTTCCGCTTTTGCTAAGGGCAGCCAGTTTAGTAGGGATCTGCTGTCTTGTAGGTAATGCTTGCTTTTGAATCTGGTTGGTGGCACTTAATAAATGGATAGGCACATTTTTTGTCGGCCTCGTGTCAGTGGAGCTACTATCCCGACGCATAACTTCAGGTCTCTCCACATAATCTGCTTGAGAATGAGACGCACTGATTTTGGCTAATGGTTTCATGGCAGACTGGGCAGCACCTTCTAGGTTCTGCATTTTATCACCGTTAAAGCTTGATGAAGGTGTTAACCCCTAGAAAGAAGAAAAAGAAAAAAATATATATAAATGTCCCTGAATTTCCCAGAGAAGTGCTTAATTAAAGTAACCCTGCAGATAAAGTGAAATAGAAATGAGCTATAGTATAAAAGTTCTATTGGCCATCATGCAGGACCATTTACCCACACGGGGCAGTTTCTTAGAAAACACAGGATTACAGTATTAAAAGAAACAGACCATTTGATAGCATAATTGATGTATTGGCCCATGCATTTAGGAAACATACTGACTAGAGTTTGGTTAAAAACATCCTATTGAAACAATTACATTTATGGTAATGATAAAACAGTAATTACATTCTTGTAACAATCATGATGTATGCAAATATTGTTTCAGTTACCATGGCAAGTTCCTGAAGACGCAATGTGTCAGCCAATACAGTCATGGATTTCTGGCCTGCTCTTACTGGCTGGCTGTATTAAGGGGGGGGGGGGGGGGGGGGGGGGGGGGGGGGGGCACTGTACAATGTATACGTTATAATGCACATGAATGCCTGGAGATATACTTTGTTCTAATTTATTAACATAATAATAATAAATTTATGATCTAATATAGTTTAAAAACCCCAAATTGCATCATGTCCAGTGGTAGTTAACAGTATTTTAGAAACAAACAAAATGTAAACCATTACTAGATTATTATAATACAATGTTAACAGCAATTAAAAAAAATGGCAAATGGTTATTTCATATATCATGTTCAAAACACTCAAAAAAGAACTTTGGTTGTTATGATCAATCCATCCGGTCACCAGCTGTAACATGCCGACGCCGGAAGTTTAACCTTCTGAGCGTTCTCCCCGAGTTAACTCGGGCTGAGTTTCATGCTTCATGAAA
>CM070032.1:135076533-135088956 GCA_036250615.1 Ptychadena robeensis | reverse complement strand
TGTATATGTCGATCTCGGCAGTCTAACAAACTGTCAGTTGTTGTTGTTTCATTGAATATACTGTATATATATTTTTAATAAATTACACCCCAGATGGGGTTAAATTGTATTCAAAGTCTCTGGCTTAAAATCATTTGGTAAACAGAAGACCCTCAGAAACCCACTTTTGTATACATGTCGCCAGCATATGATTTTTTTGTGTTTAAATATTTAGAAAATCCCCAGTAACTGGGGTGGGGGGGGAGAGTCTATCTTTGTTTGCCTTTTCTTCCATAGTTGCCAAACAATTGTTCAATTTCGTACATACTGAAAACAACTAGAAAAATGGCAGCAGTACAAAAGATTTTAGCTGCAATGGTGCTGCGCATGTGATCAGTTTTTGCACCAACCATTTAAAGGAGATATAGTTCAGTTGAGCGATGACATAAGCACACTGGCCCCATTAAAAGCTATAACGAGTGGCTTTTGGCTTTATTTTAACAGATAAGTAAATGGAAAACTTTGTCGGTTCATTCCTCTTTGGGCCCTGGGCCCTTGCTCAAAAGCCCCATTACCTGAATATTGAATTCAGTTACAGGTGGCGATATAAAATACCAGGTTGATAGCATTTAGAGTTTCATTAATTTCTAGTATGGGGGTGGGGGCTTAAAGTGGGGAAAACACTGAACATATGTGTCCATACACACAGTTATGAACCTTAATCCTCAATATTACAAAAATATTAACATTTATTATTTCACATATTCTTTAAAAAGGTACAATGTGACACTTTTACCTCACTGAGCACAACGTCTTGAGTTTGACCTTCAGAGGCAGTGGATATTGTACGATGCTCTTTAACCCTCTGTTTAAAGCTGCCACCTGGAGAAAAAAAAATGAATGAATTGAAGGTGAAAGGCATGGGGTGGGGGGGGTCAATATCAGGATATGATATTTAGTGGTAACGTCTAACAGCTCATTGAAGACAGTATTATATACCTCATCCATAACAAATGCCACAAGCTTACCACTGGATGAGCCCAAGCGGGAAAACATATTGATTGCACTTTGTGAAAGGGGATCTATTGTTTCAGTCATGAATCGCATTAACGAAAATGTGCAATTTAAATATTGAATGTCGGAAAAATATAAAGGAATGCCACTTGACCCACCGAGTAGCTTTACAACTATTCAAATAAGTTAAAAGGAAAAATATTAGACACAAAAACTATTTTATTAAATGTCTTGCCGTCCCTGCAATATTTTATTTATATATAGGGATAGACAGGGGCAACCTGGGGTTGCAAATTGTTCAGGTTGTTTAGGGTCCCAGGCTCTGGAATGGGAAGGATGGAACTGCGTGGGCCTTCCCACTCCACCTGGCATACCCTCCAGGATTTGCAAATAACTGCGAGCCAGACAGGAACTCTGGCTAAAAAACCTCAGATGGACTGTAGGAGCAGTAGTCAGGTGTTTAGCCTGTGTGTGAAGTCCAACTCCCTCTGGAGAGACCTGCTCCTGTGAAAAGCTTAGGAGTGCTGGCAGGACCTTTTAACGTACTGACAGACTGAGTGTCATTGAGGAGGTGGTAAGACTTTAAAACCAGTGAATGTATTGCAAGTTTTGATTTCTGTTTCCATTTGGTGAAAATAAACAGAAGTTTTGTTTAATGCATGGCTGCGCTGGTGATCCCCTTTCCCCTGAACTTTACAATGTATATATAAAATCTTACTTTTTGAAGATCCAGTGCAGTCATAACCTCCAAAGGTCTCAGAGCGTCTTGGCAAGGAACAAATGCCTGTGCTTGTATCTTCATGTGGATTAGAGAAGAAACATAGAAGCATGGAAAAGATCTTTTCAGCTGTACAAGAGAAAAGGATGGAGAAACTGAAATAATCATGCTTACAATCACAAGGCCACATAACAAATACAGATACAAATTGGACAAAAATTTTAAGTACAAATTTTCCTATTCCAAAGCTACTGAAATATTGAGAGTATAGTTTTCTGCACAATTGTTAACAGTACCTTCCACTATAGCAGAGAGAAGTGTGTTTTCCCCTTGTAGGCTTTCTGTGCCATCAGATCCAATGAGAAGTCTCATTTTAGGTCCTTGAGAAGAATCATCAAGACCATATAGTTCTGCCATGTCTATATAGAGTTGTAGTTTTTCATTTAGCATTTGCATTATGTATGCATCCTTCATATTTAGACGTTCTGCAAAAAGTAACAGTAATGCATAACATTTAATGTACATTGAAAAACAATTACATTAAAGTATATGGGAAAACAGCACTTAGATTTTAACCTACCTTGGCAGTCTTTCATTCTAACCGCACGCTCATATGCGTGTTTCCGTTCAATATCTGCTTCATTTGTGATTTCTTCTTCATCTGGACAACTTAACAAAAGAATTGGTAAAAAAAAAAAAAAAGATAAGTACAGTACAGTGCAACATAAAGATCAGAAGTATAATGTATTTTAAATTAATGTAATTCACGTTGTGTCACCAAAGATCATTTTCAACTCTACAGAGCAGGGGTGTCACCAAGGGGCCAAATCTGACCAGTGGTGCAATAATATTTGCCATTTAAATTCACATGTGTTATAGTATTACGCTCTGCTTATTCAAGATTCAATGTTTATATTAAACTTTAAAGTCTGTTTGCATATGAAAATCTTTCATCATTAAATCTGAGAAGGAAAAACTTCCATTATTTCTTAACACTCTGTGTTCGAGTTTGACAGCTCTGCCATTGATATAAGTTCTGACTCTTAACCCTCTGAGCGTTTGCCACGTGGCACGTTTTTTTTTTATAACCGTGCCACGGGCAATCGTGGCGGAGCACAATGTGCTCCGCCGCGATTGCCAGCTCAGCTCAGGGTAGTAAACATAAGCCCGGCGTCACTGGAGACGCCGGACTTATGCTGAAGAAAGGCGACGCCCCTCCAGTTTGACGGAGGTCTATGGCGCCGCCTACCCCCGCCCCCTTCGCGTCACTGGTGACGCGATCGGGGGCGGACCCGGAAGCATCGGCATACATGCCGATGCTCCCGACCGCCGTCAGAAGACGGCGAGACCTCGGGCGCTCCTCCGGCTAACTGGGGCTGAGTTTCATGATGCATGAAACTCAGCCCGAGTTAATTCGGGGAGAACGCTCAGAAGGTTAACCTCCTGGGCAATTTACACATGGCACCTGGAGATGCCGGAGTTGGGAAAAGGCGAAGCCCCCTCCATTACATGGAGGTCTATGGCGTGGCCTACACTCGCATCATCGGTGACAGACCAGGAAGCATCGGCATACAAGTTTCTCCATAGTTCTCGGGCCAAACACGTAGGAGGTTAATGAGCATTAGAACTCAAAGTCAAAAGGCAACTATCTAGTGCATTGTGGAAAAAAAATTTATGTACGGATAGCAAACCGCAACAAATAAGTTAAATTTAAATACTAATTCATGAGACCCACTGAACATGTATGTACACAAAAGAATCGTTATATAAGCCTATGTGGAAAGAACATTTATATCTAGGATCCCTCAGAGCGCTATAATGTACCTCTCCACAGCACCACGAATAAGTGTCATCCAAGTGTTCCTCTCCTCTTTGGAAGCAGTATGAATTTCATACATCTCTGGGCCTTTCAGTGAAGCACTTATCAGGAACATGGCCTTTTCTTCATTTGCTACTTCACGAACAATCAGTTTTTGTAATGAAATAACTGGCGGTTTGGCATCCTAAAAATAAAATTAGCACCTTTTTATTAGAATCCAATGTGGCACCAAACATTGAACAGTGTAAAACTGCAGAACGTAGTGTATTGCTATAAACAAAAAGGCAAGCAAGTGTCAAGAGAGATGCACTAGGACAGTGATGGCGAACATGTGGCACGCGGAACCCTCTCTGTGGGCACGTGAGCTGTCAGCCTGCACAGAGGAAAGATATGCAGCCTATTGGCTCTCAATGCGGTCAGTTCTTTCGCCATGAGATATCACTTTGAGATAAATGAGTTTGGGTTTCAGTTTGGACACTCTGTCTCTAAAAGGTTCGCCATCACTGCACTTGAGAACACTTAAAGATGTAGGCTCCTCAACCAGAGAAACTATGAAGAAGAAGTCAGTACAGTATCCTTCAAAAAAAAAAAAAAAAAAAAAGGCAGACCCAACAGCATCTGAAGACACATTTCTGAGAGACAGCAACACTGAACACCAGCTTCCAGCACAGCTTAATAATGCCCTCAAGAGGAGACAAGAATGTTAGGTTGAGTTGCAGGAAGAAAGTCATAAAAAAAGGGTCTTGTCTGGGCCATTAAACCTCCAATGGACTGCTGTAGACTGCAAGAAGGTGATGAGGACAAATTCATCGAAATTCGAAATTTTTGGGTTCTCGAGAAATTTATGTACAAAATCAATAGGCAAAAGCAAAGGTTTCTGTGTGTCTGCCACATCAACTGTCAAAGCATGATGGTCTTGGGCTGTTTTGTGGATTCTGGGGCAGTGACTAGTGTTACGCTATGATATCTATGATATCTACAAAAAGTTTAGAATACATTTTGGTTTATGCGTTAAATTATTTCTTTTTTATTTGTTATAGGCTTTAATTTCAGGAGTACAATTAGGCATTGGACTGCCATTTGTGTACATACTGTATGTATTTTTTTTTTTACTTTAATGACCCAGTCCTTCAATAAAATGTAACCAGAAACAACAAAAAAAACATATGGGGAGGTGAAGGAAGATACAAAGAAAGCAGTTTGTGGCAAATTAAAAAAATCTGGAGGTGAAGTCTGCAAGAATCTTTGGATCCTGGTGGTAATAGTTCCACAAACAACCAAGAGGTTCTGACTTTTAGATTTTTATTTTATATTTTAAAGAAGAGTTGTTCAAATCTGGTTGATGGTTACATCCAGAAAAGTTACTTGTTCTGTTGTGTTTAAGTAATATTAAAACAAACATTTACAAAACAGTAAGCACTGTTCTTTGTATACCCTGACAAACTTACCACAGAAGAAAATATAAATTTTTGATCCTTCTCTTGAAGCAGTAGCAATACATCTGTCAATAAAACGGCCAAAATATCTAAAAACCACAAGAACATTGAATATAAGTTAGAATCTTTTGCAATGTTGACATAGAAAGATGATGCTTTACTAGTTTCCAAAATGTTTAAGAAAAAATGTAACTACCTGGTATTGAACAATCCTGTAACACCTAGGTGCCCAACCTGCGGCCCGGGGGCCGCATGCGGCCCTTTGGGTGTTCTTTGGCGGCCCCTCTGGTCCTCCCCCAAAACCTTACTGTTATTGCATAGGCCATAGGAACTCACCTGTACGGCGATGCCCAGCTGACAGGTCCTCGCCCGGGAACTTCTTACAGTGGGAAGAGGAGGAGAGGCGATAAACGTACGCGATAGGCGTACGTAAAAGCCAATCAGTGACCTAGATGGTGCCTGAGCAAGTCCTTCACCTCTCCTCCTTCTGCTCTAGTGTTGGTGGGGGATCAGCAGACTGGTGCCTATACTCTCTCTATTTCACAAATGAATGGGGGGGGTGATTGTATAATATATATTGCGGCACATAACCTGAGAATAGGGGCATGTAACCTTTATAAAAAGTATAGGTTGGAAATGTTATGTGCGGCCCTTTTGTGATGCTGAGGGCCGCATATTAACTCAGTTAGCCACCACTGCTGTAACACATCTAGTAATAATACTCACACATAAAAAATTTTTATAAAGCACAAATAATTATTTTGGGTTTTTCACAAAAGTACCGAATTAACTAACATATACACTGTTTAGAGAATATTGCGCCACCAACTGCAACTATATATATGCGGATTAGAAATAGGATGTGTACAAGACCCAAGAAAGCATATTGTATGAAAGACTATCATATTGGCCCCATAAAAAGAAAAACTAGTATAGGGTGAATGGTTGCCATCAATATATTTACAAATGTAAGAATTTTTTTTCCAAGAAGTATGTTGCTTAATACTGTAGTATTATTTGTGGTTAATTTTACAAACATATATGGATATTGTTTAAAAAGTATGTAAAAGATATTTTAGTACCATAGTGAAACACAGAGCAATCTGCATTACAGTTCTTGTTAACTGCAATTAAATGAAAGAATTTTTACACAATTTTACTTAGCCTTCAAGGGGGATTATGTTTAGAGAAACAGCAAGACTTAAGGTAGCCATACAACGTTTGACTTCTCCATTCCATTGAGTTAAAAAAATGACCTTTGAACATTAATTCCTGTGTGTATGGCCACCTTTACTTACTGTATACAGACTCTGTCCTGACCCTGTCTCTTTCTTTGGAAGCCTCCTTAGGCATTCTAAGGCTGCAACATCCAAAAATTTATGTAAAGCTTAAGCACTGTAGCGGGAGAGCACTATGAACACAACCAGGAGCATGTAAACAAAAATAACTATTCTGTTAGTAGAAGAAAATTCACAGTTTGCTGTACCCCCATAGGCATAAATGATTAACTCTAGGAATGGGGTTGGGGGACAACTGCACAAGAATTAATAACACCGCCTAGAATTTTGTTGAATAAACTGGGTTAAAGTTCCAATTGCAAACTGCAGGCTCCTATATTTCCCCACATACCTTTCAATCTTCCTGAAGCTGTCTTCCAGTAAAGCATTCCATCATAAAGAAGTTGCCGGTTCTCCATGTTATGCTTCCTAAATGTCACCCCGTTCTTTAATTTACCAGAAGATTTGGGCTCCATTTTGGCTATGATTTCATCCAGACGTTGTCCCTTCTCACTCTTATGAATACGCAAGTCTATTTCAGTGATGGTTTCCTTTATCAGTGTAAGGGCCTGAGTCAATGCTTCATAGTCTTCTGTCCCATCTGGGTAGAAACATAGAAAAGACAAGAAAAGGAAAAACAGGATATAAACTAAATGAATTACACCTTAATAGATTTATTAGATATTCCGAATAAAATAAACATGAAAAAGCTTGTATAAAATATAAACAGTAGTAGTAACAATAATAATATATTAAGTCAGATGATAGTCTTATAAATACGCCAGACAATAGATAGTGAAGAAAATGGTACATTTCCAACAAGAACTTTGGATAACCAACTCTGTGAAAATGTGAACACATCTCTTTCAGTTGGTTTCGAACAAATAAGGGAATAAGGACTTGGCTCCACTGCTCTAAAATACCTGCGTTGAACACAGGGATTTCTCCACAGTCCACAAGCCTCCCATGGAAGTCAAGGGGCTATGACACGGCTGGCTACACAGTCCGCCATAGACCCCAACCCATCAATTAAAGCCTCCATTGCAGTTATGTTAGTCACTGGACTTGTCAGACTGACATAACTAATGTGCAAGGACTACAGCTTTTTGACTTAAAGAGTTATCAGCTAGGTTATGTAGGCTTGTGCTCATTGGATGGGTTAATGGCATCTCTTTGCTCACCCCCTAATTGCACACAGAAGAGGAAACCTACAAGAGAATGGGAAAGTTAGCTTTAATTATACCATAGAGAGAAACAAGCATTTAAAGCATGTGGTTTGAGGGGGTGCCAGTAGTATTGAAAATCCGATCAAATTTAACCAGACCTTGCATAAAAACTATTTACCCATGCACATGACAATTATTATTTTAATGTTTTGCTTTGCATTTACATAAAAATGTAAACTTCAAGATCATGGAGACCACAGGGTTACCGATGTTTTTAGAGTTAAAGTTTTACCTTCTGCATTTGTCCTACCTTCTGTGTTTTGAATTATCCTTTCTACAAGGACTGGATATTTTGTAATTCTTTGCGTAACCAAAAGAATACACTCAGGGACTCCCAGGCGCCTCACAATAGAAGAGTTACCTATTTTCTGTTTCAAAGAAAGCAAACATAAGTGTTTATGTACTTTAACATTTTTGCCTATTAAACAACTTAACAAGTGACAATGAACAAAAAAAAGCTGTAATTGTAGTTCTGTCATGTTACTTTGTGGTACTTTTTAACATAATAGACTACAAAAATTGGAACTATGGGGAAAATCATATATGATTCAGTTTGCTTAAATCATATTTACACAGAAGCCTTTGTAATGGTTTCATTGCATCCATTGCGGTTAGCTGCAGCTAGGCTTTGCCTTTGTTTAACTAAGACTACATACTGCTATGCTTTCACTGCAGAATGAACAGCATTTTTTACAATATGACAGTGTCTCTTAACATTTTCCTACATATATCATTACCTACCCCCCTAAATATCCTTACAGAAGTTATACTCCTCATCATGTCACACCCACTACCTGCTCATCTCTCGGCTCTGTGCATCCATTACACTGTAGTGGCTACATAAATAATATATTCCTTTTAATTAATTATGTAACAAAAGATAATCTTGGTCTTCGCAACAATTCTAAAATCTCTTGGAACCTTGTTATGCAAGTCAATTTGTGAAATACATAATAAAGAGTAAAGAAAGATTAATTGCTAATCTTTAGGGCCTTTTCACATACAAAGCGGAAAACACAGGGTTTTAGCAGCATTAGTGAATGCTGTAGCATTACTGCCAAAGCATCCATTAACGGTTAAAAAACACACTGTTGCTAGTGTGAAATGGCCCTTAGGTGTTATGCTATATCTACAGTCTGCTCTAAGGTTAAGGCTTTGTTTCCATTGTACGCCGGGACCCGTACGCTAAGCGTATACGCTAGCAGGGGTCCCGACGTATCTCACAGACCTTTGCCTGCCGGTGGACGGTCTGTCTTCATTGCGCTGAGCTCATCCGCCGGTGTCAGGCTGAACATAGTCGAGTACGTTCAGCCTTTACACCGGCGGATGTGTAAACAGACCATCCGCCGGCAGGCAAAGGTCTGTGAGATACGTCGGGACCCCTGCTAGCGTATACGCTTAGCGTACGGGTCCCGGCGTACAATGGAAACAAGCCCTAAAGCACCGATGATCTGTGACTTAGCCAGTCTCGCAAGCACATGGTTCTACTGAAGTGAAAAAATCTAGTGCATATATCTAATGCACACTAATGCTGGGTATTTGTTTCTATAGAAAGGGAGGGAGATAGGACGGACCTTTCTTTGGCGGTCTACCTTGACCAGTGGCCATCCCAATCGATCTTCAGGCTTCCCAATTTTGGGATCCCTGATACCCATAGGGGAGACACTTGTGTCCTTCCCTTTTGGGTCATCCTGTGCGTGGCAGTCGGCCTGGGGGGTTGGCCCTGTCTCGTTTGGTTCTCGCTCTGCCCCCTCCATCCTTTGGGACAACTTGGTGCCATTTACACCGCTACAGTGACAGTGACTTGTACCCTCCCTGAAGAAGCCCAGTCAGGGCGAAACATGTCGGAGGTAGTCCGTCTAATCTGTAGCATTCACGCCTATAGCAAGTATCCTTGTTGTTCATTTATTTAAATTGATGTGTTTTGTTGTATTATGATTAAGGTCATCCCAATGTGTGGCGTGGCTCTGACCTCACTCACTGTGTTATACCTGTTCAGGTTGAACTTTTAAATTTGATCTAATAAATTATGGTTTTTAAACTAATCTACCTTTGTGCCTTTAAAGCCCCATGCTTTTCACTGTATCCTTAAAGTGGAGGGTTGTTTAAACCCCACACTTTAGGCTCAGTGCTCTACTTCCTATTTGTTTCTATAGCCAATATGTTCTGCTTATTAGAAATTTAGCTGTTTGTCATAGGTCAGAATTGTGAATTATCTGCCTAAACATTAATAACTATTAAGGTTAAAAGACAGAATAGAAGATGTTAGTACAATGCATCATTCGTAAATTAAAATGTAAAAAAAATTATGTAACTATCCATTAAGCATTCATATGTTTATACATTAAAATAAATGGCAAAAAAATTACCTTCATGAGGTTCTGAAATTTTTTATTCTCCCGCATCAAGACCTTGTAGTGACCAACTGCTCTATTGTGCTGGCTACAGAACACACCATAACTGTCCTTCATCCTCTCCCCAGCATCACCTGAGAACTGTAGTCAACCAAAATTACATAATTTTAGTACTTATATAAATGATGCCCACGTAAATTAAAACAAAGAAATGTACTAGTTTCCCAAAGTTTTTCAGCAGTTAGACTGCTTGAGCCCAACTTGGGCACATTGCAGATGGACCCATGGACGTCTCTTCCATTCTCACTGTATGAAAGTTTGTCTTAAGCTATCGAGCTCACAGACAGCTCTGCTGGCAGGGCTGTGGAGTCTGTCGATATTTTCCCTGACCCCGACTCCTCAATTTCAGATTCTTCTGACTCCTCGACTCAGACTCCTCTGTATGTAATATGCTAATGTATTGTATCCATCCATTGAAGGAGAGGAAGGCATCATACATTAACCACAGAACTACTGGCTAGGAAACCAACACTGTAATTAAAGCAGAGAAAGGGAGTTAGGCTGCTGCTTTTTCCTTAAGCTAGGCAGCACGCTGTCATTGATCGGGGATCAATTGAACGGAAATCAATGAGCACCACATGGGCACATCTATTCCTGTTAAATGGGGACCCGTTATCCCCAGCTTGCAGTGGGTGATTTACAACACGCCACAAGCTGGGGAGAAGCAGCCTGTCTCATACAGCTGCCTCACTCACACACACAGCTTCCAAGTGAGGAGTGCTGGCTCCGGTCCCCTTCACACTGACAGCCGACGGCTGTGGAGGAGGCAAGAGCCGCAGCTGTTTTAATACTTTCCATGAAGACTCATGACTCCATGCAAAGTATTGGAGATTGAATGGGGTCTTTTCAACATGTTGGAACCCCGTTAAATCAAGTTTCTTCAAGCCGGCTCTATTGATCCCGCCCGAAGGAAGGCACACACGGGTAGGTTTGTAAACAGATTAGAGTACAATCAATCACTGTGAGTGCGCAAGTTAATTGATCGTACTCAAATCTTGTTACAGATCTACCCGTGTGTGCCAAGCTTTAGTGTTCTGATCTTCTGCTGAAGATAGGGCAGTGGAAGGCTCCAAGAAGAGGCAGGGCAAAGGGGCACTTCTTGTCAGCTCTGGAGAGCAGAGTGATGACCTCATCACACTGCACTCTAGAGCTCATTTGAGCTGGTCTGTCGGACCCCCACTCGGTACGTGTGTGGGGGAACTTTTAGGCTAGGGTCACAGTGGGCGCTGTAATGTTATGCGCTGCATGCATTTATTCTTATAGCAGAGAAGTCATTATGTTCATTATGACTGTCTGTTAATTGTGACATTTGAAGTAATTTTTTTTTTATTAAAAAAAAAAAAAATGTTTATTCCGATTTAAAAATTTTGTAGGAGTCGGTCCATTTTTTGCCGACTCCGACTCCAGGGACCCAAAAATGTCTCTGACTCCTCGACTCCGACTCCACAGCCCAGTCTGCTGGTCAGGGCTGGAGGTGGGGAAGCGGTCAGAGATAGCTTCTCCACCTGTTTAACTTCTGCTCTAGCAGTCAGAGCATGGAGCTCGGGCCAGCAGAATAGGAGAAATATTTTTCTACCATCGGATGCTCCAAAGTATACTGTGCATTTTATACATCAGAGTGTCTTCTAGAATGAAAAAATATGATACATGAGTTAGCTAGGCAATACTTCAGACATTAATACTATCTTATTACATGTCAGGATTCATCCAAGATTAATTCTCCTTTTTATAATACTAAAGACTATGCTTGCAGTTTTACCAAGAGTGAGCTATTCAAGCCAAGAGCTTGCCTTATATTTCCCCTTCAAACTTTGAGGGATATAAAACACTTGCCTCTGTCTGGTTTTTGGAAAGTTTGGGCATTTCAAAAATATTTTTGTTTCAACTAAACCACTTGAGTTATGGGTTTAAAACATGTTTTTTCAGCTCTGAGCAGCTCCAGACAGACAACTTCTCCTAAAAGTTTAAACAGAACATATTTTTTAATAGGGCAATTATGTTTTAAAGGTGCCTCCACATGGACTTGAGATTGGATACGAGACCGATATAGTATTAAGTGAATGAGTTATGCATCACTCATCAATCATCACCTAACATGTACAACATATAAGCAAAAAAAAATGACTGCAAAACAATCAGGCCAAATTTCTTATAACAAAAAAATATACATGTTCATCTCAAATAAGCCATACAGGGGTGCACATAACTGGTCCGCTGGTACGCATACAGGTTTAAAAACCCGCTCTGCGTACCAGTTTTGTTCCTCTAAATCGCATCTGCGGACTACACAGACACGGGACAGATTGGCGGGGCTTCCGTCCACCCTCCTCCTTCTTTTCTGCTGTGTGAGAAAATCGGACTGCAAGCATCAGCGGGGGGCGTGTCAGGTAGGAGGAAGCTGATAGGCTCAGCACTAGAGTCTTTGCTGCCATGCCCCCTGTGTTCCCGAAGCAGGTGTGTGTGTGTTGCTGATAATTGTAGTGGGTCTGTGTCAATGATCAGGGACAGTTTGTGTGTTGGGGGAAATGATCAGGGGGCAG
>CM070032.1:135031723-135054039 GCA_036250615.1 Ptychadena robeensis | reverse complement strand
AGGAAACAAAAAGACTGCCAAGGGGATAGAGACGTGGAGCTCCATCTCTCATGTTATGGCTGTCCTGGAAAAGACGACCTTAGGGAAACTCCTATTGATTTTTTTCAAATTTAAGTGGGCAAGAATACTTCTTTGAACTTAACTACATTTTGAAAGACAGGAAGTGAAGTACTGCTATACTGTTTTAGCTTACCTAAAGCTGGCCATACACCTTTAGATCTCTGCCAGATATCTTTTAGATCTACCAACAACCATGTAGTTTAGGGCCCTCTGCGATTGAACACAGGTAGACTTAATTGTTTAGAAAGTCCCTCATATTGCATGGTTTTGGTAAAACAAAAAGGAGATCTAAAGGAAATCTTACCGAGAAATCTAAAGATGTATGGGGACCTTAAAGCCCTTAAATACACCTTTAGATCACTTCATACAATTTCCTTTAGATCTACCAACAACAATGTAGTATAGTGGCCTCCCTGATAGAATACATAGTGATTGGAAGGTTTAGAAAGGCACTCATATTACATGGTTTTGGTAGAACAATGGAAGATTGTACAGAAATTGTATGGTAAGATTGTAAGGTGTATGAGGGCCTTTACTCTACTTTATAACTCAGTTTTTTGTTGTTGCTGTGTTTAACTTCATTTCCGGTTTAATCAAACATAGTCAATATAGCAGCAAGTACAGGAGAATTCTCTTCTAGGCTCCCAGGATAGAAGCAAAATCATAACATAACACCCCCTACCCAAAGATTTTATGAATGTATAAGTTATCAAATAAAAATGAAAAGAGACATCTACTGAAAGTAAGACTACCACTCATTTAAAAAAGTTCATGACCAACAATTATGTAAGGGCCTACTGGATTAGACACAGATTGCTGAATTATTTGAAAAAGGCACTCACATAGTACAGTTTTGATAAATCTAAAGTTTATTGTACAGGCACATTTTATTGTGTATCCTACCTTAACACTTACATGTTTAACAAAGTGCAAACACACAGACTAGGAGGAGTGCTGCTGAGCTATTTACTGAAAACAAAATACCTTTTCAACTGTCTGTCCCCTGTGGTCTGGGTAAAGTAAAGGAACAAAGCTAGTGTTTGAGTAAACATGTGCATTCAAAGTTGACATTACGTATATATTTTAATGATATGCACCAAAAACTAGGGTTGACAAGCATTTATCCTCCACATACCCCTCCTCAAAGCAAGGCCTCCCTGTGTGAGCAAGGTCTGACAAGAGAAGTTAAGCAATGTATCTGCAATTATTTTTGTATGAACAAATATTCTTTCCTGCCAACCCATAATAACAGCATGTAGCGGAGCTCAAATCAGTATAATTGGTCAACATATTTTTATATTGCACTGAGCTGTACAATAAATAAGAGGTTGAAAGTAGACTAGCACACAAACAAGTGCCGACTATAACACAGAAGTGGACTTGGTCCAGAGAAAGCTTTTACAATACAAAAATAAATCCGTTATTTAGTATTTTGACATTTCAGGAAGAACAAAACTATTATCACTGAGCAAGCAGACTTCACAACATTCAATATGAAATATAAAACAAATCTGTAAAGTTGTGCAACCCTGAATAAAGAGAAACCAAAACTGGGCTGGGCTCTGGAATGCCAAGTATGCAGTAATTAACTTGTTCTTGTCATTCGTCATACAGTTTCATAGCTGTTCAAAAAAATATCCCACACAAGGGGTGCCTGCCGGCTGCAGCGTGATGACGTCATCACTAGTGTTGAGCTCGAATATTCGAATGGCGAATATTTTTCGCAAATATCGTCAATTCGAGAATTCGCCAATATATCGAATATGTCGGCGGATATTCGCAATTCCGAATATTCGCAATACGGCCATGTAGTGCGAAAATAATATTCGCATTGCGAAAATAAACATAGCATGTGACCATTCATTTTAAAGATTTTTGCGATGCGAATATGATTTTCGCAATACATGGTCATACCGCGAATATTCGAATTTCCGAATATTGAATCGAATATTAGTTGAATTATTCGCGAAATATCACGAATTCAAATATTGCCTATGCCGCTAATCAATAGTCATCACCCCAGTCCCTCAAGAATCAGGAGAGAATCGTAGCGTGTATAGGGGGCTTTAATTGTAGATTGACATGCTTACCAGAAACACACACTGTCTGCATATACACTACAGGACAAAAAGTTAGTTGTCCATTGTCTTGAAATTCCATTCATAAAAGCTATTTAATATTTTGGTACCAGATCCCTTTGTATGTTACAAAAATGCCTTTAACAGAAGAGGAAAAATAACTAAAGGCCCCCATACACCTAGTGACCCGCGGCCGATTTTTTCACCAAGCAATGTGTGTGCACTCGCGACCATCGGTGGGTGGCAAAATCAGCCACGGATTGCGGGTGCCCACATGGGGCGACAGATCCCTGAAGAGCCTCAATTTTTTTTGATGAGAAGTAATGCAGCAAGACCTAAATAACAAATGGCACTTGTGTAAGGGCCATTTCACACTATATGCGTTGCGGTGCGTTTTTTTACCGCGCGCGTTTTTACATAGACAACCAATGTTACCATTAACACTGTATGCGTTGCATTTTTTATAAACGCACTGCTGTATGCATTTTTGACTTAATTTTCCTGCATTTTTCATTCATTTGTTCAAAAACGCAAACGCAAATGCAGACCGCAAACGCATATGTTATGTCAAAAACGCATGTGTTTTTGCATATATGCAGAAACACATGCTTATAAAAAAGGCATGCCTTTAACAAAACGCATATAGTGTGAAATGGCCCTAATACACTGATAAAAGAGACCAATTTTAACTATTCTGTTAGTATTGCTACCAGATAGAAGAATATTTTTGGTTCAGGGATACTCTGATACTAGCTTCTGCGATTCCAAAGCAAGGAACTCTTCTGAATTTGGTTGTCATATGCTTGGCTGCATAATCAATGGAGCCTAAAACGTATGTAATACACAGCCAAATGAATTGTTCTTTCTCAGGATTGTGAGGTACTAATAAACTGGGAACTCACTGTCATGTCAAATTAAATACTGTAGTTTTTTTGGTAACTACAGCCCAGAAAACCCCTTAGGAAACACTACAGGCAAAAAAAAAAAAAAAAAAAAAAAGTATACTGGACACTTAGCTCTATTAAAAGATGACTGCTTAAGTTATGAACTATGTCCAAATTTGTTCCAATCTGCTCCCTCTGAGTTGGCCACCATTTCTACAAACTCTTACATTTATAATCCAATTAGGATTTTAGAGAAAATGCACATATATAATCAGGGCTGTGGAGTCGGAGTCGAGGAGTCAGAGACATTTTTGGGTACCTGGAGTTGGAGTCTGAGTCGGCAAAAAATGAACCGACGCTGACGCCTACTAAATTTAAATGGAAATAAAATTAAAAAAAAGTCATAATGAACTACTTCTCTGCTATAAGAATAAATACATGCCGTGCGTAACATTACAGCGCCCACTGTGACCCTAGCCTAAACGCCCCCACTCACATACCGAGTGGGGGCGACAGACCAGCTCAGATGAGCTCTAGACTGCAGCGTGATGACGTCATCACACTGCTCTTTTGTGCCGGCTGTTAGTTTCAATGGGGACGCCGGTGTTCATTGAAACTAACAGCATCGTCCAGAGAATATCGGACATGTCTGTTCCCTGGCCGGCCGAGCTGTGGGGCGACAGCGATCTGTCACCCCATGTGGGCACCCCCGATCGGCCAGCACGCATGCCCATCGGTCGGCGACATAATCGGCCACTGCTCGGTGCGTGTATGGCGGCCTTAACTCTCACTGATAATGAAGTAAATGTCTTTTGCCGGAACAGAGACGCTTGTATAGGTGACGGGAATGGATCGCCAATAGTTCAAGACGGAGGCTGTAAAACTTTTGAAAAACCGCTGTAATTCAGCTGATGCGACAAATACTTAGATTGTTAGCTTTAACTTTTATCATGACCATGGGATTCAAGGGAAATCATGAATCATGTTTAAGGTGCCCCTTCGCACTGCCTCTTCTCGGAGCCTTCCACTGCCCTATCTTCAGCAGAATATCAGAAGACTAAAGCTAGGCACACACAGGTAGATCTGTAAAAAGATTTGAGTACAATCAATTAACTTGCGTGCTCACAGTGATTGATTATACTAAAATCTTTTTACAGATCTACCCGTGTGTGCACACAGTCTGTTTACAAATCTAGCTGTGTGTGCTTTCCTTTGGGCGGGATCAATAGAGCCAGCTCGAAGGAACTTCATTGACATGTTGGAAAGACCCCGTTCAATCTCCAATACTTTGCATGGAGACATGAGTCTTCATGGAAAGTATTGAAACAGCTGCGGCTCCTGCCTCCTCCACAGCCGTCAGCTGTCAGTGTGAAGGGGTGGAGCCAGCACTCCTCACTCGGAAGCTGTGTGAGTGAGGCAGCTGTAAGAGACAGGCTGCTTCTCCCCAGCATGTGGCGTGTTGTAAATCAAACACTGCAAGCTGGGGAGAATGGGTCCCCATTGAACAGGAATCGATGTGCCCATGTGGTGCACATTGATTTCCGTTCAATTGATCCCCGATCAATCACAGCGTGGTGCCTAGCTTAAGGAAAAATCAGCCGCATCTTCTGCCTTACTTCCTTTCTCTGCTTTAATTGGCCAATACAGTCCAGTGTTGGTTTCCTGGACCGTAGTTCTGTGGTTAATGTATGTTGCCTTCCTTTCCTTCAATGGATGGATAAAATACATTAGCATATTAAATACACAGGAGTCTGAGTCGAGGAGTCGGAAGAATCAGAAACGGAGGAGTCGGGGAACTTATCGACCGACTCCACAGCCCTGTGTATAATGAAATAATCAATGCAGCTCTCACCTGCAGTTAATGAGTGTTTACATTTGACAGACACAGAGATGGCAAATTTTGACATTTATGTACAAATGGCATATGTCAAAATTCTGCATCTCATTAAGTATCCATACTGAAAATAAATTTACAAATATTAGAAGCCCCTATAGACAAATCAGCCCATATTAGGTCATTTGTTATTTGTTGATGCAATCAGAAGTCATACAATTCTGCCATCCTTCAACAGGATTTGTTTGTTAAAAGAAATGCTAAATGCTCTACTCTTTATTGTTGCATCTCTGCCTGATGCAGATGTTCCCTCACTTGCTGTCTGATGAAATTGGTCCACAAACAAGGAAGATGGGAGAAATCTCTTTGACAGTAAAGCAGGGAACAGACTGCTCAATATTCAAGCCGTCCGATGTACCCTGCAGCAGCGCGATGGCGTCATCACGCTGCTGTCAGATATTGGCAGAGCCGGTTCTGCTCTCTCCCCAGCTTTTTGAGCAGGATTGAAAACAGCGATGGGGGCATATTATATGGGCCAGATAGATGGTCATGAGCATGCACGGCGCTCGAAGCTGCCATTGATCTGGCTCATATCTGCAGGCCTGTACCCTGCTTAACAGACACACAAATTGTGCTTACTAGGATGAGCTTGTGTTTATATTGTCATGGAGGACCTAAAGTGCTAAAGTGTCACAGGACAACGTTTTAACAATCTGGCTTAGCTTCCTTTTGCCTTATTTGCTATAAAAAAGCAACTAGCTACACCCCAAATCTGTTGAGATAGTGTCAAGGGAGTAACTGATGCTAATGAAGGAATGTCTATTTGAAAAACATAATGTAATTGATTATTTTCGTGAGGTCTGTGTGCATGCTCTATACTACCATCTAATACAAAGCCATCGAAATACCAAATAGATACAGTAAATTAACAACATGTCCGATCATTTCTCGATTGATCTTTGCTGGATTTCACTTTTGGTTGAATTTGGTAAAAAGGAATCGATTTTAAATCAATCAATTTTAAGTTGACGGCACGGACAAATCTAACTGTGTATGCCTAGCAGGGCCCTTTCACACAATATGCATTTTTTAAAGGCATGCGTTTCTGCATACATACAATAACACATGCACATTATATCTTCATTTGCGTTTTTGAACAAATAAAAAAAATAAAACCATGCAGCAGGGTGCTTTAAAAAACACACAGGGGAAAAATGCAACGCTTGTAGTGTGAATGGCAACATTCCTATGAGAAAAAACGTGATGCAACGTATATAGTGTAAAAGGGCCCTTAATCTACAGAATACAAAAAGTATCCTTCCACAAACAAAGTGGTTGTGTTAGTTTTCATGCCGTTACAGCCAACGCAGCTGGGGAAGGTGACATTCCAATGCAAAAATATCTTACTCTAACATTACTTGGCTCTAAGAATATAGGTCAGAAGCATTAAAACAATACATACTTAAATAAAAGCAAAACAAAAGCCAGCTATATAACTTTACATAGAATTCTTTTTAATCCAGTCATTGTCAGACATTGCAAAGGCTGATCTTAAGGTGGAACTAAAGGTCAATGGTGTATTCCCATTCAACATTGCTGCAGATGTAGAGGAATGCGGTAAAAAAATTTTTTTCACAAAAATCAAAAAAAAAAAATTCAACCATCTCTTATTCTCATCCTCCTCTGCGCAGAGTGGATTGGAGGATTTGTGGTCACATCACATCATAAGGCTACTCAGAAGACAAATCTGGAGCATACGCAGGTCGGTGGCAACACTGCAGAGATAAAATTAGCCTACTGAAGGTTAGCACAAGTTACATGCATGGTCCCCATTTTATTAGTTATGGGGACAGTAAAGGGGAATTGCCTACTTTAGATTGTGTAGGCACAATACAGAAGTAACCAAAACCTTTTAGGTTGATGTATAACGATAACTTACTTACCGGAGAGACCTTTTGCCTCATTAACCTACCTCCACTGCATATGTGGGCGGATCTCCAATCTGTACTGCATTTTTTACATCAGCAGAGCCCCGCTGATGTACTCAATGAAGAACAGAGACTCATATTGCCAGATAACACACTGTAGAGGAAAGATCTTCGGCTGTGTGTGAGGTGGGCAGCTTTTAGCTCAACTCACAGGCAGTACAGTTGCAGACTGGAGATCTGCACTGCATTGGGAGTTGGTCAAAAAGCTGCCCACCTCACACACAGCTCTGGTGGTCAGAAACAGCTTCTCCACCTCTTACTCCTACTCTGCTGTTCGCAGTATGGAGCTCCGGCCAACAGTGTAGGAGAAAGCCGAAATATTTTTCAGCCATCAGACGCTACAAAGTATAAGGATCTTCCTATACATCAGAGCGTCTTATGTTTAACAAAAAAATTGTATTTTTTAGAACTACCGGATTTTTTTAAACAGTCTATTAAATTATCCTTATTAAATGGTTATAATATTTAGGTTATAATATTTGAGCTGAATATATAGAACCAAGCCTATTTCACATCAAAATTCCCTATTGTTACATACCTCTTGCTTCCCCTTCATTTAGTCAGCACAAAAACAAAACAACCTCAGTGCCATGAGTCAGGATAACCTAGTCTGCTACACATGTCCTGTCATAAACACTGAGGATGACAAATATGTTTTACATTCCAGAAATTTGTCAGGTCTGCAATTAAAGTATTATTAACTCCGAAAGCATTTATGTCATGAAACACATCGTGTAAACTCTGAATAATGGGTCTAATTCGTTTGGACAAATAGAAAAAAACATAGCAAACTAATCACTGTTTCGGCTTGTTGTTCTCTATGTTTGTTTTCAATTGTTGTTCTAAAGGGTATTGTTTGCCCAAATGTTTGTATATTTTATACTGTTTGTTAAAACTCAATAAAATATTGAAACTGAAATAAAAACAAATTTTTTGTTCGTTTTTAGAAGGGACTGCATCAATTTCTTTATTAGGGCCCTTCTCTACTACGTTTTTTCCCCGGAGGGAGGCCGCCTTTACGCATCCATTAAAAATGTGCAAACACATGGCCGAGCAAATCAAAAACACTGAAAACCATGATCACCAACATCATAGTGCCATTACTTTGAATGGGCAGTGCTCCACCATGCCAAACAAAGAGAAAAGACTTAAGCTGGCCATACACCTTTAGATCTCTCTGTCAGATATCCTTTAGATCTACCAACAACTATGTAGTATAGGGTCCTCTGCAACTGAACACAGGTAGACGTGATTGTCTAATGTGGGTTGACATGTGTAGATTTTTTCGTTCAATTACCAAAGAACAAACTATTAAATGGCCAATTAGTTCAATGGATAAATTTTGTTCGACCTCAAGCAAAAAAAAAAAAAAAAAGCTCGAAAGGTCATCAAACATGTTGGTAAATTATTCTCTGTCGTTGTAATTTAGAATGGATTTTTATTCGATATCAGCAATGGACAAACAAAAAATATAATGTTACAACATGTGACAATGACATCGAATAAAAAGTCAAATTGGCAGGTGGTTGAAAGAAAAATCTACATGTGTAAACCCACCTTTGCAAAGTCCCTCACATTACATGGTTTTGGTAAAACAAAAAGGAGATCTAAAGGAAATCTGACAGAGAAATCTAAAGGTGTATAGGGAGCCGAAAGGCTGCCCACCGTGTGTGGGGGCCTTTAGTGGAGTCCTACCCTTAGTCTGACTATAGTACCATCAAAGATCAGATGATGTCAACAGTTATTACAGAGCTCAACACTGATGTTTATTCACTAGAACAGTGGTTCCCAAACTTTCCTTGCAGGACCCCCCTTTTCTATATTGGAACATTATTAAGGCCCCCCCCCCCCCATTCAAACTACACAGGTTCAGAATGTTGGCCAGGGCAATGCAGAAACATGAGGTTTTATTAAAGGTAGCATAACCGTTATCACATCCGTTAACTCCTTTTTTCACACACACCAATCATACAAAGACATGCATCATATATACAAACACCAATCATACAAAGACATGCATTATACATACACATACCAATTACACAGAAAAATGTATCATTCACATAGAGGCAAACACACACACAGAGACACACACATTACATGCACTGTCTGCAGCTAGTTCCCAGGTTGCCTTCCTGTTTGTCCATCTTTCAGGCTTGTCCGATAGGCTCCTAGTGTCACCTTGGCTGCCTCCCTAGCTGCGCCCCCCAGATGGGAACCACTGCACTAGAATAACATCACATTTAAAAGTGTATTAGTACATTATACACAGCCTATAGTTGGTAACTGTAACCTTTCTGGTAAGCCTATGTTTTATTATACATAGAAAACAGGCCTGAGGATATACAATAATGTGGGCCCATGTAGATTCTGAACAAATGTGTTGCTCCATATGCTTTCCAGACTAGTTTTATAACTGCTTGTGCACTATAAACAATGAAAGATCAGACTTGTAAAATATACACATATGTGTGTTCACAAAGCAATGTGCCAAAAACTGTAAAATGTATTGCTTTTATAACATAATATACTAAAATACAACATATTATTTGCCACTTTCAGAAGACAGTAAACAGAGAAAACACAATACTGTATCCCACCCACTGAGCAACAAGTAATTGCTCAATTAAGTTTACAGTTCTGAGCATTAAACCAGAATAAGAGAATAATTACCAACTCCACAGGAGGAGATCCCCTAACCATCACCTAAATACAAAAGGGTAATTGGAGCTGTCATTCACACATGTTGGCACAATGTGGTAACTTTGCCTAAGCTGCCCACTCCATGAACTACAACTTCACAGGAAAGGTAACTTAGAAGCACATTTATATTCTGGTCTATCCAGCTCTCCAAACAATTGTATGATAACTCCAACAAATAAAGTAAAGAATTAGAAATTAAATATTTGTTGTGACTTTTATCTAACTTTTCAGCCTGAAAAAGCTGCATTCAGATGAAAGCTTTGTTGCTAAACAACCTCATTGACTTCTGAAAGCTCTGCAGATGTCTGTCATCATTCTTTTAAAAATTATATCACCAGGCAACAGACCACTCCAAAACCGCTTCCCTACCCCTGCACTGGCATTTTACAGATTTCAGGGCCTTTTACACTATTTGCAGTGCGTTGTGTTTTTACAGTGCTGTGTTTTCTCATAGAAGACCAATGTTACCATTGATACAGCATGTGTTGCGTTTTAAGAACGCAGTTTTTTAAAAACAATTCTGCTGCATGCATTTTATATGTATTTTTCATGGTCTGTTCAAAAACACAAATGTAGATGTGCAAAGCACATGTGTTTTTGGTATATGCGTTAACACTTTAAAAATAATGCATATAGTGTGCAAGGGCCCTCAAACTATAAGGGTTCATCTACACAAGCAAGAATCACAACCGACAGGCGGACGCAATATTAGGCGGTATGCTGATAGAACGGACCAGCGAGAGAGTTGTTTGTCGGGCTGCTGCGGGAGTGCCAGGTCGTTTCCTGGGCTGCTGCGGACTGACAGCAGCCTGGGAAATGACAGTGTACATTTAGCCTTCTATTTCAAGCTTTAAAAGCCAGTACTAACCAATTATGTTACATGTTTAGTAAACTTCTACCACTGCCTTTTAAAGCTTGAAATCTAGCGGATGTGGAAATCAGTGCAGAGAAGCCACATGAGCTTTCCATTGAATTCAAGGAGGTCATTTAACGACAGAGCTATCTTAACACGACATTAGGCATTCAAATAAAACCCCAAAACGCTAATAGGCTGATAAACAATGGCACATTTCTGCATTTTAAACGCCCTCATAGACGATTATCTGATAAACATCTTTTTTTTAGCTCAAAAAGTGCAAAATGGTTTGCACAGACGCACGTGTGAATTCAGCCTAAACAAGTAATAAATGCTTCCTGTAAAGCATCAACGACGCTGCCAGACAGAGGTACATGTGAATGCTGCAATACTGTACTGCACCCCCTGCCATTATATACAAACATTTGCAGTACTTGTTCATATATTTCTTTTAATGGAGTGGTTTTTTTTTAAGATTTATTTGTTTGAGGTTAAAGACAGACTTTTAAGAAACAAGAGACAAATGACTGATTTAAAAAAAATGACCATGGAAGTAAACATGAACAGCAAACACAAGTGATCCAAAGGGAAAAGTAACCTGTTGGCTTCCAACTGTCACCTAAAGATTAAACAGAAAATGCACACTGTATATAAATGACAATATATGCTGCAGCCTCCAATATGAAATGTTCAGTAAGGAAGCATTCAAGCGGGCGTCTATCTGCGTTTCCAGCACCTTGACGGCAGAAAGGCAAATAAAGCCAGGAAGACACAACATGAGGGGGCTTTTTAACACATTGTGTGCAGGCACTTTTGGGGCTGCGGCTGACTGACAGCAGCCCGAAAAACTCAAGTGTGAATGTTGCCTTGAATGCTTACAGGGATATTTGTGGGGAAAAATATATATCTTTTTTTATCGTTATATACAATAATCTATTAATTCACTCTACTCCATAAAGGATTTGGGGGAATCTGAAGATTCCTGATCTGATCCTGAACAACACTCTAGTTGAATTTGTGGTGCTATGGTTGTGGTTTTTCTATGACTCAGATCATTATGCCAACATCTAAAGAGTTTTTAAATCTGCATGTAAAAGAATAATTATTCCAAACTACAAGGAAGATGATTATTTTTTACAAAAGAAAAAAAGTTTTTATTCCTTTATTTCATGTATTCTGTTTCTTCCTCGGTCTTCCTGTGCCAGTGCTTCCCTAGGTATTTAGGGAGAACGCACCCCATTTCTATACATTCTTCACTGGGACTACAGTCTCATGCATTATTTGTGCATGTGCAATACCATGTGGTGTGCATGCAACAGTGGCTATGTTGAGTCCCAATAGCTAAGGTAGCCATTGCAACACAGGAAGTGCCTGGTGCACCTATTAAATCTGCTTATTAATCAAGAATGAATATAGTAAATACAAAGACACATATGAAAGCAATGCAAGTGTCATCCATTTTATATTTTTAAATCTGGGTTTAATAACCCTCTAAAGCAAACTCAATTTACCTGGGGGCCGCAGGAGGCAAAGTCAGGATGAGGCTGGGCCGCATAAGGGATTTCACGGGAATCACGTCCTGCGGCTAGCTTAGAGGGGGAGTCACTTTCCCCTAGCAGCTGACTGACTGACGGGGGCGAGGTCGGGAGAGGCGCCCTAAGCCCGCCCACCGCACCAAGTATGGAGTCCTGGGCGAGGTCTGGGCTTGGGCTCCCTAGCTGACTGACTGACAGGGGCGAGGTTGGGAGAGGCGCGCTAAGCCCGCCCACCACACCAAGTATGGAGTCCTGGGCGGGATCTGGGCTTGAGCACCCTAGAGCCCGTCCCCCTGGATGGAGAGCAGGCATTACGCGCCTGTAACCGGCGCAGGTGCCAAACTTTTCCTGGTGCCTGCGCGTACCCCTGGCTGTGGTCTCGCGTACCCCCTGGGTGCGGGCCGCAAAACAAGATCCCGAGGGCCGCAAATGGCCCGCGGGCCGCGAGTTTGAGACCCCTGCTCTAAAGTGTGTGAAGAGCAAAAACACCTGTCAGGTTTTACTAAAGACTGAGCCTCCATATGAGAAATGCCTTCCCTTTCCTATGGGAAAGGTTGTCACTCCAGGACAGGAAGTTAACTAGTTGAAAGTAGAATTTTCTAACAGTAAAATAGGCACAAACAATTATGCTTTAGATCAGGATTTTTTAAACCCCTGCTCAGGTGCCAAATCTGGCCTGTGGTGTTATATACATATACATTATATTTTTTTTGTTATATTTTTTTTTTTATTTCATATGTGTTACGCTTTGTTGGTCCAGATTTGATCTTTAAGTAAAAATTAAAGTTTATCTCCAAATGAAAAAGTTAAGCGTTATATCTGACGAGAAGGAAACACCTCTTTAAATTGTAGATATTTAATCAATTATTATCAAGGAGGCCCAAGTTTTTTAAATTTCCCCCTGTCTATTTGAGTTTGACACCCCTTATTTGCATAGCATTGAGCACCCCTTTATAGCAGTGAGTTTCCCAGTTATTATCCTAAAAGGTTGTCACCGGAGAAACACTACACCTGCTCTTTCCCTTTAATAAAAACATTTGGTGTATAGACATGTTTTTGACCAAATATTGGTTTGTTTTAGAACAGAAGGAGGAATTCGTTGGGAAGGTTCACCTTAAACCCATTCTTCATACCAAACACACCAGTACAAAATCAACACAAACGACAAAGTGCCCACGTTTGGATTTAAAACAAGTGTATTAAGGGAACAGAAAGGTTCCCTCCAATATGCCCTGTAAGCCACAACCATGCTGGGTCTTGTTCTGAGCAAGTGAAGGTGAGCTCACAGGATATGCTGGTTACCCATGTATACACAGTGCCAGGAGGACACCGATAGCACCCGCACACAGTGCCAGAGATACACCGATGGAACCCGCCAGGACACCGACAACACAAACACTACCACCGCACACGGCTGAGAAACAAACAACTTGACTCTACCTGTACGCTGTCTCCGAGGACACTGACTGGATTCCACCTGACTGGATCACCGGGAAGCGGAAGTGGTGAGGAGGGGCACTTCCGCCGCTGGGCAGGGAGGTGGGAATAGTTGGCTGTGATTTGTGTTACCTGACGATCAGAGGGTGCTGGTGGTGGAGGATGGAGATATGGGGTGCTCCGCCTGGGAGCAGTGACCAGGCACCGGGATAGTGTCATACAAGCCGCTGGTCTGTCCACAGCACGTTATTAGTGGGAGAGACGTATATGAGGGGGGCAGCCCCCCTTGTACATGGCAATATTTGAGCCACATTGCAATATAACCTTCCTCCTTTGCTTAGATTCCCAATAAAGCCTCCTCTTGCACACTAGGCTATGTTCCCACATAGGAGATTAACCAATATTTGCAATCATTTTAATAGTGCGCAGCGATCGCTGTTAATCGCGTCCATTTAGTTGAATGGGCTTGTTCCCACTGCAACTAATGGACGCAGTTCGACCCACGATCAGAATGGCAGAATTATGCTTTTATGCCCTGCATTATGCTTTTTCTGCCCTAATCACGCACGCAGACATCAATAGACACGTTTTTTGGTCTCTATGGTCGAGATTTTTTTTTTTTTTTTTAATTGCCCGCCAATCCCCTACACTACTTTCAATGGGCATGTCCCCATTTATAGGGTCGCTTGCGGTTGGGGCCATGTTCTGGCGGCCGGCGGTTGGCGGTAGCGTTTATTTTCCTTGAAACACGCCCATAGACATGAATGGAAGCGATTTGCGATTGTGCGTGCAGGCGATCACAAATCGCATCCATTTATTCTCTATGGAGGCGTTTTGTTTAAAAATCACCTGCTGGCGAATTCTGCACACGATTGAAAATCGCTAGCTCACTTAATCACCTAAGTGGGAACATAGCCTTAGAATGTCCATTAGAACATATCTCACAAAACAAAACCAGAATTTGGTAATGCTAATACCCAAACTTTAAAATGTAATATAACTAAACCCTTGAGTGGAAAAAAATCTCATATACAAATATATACAGCTATATTTCCTTGTATTACAGTGGTGTTTAACCTCCTACCAAAAGCGCTTATTATTGAAATATAAAATGTTGTAGGCCTGTAACTGACCAAAATATGTCCAAACACAGGTCTAGTTGACATCCTGAATATATAAAGTTTCAAACGCTTTAAATATTTAAAAAACACACAAAAATCCACTCAAACTTGAATTAATTTTTTAAATCAACCAATACTGACAGTGCAGTCTGATACACCGTGCCGGGGACAATGTCGACAGACAGACAGAGCCAAAATGCAGAAAAACTGCGTCCGTATTGCATTCATACATGCTGTATGGCTGCTGTATTTCCGCATCTTGACACACCTCCATTGATCTCCGTCGATCTGAGGTGTCTATGGCGGTAGCCCGCAGCTTCATATCATTGCCGCGCCACTCAAATAGCACAGAGTGAACGCTGTGCCATTCATTCGAATGGTAAGTGTCCTCTGTACGTCTTTTTCCGCGCTGGGGACTTACGTCCACTGCGGGGAAAAAGACGCAGTGGATGCAAGCCCTTACAAAGTATTTACTTGTTATGTGTTTTCCTTTATTTTGAACTTGAGTGGATACAGAAAAATCAATCCAATCCAACATGAAAGAAAACTCATAATAACCAAATACAGGGTTTTTTTCAAATGTGTTTTTTTTCTAATTTTTAATTGAATTGGAGGCAAAAAAAATCATTCCAATCAACGTCAGAATGAAAGATAAACCATAAAGAGCAAAAAAAAATTTTTTTTTTCACATTTTGAACTTCCCGCCCCTCCCCCTCCCAATGACGTCATCACGCACCCCGAACACCGGGATCTGAAGATCAGACAGTGGGGGACACAGTAAGAAGAGCAGCAAGCCTCTGGGCTGCCTGCAAGCCATCTGGCTGCAGATTTCAGCAGCCCCAGTTAACTCGGGCTGATCCATTTTAGCAACTTTACTTAGCTCGGGCTGAACGTCCAGAAGGTTAAAGCTATTGCTGGTTGGCCAACATATATATTTTTACATTGAGGATCAATATATGTTTTAACCTACCACCTTGCAGATCTGTGATGAAAAATGAAAAAATAAAAAATATCTTACAGCTGCAAGGATATTTCAGATATCTGTCCCCAGTGCCTTTGTGGTTGTATGAAGTAGCACCTGCCCAGTCCAAAGGGATTGTGATATCAGCATCATATCTGAACTTTGTGATGGGTGATGAGGGGAAAGCGTGGTGCTGCTCACCTCTCATCGCTCAGCTGACAGCTGCACGGATGCACAATTCTCATCACTGCAGCAGACAGTCCCCCACAGGAGCTCTACAGCAGAGGAGAGAAGCTCGCCTCTGTAGGAGTTCAAGGCGGATGGGAAGAGTGTCAGCTCCCGTGATGAGAACTGTGTATCTGGAAGTGGCTTCGGCTTGCCAATATCTAAGAAGCTGGTGCCAAGAATGAAAACATGAGGAAGGTAAGTATGTTTTTTTTGTGAGTAGCAGTTTTCCAGGATCTGAACTGCTGACATGTAAGTAATGTGTCTATTTCATGTATGTGTTTTTTTAATAATAATTTTAAACCACTTTAACTACAAAGCAGGAAATCAGTTCTGTTACTTCAACTGTTTCACAAAGCATCCCAATATGTACCATATGTACTTATATGTAAAGCACTAATCCTGCTTTCATGCTATGAAGCGTTTAAAAAAAAGAACCAAATAATAAATTTACGTGGAAGTGGCATTCCCTCCAACCAAAAAAGCAGTGCCTACTCACGCATGCATTGCAGTCCACGCCAATTTACAAGTGCCTTGGTGCATAAAGTGCATTTAGCGTGACTTGAAAAGCAGCCCGTCACCAACGCATGCCCATTGACATTAATCCTTTTCTCCTTTGGTTCTCTGCCTTTTTCTTTCAGATCTTCTTTTATCTTACCCTAAAGGAAAAATGATAAACAAATTGTTACCAAACTTTTAACCTTATTTCCATGGACATCATGAAATTAGTGTATATATTAATTATATATCATATTATAATTACTTCGCGTAAAAGCAGAGGTACCTAATTTTATCTACAAAAACTGGGAAAACGTATTGACTCGAGGGTGGGAAATGCAAAGTCAACAGAACACAAGTTCATTGTTATGACCGGATGGGTTTTCACTGCACTTCTTATGATTCAAACATGAAAATGAGTTTCCATTTAAAAAGCCACTTTGCACATTAATACCCCTTTGGTGAGGACCCTGGTGGTGTGAGCTGGCTGTAATGGGGCTGTGTGGTCCCCATCCAGAATCAACCGCAATTTAAGGACATGTCTGTTCCCGGTTCTCCTGACATTTATTAAAGAAAGGGTTTTTTTTGCCGAATGAACGGCTGTAGCAAACACGCATGGTGATCCATCATTCATCAATCAAACGGAAATCAGATCATTCGATTGACCGTGTATTACCACCTTAAGGCTGGATTTATACTGTTGAGACCAAGCACTCCTGTCTGCAAGCGCTTTCACACTTGTGCAGATGCTCAGGGGGTGTTAAGATAAACCCCTATAATAGGTCGTGAAAAGCCCGAAAACCACCTGCCAATCGTCTCATCTTACATTTGCTGGGTGGCTGCATTTACTAGGTTGTCCATGTAAATGAGCCCATTAAGAGTTTTCAGGGTCAAAGTAGCCACCAAGTGTGTGTGTTTGTGGAGTAGGGTAGATGGCTGTGTTATTTATGGTCAGTAAGATAGGAGGGAATGATAAGATCTGTTTTAAAGTACTGTGGGGGTTTCGCTTCAAAGGGATGCTCTCAAAACATCAATCTACACAATTGGTATCTTTTTAGGGCTCCTGCCCATATTTATTTGCACCACACAGTCCAAACTGGATTACCCTCGCAGACCTCGGCTCCTTTGGTGGAGACACACCCGGCTCCCTTACTGACTTCCATCAGGTGTAAATTATGGTGTGTGCACCTGGCATGGGAAGGCCCACGCAGTTCCTTCCCTCCCATTTCAGGAGTCCAGGACCCAGAAACAAAAACTACACAACCTATTGTTGCTGTCCAACATTTTCCTGGACTCCTTCTAGGATACACCACATATTTGTCCTTTTACACCATAACAGACAAACGGTCTGTCACAGTAACCATACACGGAACGATTTGGCGTTCGATTCCAGAACCCTCAATCCCCATTCAAAGTATCGGCCAGGGATCAATCACCTAAAGTGGTGTGCAACAATTTGGCGAACAATCGTTTAGTGATCATTTGTTGATTTTTGTGTAAACATTACATGATCGAGCATACAACAATCGTTCAAAAATCAATGCATGTATGGCCCCCTTTACTACTCTAGTTTAATTTTTCTGTCAGCCTTCAATGAAGAGTGCAGTTTTGCAAGTTCTCCCACTGTGTTCTTCATTCCCACTGTGAAAGACAGCATTTCAATTTCAGGAAATCACATTGTAGGATTGTTTTAAGAATATATTTTTACACATAGGTGTCAACTTTGGGAAAAAAACAGGGACATACAGGAAGAGACGGGATTTCTTGAAATCAGGATTTGGCAGGAAAATCACATTAAAAACTTGACTTTCCCAGCCAAAATGGGAGGGTTGACTTGTATAACTGCGCTGCTGGACATAAGTATTTGACCGTCCAGCCCAAAACGCCCAAAGAATTCTGTCTCTCAAAGACCTGTTAGGTTATGTTCCCACTAAGGATTTTAATTGCTCGTGATTTTGACCGCAGAATCTACACTACTTTCAATGGACTTGTCCCCATTCATAGGATTGCGTGCGATTAGATTCCTCTAATCGGGCCCATAGACATGAAAGGAGATGATTTGCAATCGCGCTTGCATGCAATAAAAAATTGCATCCATTCATTCCTGCTGGCGATTCTGCAGGCAATTAATCACCTTAGTGGGAACATAGCCTTAGGCTGTGTCTACACTACGGAAAACTGCAGTGCATTGGTAAACAATGGGCACAAACCTCTGTGAACCTGTAGCGCTTCTGCACTGCTGCAGGCTCACGGATTCCTTCCAGCCCTTGGATTAATTCTGCCCCTCATAGACCTCCATGTTAATGGAGGGGGGGAGTCGATTTTCCTTGCACACATCGCCAGTGTCTAATTGACACCATCATTGTGTAGAAAGGTGGGTGGGGGGGGGGGATCACAGCAGGCACATAACGCCAGGGGGTTTAATTTAAATTAGTATCACCTGTCCATCCCACAGTCTTCTATAGAAAAAACAAGATTCATCCTGACTGGAAAACACAGACTAGAGTCCTTAAAAAGACTTTTGGATTGTTGCTGGATGTTTACTGGAACTCTGCATACAGCAATCTTTCCCTGTCTATCTGAGCCGAACAGTGGTGGTACAGGTGCTGTAAAGATGGCTACTGGCATTACAGTGAGGGCAGTGGGTGGTCTCTAAATATTGAATGGTTTAATTGCAACATAGAAATGGTTGGCTCCTGGCATTGAGGATACTGACTAGCACAAGTATGTGAGAAAATTCCTTCATTTTCTTTACTCCATATCTCCAGGTCTACGCAAGGGAAGAAGTATTGGTGTCCAAGGGTTCACGATCAGGTCTCCACACTGGAGTTCAACAAATTTTTCCAAAAACACTTTATTTGGCAAAATAATCAACAAATAGACTTAACTGCAGCAATTTAAAACAACAGTCTTTTTAATTAACCCCAAAACAAAGAGGTGTCATACAGTTTCTTTTGAAGACATGTCCCGGAGCAACAGTTTGCTGATTCAACAGGGGAAAGCAATCCAGCTTTATTTTCCACACAAACATCTCTCAGCAAGACCATGAGTCTTTCCCCTGATTAGGTCACATGACCTCATTATATCGCTTCTGGCCCACAGGTAATGGATGGGGTGAATAGGAAGCCCACCCAACCTACCTATTCCACAGTCTAGGCCTTTCTGCATTATAACAATGTTGCAGTCCCAGACTGCTAATAGAATCCTGGACTGTGTCCATCCAGCATCCAGAGGGTTACCCAAAGTGGACACAGCCCAAAAATGGGTGACACATGTGGTTCAGGACCCATCACTGGTGTCCTGTACAATATATATACATATATATACATATATTTGCCTGAACATAATTCGATCATGTTTTGAAGGTTAAGTTCTCCATTACTTCTGAGTTTTGATTGTCAGAATATTTGTTTTTTTACTAGAGTCAATAGGAATTGCACAGTAATTCAAAGTATATTCAACTGTTGTCAAATATAAGTGGTATGCACCTAAAATAAATGCCATACCTATCAGGATAGTATTTCCCACTATTCTGTTAAAAATCCCAATGGATTGAAATTAATGAACGGGAACTCACTGTTACATGTTCCAGAGTATTTTGCTTTTCATACTTTGAGAAGCAGTCGGTAGTCACTGAACCATTGTTTCCACATAATTAGAACTTATAATCCAATTATGGACCCATTCTTGGGAAGTAAAAGTGGAATTTAGGTGGATTTGTTAGTATCATTATTCTTCAATAGTAGTGATTAGTTAAAAGGAGGTGGAATGGGTGATGATTTTAGCCCAGAAAATAGCTCTTTTCTTACAATATTTGTTTTTACAAATGGCAGTTACTGAAGTTTACTATATTGATTGTATTTGTATTACAAATTAGTTGAGATTACATGTCAATTAAAAAAAATACTTTATTTAGCGTACCTTATCTTTTTGCCAGGATCCAGTAACTCTGTTCTTTAATGAGCTTAGTCTTCTTTTCACTTTTGTTCCTCTTTCCACCTTCTCTGGTTTCCCTGTGTCTTCTGTCCTTTAATTGGAGAAAAGGTAAAAAATGTGTAAAACAAGAAAGAAGTATTTAATCCATATGCCTAATGAGTGTCTACATAAACCTATGAATATGATGTGTAAAGTGCAGTAGTCCATAGCAATCAGATTTTATTTGACTGTTTTCAGATCTAATCGAATTCTCTGGCTTTGTTCCAATAACATAAATCTCAAATTAATGTTCTATATTGCCATTTCAATCCATGAAAATTGGGTTCATGAGTGTCTTATGGATATTTAGCAACTCTATTATTTTACATTTCCAGCAGGCTACTGAAGTGGTTACTGTATATTCTCAAGTAAAAGCCGACCCAGTATAAGCTGAGGTACCTATTTTTATCTACAAAACCTGGAAAAATTTATTGACTTGAGTATAAGCCAAGGGTGGAAAAAAAAGTCAGATAGTGGATTTTTCTAAATGAGAAAAATATAGAGAAAGCACCAATGTCCCTAGAATCGAACAGGATTAATCCACAACCTCAATAAAGTTAAGAGAACACAGGTTTATTGTTATTACGGGATGGGTTTTTAAGGCAATTCTTATGATTCAAACATGAAAAAAAACAATTTAAATAGTCTTTATTATTATTATTGGGACCAATACATATTATTATTAGGACTTGTAACAATAACCTGCCACCAGATGGCAGTGTGGAGCTTGTTTACATTAGATCAGCTGTTGTCAGGAAACTGAAGCTCATAGAGGCTGAAAGCTGAAGTGGAAGCTCTGCGCTGCCTAAAATTCAGCCACCTGGGACTCGGGACAGGTTAATGGAACCCTGACTCGAGTATAAGCCGAGGGGAGCTTTTTCAGCCCATTTTTTGGGCTGAAAAACTCGGCTAATACACAAGTATATACAGTAAATTTTTATTGAAATATGTGCACCAGATCTTAATGTTTCTAACTTTACACTACACATTGCAGTGTGGTAGTTTTCAGGTAATGCAAGCATGTATGTTGCTGGAATGAAACCTTTGTATTAAAGTGCTGCGTTAGCAAGTAAATGCAAAACTGCAATGCGGCACAGTGTAAAAACCTGCCTTTATCCAGTTTGGAAATTCACAAAGCCCCATCACACAGCACGCCCCTTCACTCCTGTGCCAATCATGCCACTATACAGTGGTAAAAAGCACCAGATGGATTTGTTTATTTCTAGTACTCCTTTTTTTTTTGCTCCTCCTGACAGCATCTTCATCATTAGAACATGAGTGCTAATGTACAACTGTCGGTTTTTATCCTTCCAGATTGAGCTCTGCTGTAAAGAAGATTCCAAGCAGCCAATACCAGGTCAACTTTGTTACTTGCATTTTTGTAATTACAGTGCATTCGGAAAGTATTCCCAGCTTGTCACTTTTTGCACATTTTGTTACAGCCTTATAACATAATAGGTTAAATCAATTGTCTCAGAATTCTACACACAACATCCCATTCTGGGGTAGGTTATAGACGAATTTCTGCTGCTTTGTAGGTCCCAATGAGCACAGTGGCCTCTATCATCTGTAAGTGGAACAACCACCGGGACTCTTCTTCCAGCTGGCCGGCCTTCTAAACTGAGTGATCGGAGAAGGGCCATAGTCAGGGAGGTGACCAAGAACCCGACCAGTTACTCTGTCAGAGCTCCAACTCTCTGTTGGGAGAGGAGAATCTTCCAGATTGGCAACCATCTCTGCAGCAAACCACCAATCAGGCCTTTATGATAGAGTTGCCAGATGAAAGCTAGCATTTAGTAAAAGGCCCATGGCAGCCCACATGGAGTTTGCCAAAAGGACTCTCAGATCATGAGAACAAAATTCTCTGGTCTGATGAGACAAGGATTTAACTCTTTGGTGTGAATGCCAGGCGTCACATTTGAAGGAACCCAAACACCGCTCATTACCAGGCCAATACCATCTCTACACTGAAGAATGGTAGTGGCAGCATTATGCTGTGGGGGATGTTTTTCAACAGCAGGAACTGGGAGGATAAATGGAAAGATGACATGCAGCTATTTGGAGACATCCTGGATGAAAACCTGCTGCAAAATTCTCTTGAACTAAAGCTAGGCACACATGGGTAGATTTGTAAAACGATTCGAGTACAATCAATCAACGT
>CM070032.1:135002784-135015094 GCA_036250615.1 Ptychadena robeensis | reverse complement strand
AATTGATCGAATTACATTGATTGTACAGTCAATTGAACCATGTGTGGCTAGCTTTAGGGCCCCTATACACCTTTTAGATTTCTCTGTCAGATTTCCTTTAGATCTTCTTTTGTTTTACCAAAACCATGTAATATGAGGGACTTTCTAAACCATCAATTCAACCTATGTTCAATCATAGAGGACCCTATACTACAAAGTTGTTGGTAGATCTAAAGGATATCTGACAGAGAGATCTAAAGGTGTATGGGGGGCTTGAATAAACTGTTTATAACTTTAACATTACATATATCTTTTTTTTATAATTGCAGTACAATGTACACATATGCATGAATGGCTAAATAAATGTATCTTTAAAATAACCCACACCTAACCTAGCAAAAAAAATTTTTTTTCAGTTTAAAATATATGTACCTTGTGCAGGTTTGGGTTTGTAGTTTCCACTAAACCAAGATCTCCAGCTTCTGCTTCAACTTTCAGGCTGGCTTTTGCCACCCAAGGATCTAATATCTGTGGTACATTCTGAATAGTTATTGCACTGCTGGCCTGCAGTTCACTTTCTCCATCACTATCCATCCCTGAAGCATCAAGGCTCAGTCTTCAAACATATAACAGGTTATATAACATTAACATGCATGATACAATGTCACTGAGAGAGAATATATAAGGCATGAAAAAAATACAAATATGGGTGTAACTAATATTAAGAAGAAACAAAGTTTACATAATAAAAAATTACCTTTTAATCTTTTAGCTTGTTTAATAAATGTACCTCCTAAATAAATGAAAAATTTTCTTTGGCTTTGTTAATTACTCCAATCATATGTAGCCAATCACTTGTAAGGAAAAAGTACTTTTTATCACTTTTACGAAGCTGAGTGGAAATTTGCATCAAAAATTATATTGCAATTTTCAAGGTGAAAATGCTCTACAACCTTTGTAAAACAACCCTAAACTTTATCTAACTTAAGGTCCCCATACACAAATCAATAACTGTTTAATCTATGACCCACATGAGCTCAGCCTGGTGACATCATCATGGCATTACCATGCAGCGCTTGAGTGTTCATCAATTGAATGGGAATCTCTGTGGATTTACCAACATGTTGGTTCGTTGTTTGAGCAAGCTGTCCTGTTCGATTCTGCTCGAAGACAGGGTGGCTGCAGTCGATGACCTGTTCAATCAATGTCTGACAACACGCACATCGTGATGTTGTCAATCCTACAGGTCGACCCGTGTATGGGAACCTTTACTGACATATTTCATAGGCATTGGGCTAATGGTTTATCTTTATTGTTTCTGGCCAATTAAAAGTCACTGTTTGAGGGTAACAATTGGTTTCTGTTCAGTTTTACATAGACTTCTTTCAAAGTGTTTTCTCCCAGACAATTACAACAGAGTGTCTTGGGCTAGAATCATCTCCCAGCATCTGTACAAGGCTTGAAATGATCAGCTGCAGAACAAGAAACTGAAATCTGATTGAGCCCTCAAGATGAAGAGGATAGTTACAATTCTGCAAAATCCTATGTAATATTCACAAAGCATAAAAGGAAATGTTGCAGTAGTTTAATGCTACTACTCTAATATACATTATTGCCTCAGTGTGTATATAGTTCTTTGGCAGTAAGTCGTATTTAAGTCCTTTGCGAACTGTCTTGCCTCCCTATACAATTCAATCGCAATGCATTTGTGAAGGAATTCTGAACAATCTCAGAAATGTCTTGACTGATTTTAAATGGAAGCTGAGTGCACCTTAATCAGTGGCAGACAGTTTTTCCATCTACACATGCCCTAAACTTGCAGTTAAGAGAAATGGAGGCCTTAATCTTGTCACTGTGTCTTCTTGCGTATTTCATGGGTTTCCCTTAAGACATTTAAACTATTCAGCTACTTGGTTTCTTTCTCCCAAACAACCTTCGTTGTTGAGGTCTGTCTAATTTCTGTTTTTTTCATGGCTCTGTTATTTAGAATAAACTGTAGCTCTAGGCATTGAATATGACAAGACTGCCTCTGGATAAAGCAGCAGAACACCTTAAAAGGAGGACAGTGATAAAAATAGCCTGGATCAATAGAGGATTGAGTAAAAATATATATACTGATAGAAATCTAACCACTGGGATTCATTCCTTAAATTAAGTCCTGGAAGTCTTCCACATATGGATAGAAAAAAGACATTTTATGGGAAAAAATTTAAAACTATTACACTTTTACTGTAAAATTGAATGAGGGCATTGTAGCAAGGAGTTATGCATTGGTTAAATAGCAGGGATGGTGGATGTGTGTGCATGATCTTTTCTCAGATTAAAAAGCTTAGAGGTTAAGAGGTCTGCAACAGTATATCTATATCTGCAATCCTAGGGCCATCAATAACTACTTGATTTTCCAACAATCATAATGCAGAAGTCAGGTGTTCAAATGAATAAAAATGTACATAGAATATTACAAACAGGCAAAGGTAAAACAAAAGCTAATAATATTGATATAATTAATATTATGAATAGGGGCCTCACTCCAGTGTTAAAGATTTGAGGTCATGGCCACTAAAATGGCAGAGCATAAAACACTGTACAGTTTTTACAAGAGCAAAGAGAGATTTTGTTGAGAATGGCTTCCACGCTGTTACCCCTAGACCCAATTGAGTAACCAGCTGCAAGGTAAATATTTGGCAGGCAGAGTCAGGTACAGAGGAAGGCTCAGGAATACAAGAACACATATATTTAGTGGACAACATAAGGAAACAGAAAGTCATAGGCACAAAGGGAGCATAAGGGTCACAGGGATGAAAGAGTCAGAAGGCGCAATTTTGGAACACAAGAACTTAGGTGCTTGGTTGTGGAAGCGGAGAGTGTTACAATTTATGTTTACTGCTAGATTTCTTTGTTAATTTGTTGTCAATATTACCTGCGCTCAATATCTGTTGGTGGCATTGTATCATCCCAACTGTGTCTCCGAGAAGTTGACAATGATCTCACTAAGATAGGAATTGTTTCTGTAGTCACGTCTTCATGGCATTTCTTTTGAGATTCTGAAGAGCTTCCAGCCTCAAAAGTCACAGGGCATAGGAAAGGTTTGGTGCAAGTAATAACTACCTCTCCATTATCAAAGCTAATACTGGGTCCAGCAGAAACAAAGAAAGTAGGGGAAACAGACTTTGGTGTATCCTGGTCAGTATTCTTATCTTCCATCATTACCAGGTCTTTGTAGTACTCAGTTCCTTGAAGAGATGGGTCCAGTGAAGGCAAATCTTCACTGCTACTCATTGTATCACTGAAACAGTTATCCAGGTCATCTGACTGGTCATCCTAGAAAGATGAAAGCATTAATTATAATTCCAAAACCAGATGCACAATCATTAAGATATTATTATATTAACTGTGAATATGATTTCAAAAATATTTTTGCAGTGTTTCCCTGAAGGTTAAATTGGAATAGAAAGACACATTTGTGGAATACAATGTAATAACTGAACTGGAGAAATATATAATTAGTAATTATGTTATGGTAAATAAAGCTAAAAGACAGACTTTTCTCCAATCCACAGCAGCAAAGCAATTGATAATTGAAGGAAAAAGTGAAAAACAGCAGTGTCTTATCTTTTCGACAGCACAGTAATATTATATATGATATTATTTTATTTTTAGATATAGCATTATCATTTAAATAGTGCTGTCCAGGCAAAACAGACAAAAGACAAAAGAGGGAAATCATTTCCTTACAAAATCATACTTGAGCAAATCAGGTTGATACTATTCTAAAAAAAGTAAAGGATTTAGGTAAGAAAGAAATTGCAAAACTAAATTTCAAATTAGCTACTTAAGCATACCATAAATAGTAGCAGTACCATCTGTTATAAAAATCAGGCTTTTAAACATGTGCATTCAATTTGTTCTTCTATTGGTTCTTGATGCTTTGCCAGAATATACCGTATTTGCTTTCATATATATATATTTGCTTACATTTGTATTCTGCTCAATATACAGTAAAATGAAAATCATACATGGAAAATGTGATGATGCCACTGCAGTTTCAAAATATCCTGTCATCAAAGATCATCTGAGTTACAGTAATAAAAAGTTCCGTGATTTAGTTTTGTTTTTATTTGTCTAAATGAACATGTTTCCTGTTTTCTATTCCAACTGGTAAAGCATGTTTCACATGACAAAGAATGTAATAGATAGCAATAAATATGGTATACTTTATATTTAGTTTTTTTACTATATATTAAGGCATTCCCAATGTTGTCAAATAGTCGACTCATCGATGTCACAGGAATAATCAGCTCTTGAAAGGAGCCGACTAGTCATCCCTCTGCATGCACACAGAGAGAGAAAAACGCTTACCTGCGTGGCACCCGGCATAGTCCCCAGTAGGTAAAGCAGTGTGTTCTAGGTAGTCTGCAAATGATGGCATTGCTTGTTGAGGAAGTGGAAGTTTGTAGATTGTACAAGTCAGCAGCTCCCCCATCCAGCTCTGCCTGTGTGAAAGCTGGACGCATGCTGCCATCTTTCACACAGACAGCCCTTGTACTGTCTAGCTTCTGGGCCAGGGACGAAGTGGACTTATTCGGAATGTATAACAGGAGGAGGAGGAGATTAAGGGCGTTAGCTGGTGGCTAGTAGCTTGCTAGTAGCTTAGCATTAATTCTTATATACACATTAATTAAGGATATTGGCCTGTAGCTAGAGCAGATAGAAGGGTCTTTGCCATACTTAGGTATCAGAGATATATGTGCCGTTTGGGATTCGGAATGCAGGCCAGTGTCAGCCAATAAAGAATTAAAGAATGAGAGAAGAGGGGAAGATAGTGAGGTAAAATGTTTGTAAAAGCTATTGGTGTAGCCTTCAGTGTTTGGACTCTTCCCATTTTGTTACAATGGTTTGGCATTCGATAGCTGAGATAGGGGCTACTAGACCAGACATGTGACATGAGGGTATTTTAGGTAAAGCAGTGCGTTGATGGCATCGCTTGTTTTTGTGAGGAAGTGGGAGTCTCTAGATTGTACAAGTCGGTATAATATGTGCAAATCTTTGTGAGCAATTTGTCAAGAGGGCATCTGCACTTTTGGTATAAAGGTTTGGGCTCTTTTGGTTTTAAGTGAGTGTTTGTCACATTTGTTACCATGCATGTAAATTAATTTCTGTATGCAATCTTTACATTTCAGGAATGACTGATCTTGTAAAGCCTGATCGGCGGCCACTGACCGATCCCTGTCGCCCCACAGCTCGGCCGGCCAGAGAACGAACATGTGCGATGTTCTCTGGCCAATGCCGGCCTATGCCGGCCAATGCCATTAACTTCAATGAAGACCGGCGTCTTTATTGAAGGTAACGGCTGGCACACAAAGGGTCAGCTCGGAATAGCAGCGTGATGACGTCATCAGGGTGCTTTACAGAGCTGATCCAAGCAGCTCTGTCGGCACCCACTCGGTGGGTGTATGGCAGGCTTAACTCTTGCAGTTCTGTATGTTTTGTCAATAGGTTCTAATAGACATCTAGGGCTTTAGATGTTTTATGTTTACATTTGTTAAGTCTGGAGCCATGCTCTATAAGGTGCCCCCATATAACACACTTCAAAGCTTCCCATTGCATGGGCATCGGGGTGGGGTCTTGTACCCAACTTTTTAATCAAACTCAAAAATGAGGTGCACAGCCAGAAGAATTTAAAATTATTTCTATAGTGAGGAGGGGAATGCTGTCTTTTGTTTTCATTCTGTGGCCCTCTAGCATATGTTACTACTTTCCTACATTAATTACTTGTAATAAACATTGTTTCCATTGTTTTGAATCTAAGCAGACACACTTCCTGTAAAAGTTTAAAGGCCATGTCTCCACTGCATAGTAACAAATAGTGCATGTAATGCAAACATGTTCAAAAACACAAGAGGATAGTTTAGATGGTCGCGTTAAAGCGTGTTCACACCACACTGTAAAGTGATGCTGATATGTGTGTGGGTTGTAAAAGCATTCATTGATATTCAATGGACATGTTTGCGACATGTCAAACTTTTCTCTTGTGATGCTGATGTGTGTGTGGGTTGTAAAAGCATCCAAAGATATTCAATGGATATTCAATTAAAACTTTTCTCTTTTAGGGAAGCAAACCCACAGCATTTATTATAAATGACCAGGACGCTGTTACTGATTTAGCAATGGCAGTTTCACATGTATTCTTCCTGCTACATTACCTAAGCCATGTTTAAACATAGAGGTGACAAACCGTCTCTGATACAAATACCAACAGAAGTTTGAATAATTGTGTTGGAATGTATAAGCCATATAAGTATAACACAAGCCTAAAACAACATTATTATTTCAGATATTGCTTTCGTAGGACATCAAAAAATGCACACTGATGTGTGCAGGTAGGTAAATGATTTAGCATGTTTTACCTTTTTGATGTTCAATGTGCAGAACCAGGGAAAAGATAAAATATATATCGCATTGTCTGAAGTCTCTTGTGTGTTGTGCAGTTATAAAGAAAGCAGAATGTAATTTCCAGATTTTTTTTCAAGTTTTAACAGTTCCTCTTTTTGTGTTCTCATTGTTGCATAACCTTCAGCTCAATTCTTATTTAACCACTTACTTGAAATAAAGATCAAAACAAAACCTTTTTTTCAATTGATTTTCTTAGATCTGACGTTTAAGCCTATAAATGATTTTATGTAGCTCAGAAAGGGCTGCAAGTTCCAAATAACTGTTCTCCTTAAACAGACAGTGAAAAACAGTTTATCTTTTCCTATTATTAAGGGTAAAACATAGGTTGTCTTCAAAATAGGGGTTTATGTGACATTTTTTTTCAGAGGTAAAGGGCTCTAAGGCAGTGATTCTCAACCTTTTTAGATCCGCGACCCTGTGACGTCACAAAGTGCCAGTTCCTGTATTTGGAACACAAAAGTGCCGGTGCAGAGTGTCATTTCCATGTTTCAAATACCAGAAGTCACATGACGGGGCATCACTTCCTGCACACCCCACTAGTGGAAATGATGCGCAAGGTGGGAAAAGGAAGAGTGACGCATTATACCTCTAAGGGAAAGATAGCCAAATTGTTCCTAAAGTTTCAATATTTTGTATGGCCACCATTCATTTCCAGAAGTGCCTTAACTCTCTTAGTTTTTCACATTTTGCCACTGTAATTCTTTTTCATTTCTCTATGACCACATCACAGTGCTGGAAGATATTGGAGACGTTGTGCTCCTCCATCTTACATTGAAGGATGATGCTCAATAGGGTTTAGGTCTTGAGATATGCATGCCCAGCCCAGGACCTTTACCCTCAGTTTCTTGAGCAAGGCAGTGTTTGGGGTTGTTATGTTGAAATATTGCCCTGCAACCCAGTTTTCCAAAGGAAGGGGATCATGCTCTGCTTCAGTATCTTGCATTCAGTTGGTATTCATGGTTCCCTCAATGATCTTGCAGCAATCATGCAGCCCCAAGTGATGACATTCCCACCAACCTTACTATAGGCAAGTGACACTTCTCTTTGTACTCTTAACTGGTTGCTGCCACACTGTTAGGCTCAGAAATCAACCAATGAGGGGAGCCAACTTTATTCCCAGCGACCCAACAGGGGAGTGCCGGTAAAACTTTCAGCCAAAAGAGGTGTAAAGTTTAGCACTCAAGGTGACCCCAATAGTCCGGTAGTCAAAGTGTTCAGTCCACTGCACCCAACTGGGGCCAGGGGAAAAAGGCCAGAAGTGACCAGTACTTGCGTAGTCACAGGGAGACCTCCACAGCCTGGCAGGCACAGGCTGATTCAGTATTCTCCAGTATCTGTTGACAGTTCTCCATGTGACACCAAACACATAACTGGTGCTTTCAGGAACTATTTTGCTCTCCGGCTGCCCGCACACACAGGTTTAGAGTCCTTGGGTGGATAGCATGCCCAGTTACCTGCACTCCATCAGACTCCTTCTTGCTGAGCTGCTGCAGGTGAGCAGGCCCTCCCCTTAAGTACTCTGGGAACCCAGGAGGATCATGATCCACTAGATTAAACTATACACTATAACACCATCTGAACCAAATACATTTATCTTGCTCTCATCAGACCACAGGACATGGTTCCAGTAATTCATGCCCTAAGTCTGCTTGTCTTCAGCAAACTGTTTGTGAGCTTTCTTTTGCATTTTGGAAGAGGTTTCCTTCTGGGACAAAAAACATGCTAATTTGATACAGTGTGCAATGTATGGTCTGAGCCCAACCTCTGAATATGACACTGATCATGTTCACTCCACTTCTTTGGTCAACCCTCTCAAGGCCTGTTCTGAGTGGAACCTGTCCTGTTAAACCATTGCGTGGCCACCTTGCTTCAGCTCAGTTTTAGGATATTGGCAATCTTCTTATAGACTAGGCCAGTGATGGTGAACCTTTTAGAGACCCAAACCCAACTTATTTATCTCAAAGTGCCAGAATGGCAATATAACCTGAATACCACATATACAATTCATATACACACACAAAACATGTAAGCACCCACTTTACTTTACTTTCTTTTAAGATATAAAACCACCACTATTTATCTCTAATATATATTAAAAATCCTATCTGGGTCAACTAAATTCAACCCTTATGTACTTCTCCTGTACTGTTCCTCCGGATTCTTTTCTGACACTTTCTTTTCTGGCTGCCAGGCATTTCACAGAAAGTGCAGTCTGTAATGTACAGAAACAGCCATTTGTAATCTTCATTAGAATCCATGTGTGACACAGGAGGAGAATAACTAGGAACAGGGACAGAGTATTGTCACCCTATGAAAAAAGTTGCTAAAGGAAAATGCATGGCAGGATTTTGTTTTATTTTTGTACATTTATTGTAGTTGTATAAAGAGATTTAATAATGACAATATGTCCAAATCCCTGTCCTAAGATAGCAAGAATATGCAGTGATAACCTCAGGGTTATACTGAACATTGGCCATGTCCGTTCGCGAACAGACGGATCTGACTTTTAGCAAAGTCCAACTTCCACCTGTTCACAGGGAATTTAAATCACTGACATCACTTCCGGTACCTGGAACGCACACTTCCTTATTCCGATTACTGTACGTGACTTCTGTTTTCCAAAGCCGATTTCTCGCTAGAGACAAGAAAATCCTCCGGTCGGATCTTTCTGCGCCTGATCCGGCCAGTGGAAAAATAGCAAACTTCTTCTAGCCGGCGAATGAGGTGGGTCGAACACCCATACTGTTCACCGGGAGAAGAAACATTACATGTTGTGGACAGTTCTACCATCACTAGCAATAGGTTCAGTTGTTCATTGGGGACAGGGCTGTTTCTAGCCTGTGGGGGGCCCTATTCAAGTTTTGACTAGTGCCCACTGTCTGTTGCTATTTGACAACAATCCACCTCCCCCTCCTACGGCAGCTTGCACAGTTCGAATCAGGCAGGGAGTCAGGGGGTGGATGCTGCCAGTGGCGAAGCTGTCAACTGGGGGGTTTGCTGTTTGAGAATAACCACCCGCATCTCTCACCAACACCACCGACCCTGACCGATGTAAGTGAGGGTGCTAAATATGCTTGCAGGCCAGGGCGTGGAGGAAATGCAGGCTTACTGTAAATTCTGATGGACTATAGAGTTTAAGAAGGGCTAAGAAGAGACTGAGTTACCGGCAGTGGCTGCACCCAGATAGCTGGCATGGTAAGGCATTGACTATGACGTGTACCGTGGTACATCAATAAAAGGGTACCGTATCTTCCACCAAGGACCTGTGGAGGAATGCCCTGGCTGCTTCCTTAGATGGAAGGGGATTGTATGCTGAAGAGAGGCCTAGTGGAGAGTTTGCAGTTACCTAGGGGTGAGAACATGACAGGGGAGAAATGTCTAGAAGTTGCCAGACAGGTGTCCCCCTGGTTCACCCCTGTAGGTGTGGTGCACTCGGTGCTACCCAGGGGAGGCCTACTTTCCTACATTCATATAGTCTGCTGTTAGTGTCCCATGGCATTCTGCTGACAGAGCATAAATGGTAAAGTCCCACCTTGCTGTACCATTGCTGCAACCATTCCCTTCTGCCATTGGCTGAAGAACTGCACTACCCAGTATGCCCTGCTGCCTTTTCCAGCTGTTGTAGAACAACAACAACTGCTCTGCTACAATTCTTCTGCCTTCTCTTATCTTTCTGTCTTCTACTCGCTCACACACATTGTATACAATCTCTCTCTTTCTTTTCAACTAGCTGACTTTGTGAGCTGATTGCAAAGCCCCTGAACATGGTATCATCACCTAAATTGCTGGAGATGTAAAGAAGAGTTGAACATTGAAAAAATAAGTTTTGCTCTAGCACATGTAGTTTTTGCATAAATTAAGGTCAAAGTCGAAATTTCAACTTGCCTTTTTGGCTTCTGATAGGCTGGCAAGCATGGGGATGGTATGGGGTGCTGTGTAGCTTGCATTCCCAGAGAGAGGACACACATGACATAGGTTCGGCATCACGGGCCTAGGTCATTTTAAGGTAAAGCAACCACTATTTTTTTCCAGTTATTTGCCATGAGGTGTCATTATGATTCTATAGTGACTAGTAATTCCAGAAAGTATTCACAGTGTATCACTTTTTCCATATTTTGTTATGTTACAGCATTATACCAAAATTTATTAAATAAATTTTTTCCTCAGAATTCTACACACAACACCCCATAAGGACAAAGTTTACTTGAGATTTAGGCAAACTTATTAATGTACATAAGTATTCACAGCATTTGCTATGCAGCTCAAAATTTTGCTCACATGCATCTGGTTTCCCCTGATTATCCTTGAGATGTTTCTGCTGCTTAATTACCTATGGTAAATACAGTTGATTGAACGTGATTTGGAAAGGGCCCCACAGTTGACAGTTAATTTTAGAGCACAAACCAAGGAGAATTGTCTGTAGACCTCCTTGACGGCATTTTCTCAAGGCACAAATCTGTGGATGGTTACAGAAAATGTTCTGCTTCTTTGAAGGCCCCACTGAGCACAGTGGCCTCTATCATCCGTAAATGACAGAAGGTAAAAATGACCAGACTCTTCCTAGATCAAGCCTGTATGGTTTTATTATGTAATAATGCACCAAGCAGCTGCTGAGATCCTTCCAGAGGTCAGGCCAAGGCTCCTCCTACCTCTTGTTTACACTTGATAATTTGCCCCATAACTGCTCCTGGCCAGCCCTTGTGATAGTTTATAAATATTTGTTCCTCGGAACATTCTAAACTGTTTGAGTCCAGAGAGAGCAGATACCCCAGGAGGTAGAACCTGTGTAGACGCGCAACAAAGTGTCTCCCACACCTACCCCACCGACGGGATCAAGACTCCCCGCTTGGACCACACATTTTGGGTGAAAGCCACATCCACCCCTTCCACTTTCAGCAGCTGGTTAAGGCACAGTTTGCAATATAGCTCCCTTAGTGATTGCCCCCATCCCTGCCATTGGGTGATGGTGTGAAACTGTATATATTCCTGTTAGTAAGAACTGTAACTACTTCCTAACCAGCTAAGTGGACAATGTTTTATTTGTGCGGAAGCCATTGAAGACAGTGGTACATTCGAACATCCCAAAGAACCTGGTCATGTTAGTTAGCAAATACACTGCATGACACTACAAGTGGCATCACAAACGTAATTTAAACCTGTGCAGGAAAACCCCATTACATTTTAAAACTAATGCCTTAACCACGTCCCGGTAGCTAAGGCCGAACATTGGGAAAAGCCTGATGAGCCCCGCAAACTTATGTACCCTGAGGCCCTAATACATCTGGCCCGTGCCATCTCCCAGGCCTGGACAGAGGTCCTCTGTGTTGCTCGAAGACACTAACTCTTATCTGCCACCGGGGAAGGGGACAAGAAGTAAGTAAGTATGGGCTAGTCTTCCTGTATGAGGACATGTTTGACTACCTGAAGGAGGTCAGGTCCAGCATCTATGGGGACCTTGTTTGGGACTACTTAGGGGTGGCCAAAACTCGCTGGGTCAGGGATCGTTCTAGCCCTGGTTTCAGAGAGTTTTTGAAGTGCCATAAAGAGATTGCCTTTGGACAGCATATCCACAAGGACAAAGTGGTAAAAACACCCTACCGGACCCAGCGTCACCTTTTTGGTCCGACATTGGCTGGACCTTATTGAGACTTTATTCTTTGTGCCCCCACAGACTTAAAAGTTTTTGATCCCTAGCAGGTACATGGTAATTTGGGTATATGTAGCAGATGGTGAGGAATGGAGGAGGAGCTAGGATGTCAAAAGGAGCATGATGAGGCAGTAAGCAGTGAGAACAGAGGTCAGACTAAGATGTACTGTCACAGATCGAGGTGTCACCCAGTCACAGAACTGGTAGATGGCACATTGTTGGGGGGGGGGG
>CM070032.1:134980553-134997152 GCA_036250615.1 Ptychadena robeensis | reverse complement strand
TATTGGCAGTCTGATGCCGATAGTGCAAAGTGACCTACAACGTGGTAGGTCCGCTTTAAAATTTTCTGCACCACAAATTAATTCTGACAGTTGCACATTGACTGTAAAAAAAGTCTATTGTTTTTCCTTGACAGCTTCATTGTTTAAAAAAAAAAATATAATTCCATTCAGCCTACATTTACGTGTGGCAAGTTCCTGTTTTTCTTCGGGCCTGTTGTGTCCGGTGTCAGTGAGACATCCTAAAAAAAATTGTGTGCTGTCCACAAAATAATTGTGACAGTTGGAATTTTTTTGTCACCTATAGTGTTTAAAAAGGGTGGCTGTAATTGACATTACATTCATCAGGGCATAATATACTGTCCATATTTTGGTGTTTTCTGTGGCATATGGTGTCCGTCATCCCAAGATTGAAAATCTGTGGGGTGATCTGAAGAGGACTGTGCACAGGGAATCTTTTCACAAGTACCTTTTGGTATTGCACCATTTTACCCTTCCTATCCTCCAGAGGAATGAGAGATGAGAAGTTCTCTTTGTAGAGGGAGTTGAGAAGGTTGAACGCCCAGTAATCATGTATAACGTGAGGGTCGTGGGAAGGCAGCCTAACATGAACTCAGCCATGTGTGCCAGAGTACCAACAGGCAAGACGTCCATCTGGATGACTCTCCATCTCCTCTTCATGGTCCAACTTGAGCTGGGAAGACAAACTGTGGGTGGTCTCACATCACCCTGTGTCATTTCCTTCCCCATTATCTCATCTGCCACATTCAGAGCGTCCTCCTCAATTGTAAGCAACATAAAGTAGGTTAAAGTTGGTTTTGATAAAGTAGGGGTAGGTAGTATAAAGTAGGATTATGTTGGGGTAGGTTTAGATAAGCTCAGTCTGGTCCCTTAAACCCTGCCACAGCTCTGTGGCGGTGTACTATTTGTTCCCTAAGCAGATCAGTGTCTGCAGGGCCTGTTGATGCTTACCCACAGCAGTGCTACACTTCTTCCAGCTAGCGACTGATGACTGACTGCTGTTGGAGGTGGAAATGGAGGAGGAGGTGGTGGAGAAGGTGGTGGCAAAGGAGGAGGTGGTGGAGGAGGAGGTGGCGGGGGAGGAGAAGGGATGGAGCCAGTAGCATAGCTGCTGGTGGAGACCCTGAACAATTAGGTGCTCAGTCATCACTAGTGATGGCCGAACTTCGGCCGTGTCCGTCCACGAACGGGCGGAGCGGACTTTTAAAAAAGTCCGCCGTCCACCCGTTCGCGGACAGATTCAAATTCCCCACCTCTAGGCGGGGAATTTGAATCTGAAAACCTGGATGTGACGTCAGTGACGTCACATCCGGCACCTGGAATGCATAGTTCCTGGTTGTGCTAACCGGATGTGACGTCAGGGTTTGCGAGCCGTTTTTTCACTGAAAGACCGGGTTCTCTACCCGGTCTTCAGTGAAAACATTCTTCCTGCGGCGGGATCTTGCTGCTAATGATCCCACCGGAGGAAGAATAGAGGGCTCCTTCTCGCCGGCGAACAGGGCGGTCGAACACCCGTACTGTCCGCTGGTGAGAAAGAGGGCGAACATGCTTGTTCGCGGCTGAACTGTCCGCCTTGTGGGCAGTTCGGCCATCACTACTCATCACTAAATATAACCAAAACTACCTCTAATGGGCATTCATTTCAATAATAAACTGTGTTGTATGAAACCCTAAAGCAATCAAATTTTATTTGTCCAGAACAAAATAGCCCTCTTCCACCTCTAAGCACCTCTAAGCAAGCTGGCAGTGACTGTTTGGAACTTAGTCCCTATGCTTGAAACCCATCCCTACTTTATGGGTGATGGTGATTTGTGTGACTGTATATACTCCCTGTAGTAAAAAGTTAACCCCTATCAGCTGGTATGAACAATTGTTTACTGCGTGAGAGCCGAGTATGACAGTTATTCTGAGCATGGGTATTCTCATTCGAAAAGAACCTGGTTACCCCGGGCAACGCTACATGTCCACACTTGGCGTCATGAACATGTCAGCGCATGTGATTTACATACCTCTTCCACTGAAATAAATAGAGTGGGAAGACACTGTGGGATTTATTTGGAATTTTAGGTTGCCATTAACTGGTAATATCATAGTGAAATGAGTTACAGTGTGTTGTCAAAATGTGGTCCATGTTGGTCATGGGAGGGGGTGGGGGTCAATATGAGTGGCCACATTTTTTTTTGCCTGGAGATGGGCTTTCATTAATGTTTCTTTTCATATTTCTTTTAAAGATCCATAAAGTAACATGTCATATTTCAAATACTCACCATAAATTAAACTTTGTTTACAAAGACTTCCTTAAGGAAATGTAGATGTTACATTTCTAGGGTTATGGCTCTACGTATAGACATGCTACACATAAGAAATCTTACTAGGCTTCTGCAGATGGATGTGTCTGGGATCCACATACTTTCCTTTCAGGAAAAGATGAAAATGGATTTGCTGTTCATGGGAGATATTTCCATTACAAATTATCCTGCTTGTCAGTATACCTGGAGCATAGTGCAGTCATAGTAACAGATAGAGTTCCACAGTTTTACCGTTAGGCATGGTAAATTAAAGGACAGAGACTTTTGTTAACCTATACTCACTTATTGCTTTCCATGTCCTCTGCAGTCAAAGCATACATTATATGTATGATCTGTAAAAAAAAACCTAAATATCATTGTCTGCAGTCAATACATTTTTATTGTCCTCTTCTTTTCCGAATAAGACTTTTTTATCTTTATTCCGGACTAATGTTTTAGCTTTGAAAATAATTATCCAGCGCTATCTAGTGACCATTCATTGTACAGCAGGAAGACTGGCAACTGGCGATACTATAAATGGGAACTACCAAGTTTCAGGCAATAGGTAAGTATATATTTTCCCCACAAAATGTTAAATTTGGTGGGAGAATCCATCTCTTTATTGATGAGACTTAGCATTGAACAAGCTGAAATATTTATACTTTGTGAACTTGACATTTTTTTATGTTAATACTTGCATAATTGCATTTAATATTTGCATTCTCCTAATCACATTCTTTTGGGTTTTTTAAACTGTAGCAAGGAGAGAACATACGAATACCTACTGTTGACAGTGAAATATCGTTGTATGGTATATATTTATATTATATTAATAATATAATAGTAGATTTTCATAACCAGAATCACACAATTCTTACTTAAAGTTTGTGTAGTAAGATAATATTGGCTTGTTTTGTTTTACATATAATAATGATCATTTTTTTTTGAAGCAAAACACCTTTTTCTCTTTATTAATAGGAGCTAAGCTCTGTGGACGATTTTGGAAATTTGGAGGAAAACTCCACTTTTCATCATAACATTTAAGTTAGAACATTTGAATTTGCAAGCCCCTAACATGGCTAACAAGTCAATTAACGTAATTAACCATTTCATTATATACCTAAACAACTTCTGTATCTGATAAGAAAAGAGTAATTAAATAAAAATGTCCATACATTCCTTTAAAATTGTTAAACCAGGAAAATTTGGACGAATTCAGGAGGTATATACATCATCTATTAGATATCGCTGGGTGGCTGCCTCTTCACATGAGTGGTAGATCCCAAATTGTGATTTGTGACCTGTGTCCTAAATTGCAAGTACTGCTGAGGTGCACCCATATATTTAAGTATATTCTGTTCTCTAGGGTTGCAAACATGTAGTTATTCAAGTTAAGTTATAAGGGCAGAAGTATATGTGGAGGAACACATATTTCACATGGGAAATTTATCACATATAATATTTACATTCCATCATACATACATATGATAGAATGTTAATATTATATGCAGGGTCGTTTCTCCCACTATGCAGAGTATGCGGGGGCATAGGGCCCCCACAAACCGCATGCATAGTGGGAGAAAAGGCGGCCAGGCACGCAACAACTTGGTCGACCAAGAGAAAAAAACACCCATCAACCAGGCTCAATCCCCCTCTCAACAAGTCCTGAGAGCTAAGATCAATCACCCTCCCTGCCCTCAACAACTTGGCATGCTGGTAGAGAGAGATGAACAGTCATACACCCTGGCCCTGCTCAACAACTCGGTGGCCAGCCGAGAGATCAGCATCAAGGGTGCCCCGCGCAATAACTAAAAATTGGATTAACATCTGCATTTATAACATGTTTTTACTATGTAACATACACAATAAATGCACTAATATGTTTGAACCTTAAAAGTCCCCCAGAGTTTCTGACACTACACCACCCAGCAGTACTTCCCCGGCCGCAACCAGATTTGTACATATCTGCCTCTTGGCAGCCAAGCGTAGCATTCTTAAACAATGGCAGACGTGAAAGGATACCTACATCACATATGGCCATGGAAAAGATAAATGCTCTCCAATCTCAGCCTCATGCAATTGGTAAGTTCTTTTTCACGTGGAAGGGATTTATTGTTCATGAATTAAGGTCTGCGGAGTTGCAGGAGTTCATGTATGCGTTCCGGAACACCAAGTGGTACTTAGAGGAACAGGTGAGAGGCTCGTTAGGCCCTCTGGCACTACAGAACCCGTACCCCTGTATTAGAAGCTAAGGCACCGGGTAGAGTTATTCTAGGGAGGGACCCACTACTAGCTGTTATCACTCTTATGCTATTTCGAGGGTGATCCGGGTGGAATTGGAGGGGTTGCTGTTTGCTTTTTCTAGTTACCAATTAGATGAGGCGGGGTAGGATAGGGGTGCGAGTTGCAGCATTTGAATGGCAGGTCGTCTGTCTGCCATTGGGTTTCTATTGTGTTGTTTTTCTTGTTGTTGTTTTGCTTCTTTTCATATGTATTGTTCTACTTTAGCTAATGTGAACATGACCTGATGTGTCCTATTAGTCGTGTATTTGCGATTTGCCTGCATATATAAACGGTGCTAGCACCCACGGTCAGGACACATGCCACATAGTCTGTGTATTGTTATTTGTTTTTATTATAAAGTTGTTTATTTTCAAATTTACAGTGAAAACTTTTTGAGAATTTGAATATAACATTATGCATTTTTCACACTGGTATCATTATTTGCCTTTCTGTGTTATGCCTGTTGCTTATTCTCAATAAAGATGATTTGAAAAAGTCCCCCAGAAAAACCTCTTTGAAAGGATCTGTTCCTCCACATATGCCAATATTATTTAGGATGTTGGTCCAGGGCAAAGTAGGTTACTATTATTTATTTTTACAATATAAAGTTTAATCAGACAATTCTTCACAACTACAAACAGCTCAAGATCAAAAACCGCAATAAAAATATTTCGTTACCACAGTGTTTTTGTATTCTAAACAGACACAATTTAGTCAACCGCTTTACTGTTTGTTTGGTACTCTTTTATTTTTATATCACCAGAAATTACGATTGCAAGTGACAATTTTATGGTGACAAAATGCAGTGCTAGACTTTGGACAAATCGCAGCCAAGGCATATAACGAATGTCAGCCAAAACGTGTGGGTGTACTGAGGTCTGCTTAGTTGGAGTCCAAAACAGACTAGTAATTGTTACTGTGACATCCTGAATATAACAATATTTAAACAAACAATTATGTAAAAAAGATAAATTACATTAATTTAATTACATTAAAAAATACATTTAATAAAAGGTATCATTTAAATGATAAATCTCTAAAATACTTCTTTTGTATGATAGATTACAAAACAGTATGTATTTATATTTGTTTTTTGTTTATAATAACATTTTAATTCAATGTGTTTTGTGTTTTTATTTTTATTTTTATTTTTTAAGTTTATTGAAACAGTTTTTCAGTACAAATAAAATATACTTTACTAATTATGAATTACATCAGCTAAGTTGGGTCTCTATGTCATTCCCGAGCATTTATTTTTTTTTACTTTCAATTGTATTGGATACTATGATCGCTGTACTTATCCAGTACAATTCCCTTTTAAATTTGCCTCCCCGTGTGATGTCACCAGGTCCATCACACCGGAAGAGAGAGGATTAATCAAAAGGAGACTTTGGGGGCACCGGAAATGTTATTTAGGTAAGTATTTTACTTTAAATACTATTGAATACAGCTATCTATCATAAAGCTGTATTCAGTGCGATTGGAAAAAAATCTAGCCGCCTGCGGATCCCATCTCCCCCGGTGGGGGGGATCTGCATCCATGCAGGAAGCATCATTCAGGAAATCAGAGCCACCGCGGACACCCGGAACATTGATTGCGCAAAATGGGACTCTCGATTATACAAGACAAAATGGGAATCTTGATTATACAAGACAATTCCTACAAATATGTATTGGGAATAACATGGTTCTCTGGAAAGTCAGTTTAACTCATCAAGGCCATCCAATCATCTGAGGGTGTTTCAGTAATACTTTTTCCTAGGTATTCTCTTCCTGTGTCACATAGAGATTGTCACATAATGAAGATTACAAATGGCCAGTTCTGTGAACATTACACAGGTGGCTCCTTTCTTTGAAATGCCAGGCAGTCAGCTCATGAGATCAGAAAGTGCAACACAGAGGGATAATAGAGGGATTAATATGGGATGAAATTAGGTGAAACAGTACATATTGTTTCAGTTACTGTTATAGAAACAACTCATTAAAGCAAATCATGTATGACCCAGATATGATTTTTAATATTTATATTGGAGATAATTATTAATCATGGTTTTAAAACAAATAAGTGTGTGTGCTTACATTCATGTGTGTATATGATTTGTGTGTGAGTAATTCTGGTTTAATTGCCATGCACGTCACTTTGATATTAATAAATGGGTTTTTAGTTTGGACAAAAGGTTCCCTATGACAGCAGTAGGCAAAATACCCAGCTAAAAAGGTTGCAATATTGTCAGACATATATTTTTGGTAATTTTTTGAATTCAAGTTTTATTTAAGAGAAAAGGGCGGTTTTACAATTTACACACATATAGGACATATTGACATGTTCCAAGGATGACACAAAGAGGGTATAAGAGGGTCCAGTTTTGTATTTATATAAAATAAAATTTACATATTTATATAAAATGTGACTTCAATAACCTCAGTTTATTACTACCGTATTTGGACTATAAGACGCACCTGATCATACGATGCAGCCAGTAAAACCCCCCTAAAATATTTACAGAGCACGAAAATCCCCCTAAAACATTTACTTCATGGCACATCTTCATCTTCCTCACACATGGGGAAGAGGGGAGTGACCGCGGGGAAAGCTGCTTGCATGTCTCCCCTCTAGGCTGTGCATGTGTGAGGAAGCTGCCAGCATGAGTGCAGCTCTCCCACACACAGCTCCTGCAAGGCAATACAGTTTAGATGGGAGATTCGTCAGTGGCCGCATCTCTCATCTGACAGCTCCTCCACCTCCCCTTCTTGCTGGGACAGCTGGCGAGGAGCCAAGGCACGCGCACCCGCGGCTGCACATTCGGATCATAACATGCAGAGACCTTTTCCCCCCAATATTTTATACATACAGTATACAATACAGTATATTGATTTCCAAATTAGAGACAATTTTATACATACATAGTTAATTTGCTTTTGTAAATAAACCTTGCTTTGCTTTATGCCAGTGGCATATTGTCATTGTTTTTATAAAACGGGCAAATCAAACTGCAAGATGCACAGAAAGGTACAAAACAAAAAAAAAAGCATTGCAAGGCATGGTCACATATATGGGAGAGAAGATGAATTAAAGAGCAGTGTAGCAGGAAGAATGGGTCAACCTGGGTCTTGAAGTGTATAGTTGGTACCTACGGATCTGAAATGGGATCAGTAAAATCCTGCTTTCAATCTACACATGGAGTCTTTCATCTCAACTCAAGTCTGTGGAATTTAAGTCATCAAAAAGGCACCAGTTCCAATTGAATTAAAAAAATACAATATGAAACAATTTCCCATTTCATAGAAAAACATAATATGTACTCTGCCATAAGAGAAAAGCCCAATGAGTAGTTGTTCTACTAGGGTGAGCTATTATGTAATCTGACATTCATGCATCATTTTAATCTGGCCTGCACATTACAAAAATAGTTTTTATTACAGTTGTAATATGTTTAAACAAGGAATTTTAAGTGTACACATGTGTAAATATTATAAGTCAACTCTAGGAGCAAATCTACAAGGGTTTAAAACTTACTTGGCTCATGACTGAAATCCATCTGATTTATTATTAAATTAATGTTTATATATTTTATTCTGGATTATACAGCATCACCATATTCTCCTTATTCATTTTCGCAAGAATGTTGTACACATAGAATCCTACAAAACCCACTCATGGTGTATCTAAAATAGATCACACTTGAAATATAAAATGTTGTATAAAGGTAGTATTACCAAAATATTTAGAAAATAATTTAACATAAATACATAATTAGCCTACTAAAAAGTGTCTGGTATGGAGGTACCGCAAACTAAGGAGTTCCTACAACATTTGACTGTAATTGTTGCAATTTCTGTTAAAAAACTTTTGTTCTACCAAAACCATGTAATATGAGGACCTTTCTAATCCTTCCAATCACTATGTATTTTATCAGGGAGGCCACTATACTACATAGTTGTTGGTAGATCTGATGGAAATTGTAGTGGTAGATCTGATGGGAATAGAGTATGGTGTATGGGGGGGTGGGGCATTTACTCTGAGACTCTAATCAATTAGAACAAGGCATCCCAATCATGTGTCTGTAAAACAAGCCAGAATAATTACCCCACCCCCATGCTTGACAGTTGGTATGAGATGTTAATATGTTGTGTTTGGTTGCTGCCTAATTGCTGCTGTAAATTAATTTGTATACAGTTGCAGTGGTTGCATTCATTGTGTTCTTGACAACTTTTTAGATAATTTATTACCCTGTATACTTTAAGTACCAACAGTGAGTCATGGTTCTATGACCTTTAATAAATGTGCTGCAATTTTTAGGCACATATTGTTTATACTAAAAGCTTCAATAAAGCCTTGTGAAATCAGTTTATCATAAGGCAGTGATATTAACCACGCCACAACCTAGAAAATAGTACTTTTATGAGGCTAGTTAGAACAAGTGGTGATTGGGGATTTAAAGGGCATACTGACAGACAAAACAAAGCAGTTAGTGATAGCTGTTGCACTGCTGTGCGGGGACACAGTCTTCTTGCCAGGGATAACCATAAAAGGATATATAGAGGGGGGAATGTGATCCTTAGCTCAGTGAAGTCCCTAGCAATTCTATACCAGAAACTAAATTGTATTTAATGTTACATTTGCTGTAATATTGGGTTGCTTTACACAATTAGGTAAATTCGGACCACATGATGTTACCTTAACCCAAGAGCAGGAAAATAATTGCACATTACCAGCCCTTAAATGTTGCTGCCTCCATAAGTTTTCCAGTAATTAACATAAAATCTCCTGGGTTACATTTGTCTTTGTAAGCATTGATGACTTGAAGAGAGGGTGGTTTTAGAAGGACTGAAAATAGACTTATTTGCAGAAGCAACAAGGAACTGTGACTGCCCAGTAGACATGAAATGTTACGGCCTCCAGGAGCTTGACCATAAGCATAAAATGGCTGGGTGGTTATCAAGCGACCTTGCAACAGCAGAACAGTAGAACAGTAGTAACAACCGCAGGTAGACGAAAAAGCAGGCACCTCTGCATACAAATGTATATAGGGATGTGTCCTATACTGTGGTTCATCATAAAGCTTGCAAGATACAGTATTTTATGAGTTCTAGGTCTATGATTCATTTGAACAATTAGGTTTAGACAATTGCCCATTTCAGAGGGCACCAGTGAACTAAGGCATGTTTCTAGAAAAACTTCCAGTGCACTTGCAACATGGTTATAGGTATCTATGGGGTCTGGTCTAATCCCAAAAATAAATTTGTATATTGCTAAAAAAACATGAGGCTGTCCAAATGGTATAGTGCATACTAAACTAATTGAATTGCCCATGCTGGCTTTTGACCTCCTTTTGGCCAAAAGCTCCTACAATGGTTGCATAAAGGTGGGTTTACATCTATGGATTTTTTTCTTCAATCAACTGCCAATTAGATTTTTTGTTCAATGTCGTTGTCGAACATTGTTCATTCATTTATCGAATGTAACATGAGATTTTTTTTTGTTTATCCATAGCCGATATCGAATGAAAATGCATTGAAAATTACAGACAGATAAAAATTTACCAACATGTTCGATGGCCTTTCGAAAGATTTTTTGTTCGAGGTCAAACAAAATGTATCCATCGAACAAACTGGCCATTCTAGATTTTTGTTCAATCAACCAAAAAATCTTTCGTTCTTCATTGATTAAGCGAAAAAATCTATATGCGTAAACCCACCTTTAGATGACCACAACTGGAAACCTGGAGCAATGGGTATATTGTTTACCTCGGGATTTGTTAGAAAAGTTTGTATAATGTGTCAAGACCCCCTTCTTACTCTTCGATAATTGAAATTATGAATCAGCTATTGTCAACCAGCAATTGGACTTACATCATTACATGCTTTAACAAGTTTTATTTTTAACCAATACCTAACTGTTTGAGGCACTTGCTTTTCACATGTTATTAGAAGCAGTAATATACTGCAACCAAAACTTGGTAACACCTCCACAATCATTTTACCATTGGAAGCTCATTTGAAGCCTGCTCTGATACTTTTGCTGCAAAGTAAATCTTAAGCCTCCCATACACGTTAAGATTTTGACCCGATGTTTCGGCCGATTAACCGTGCGTGATGACATCATCACACACAGTCAATCGGCCAAAACATGGGTCACAATCGGTCCAGGCACCCTTTGTGTGCCAGCACTGTGCGTCTGGTCCCTCTAGCTGCTCGGGCCTTCAGCTCGCCAACAGCTAGGGAGACCTGGCAGACAGCATCTGGGGACACCAGCCGTGAGTCTGCTGCCAGCCTAGCACGAAGGAGGAGGGAGGAGCTGCTAGCATCCGTTGGAGCTGAGGAGACATAGGTTTCCCACACACATAACGAGTCGCAGGCAATTTTGCCAACGACTGATGTACATGTGTGCTTGCGGCTGTCGGTTGGTGGCAAAATTGCGCGCAGATCCCCACATGGGGCAAACCTGTTGCCCCGAAGCTTGGTTGGCCAGAGAACGGACATGCCCGTAAATCTCTGGACGATGCCATTTGTTTGAATAGGGATCGGCATCGCTGTTCATACTAACGATACTGTGAGCGATGGAGAGCAGCAAGATTTAGTCCCTGCTTGTTACGTTGTCCACGTCTTAAGTATTCGACCGATCTAAGAGTTACGGACATGTCCATAATGAATTTCATCAATTTGGGGGCCGATTTCAGCTCTTTAAGCTTAAGATCAGCACCCGATGTTTTGGCTGGCCAACCGCCATGAGGGTTAACTTCAAAGGGACTCATCTGGGGAATCACACTGAAACTGTTAGAAAAGAGATTTACTTTTGAATTTCCCACCGTCTCCACGATAACGTCACTCGGGGTAGGGGGGATATCGGCTTCAGTGCAGAAGCCAGTCCAGATGATTGGAGCCACTGGGACAGCGCTAAACTGTAAGTATGTGCTGCCGGGGCTCTGATCTTCGCCAGATGGCATGGTTGGACAGGACAGCGCTGGATGAGATGGTGACGTCAGAAACGCTAGGGGGGTTAAGGTTCAGTCAAGCATATCCTAACAAAGTGTGAGACCAGGCTGGATTGTTCCCACATATAGTATTTGTTATTAGTTCTTCTTTTTATGGGTGGTGGGATGCCAACCTATTAAGAGGGATAAACTCCCTCCTCTGGGTAATGTCTGGAGGCCCTAAGCATATTTTCATACAGACTGCCTCTACACTAGAAGATTGGTTGTGGAATCATAAGAAATATTCTTGAAACTGATTTGATATTCTGTTTGCCTTCCCCACCATTGCCTTGCTGAGACAAAGAGGATAGTCAATCTCTGTCATCTTTCTGCTGGGGAGCAATAGCGATGAGGCAACAACATTAACCAAAAATATATCTGATAGAGCTACTCAATAAACAAATTGACAAACCAAGAACTAAAGACACCTCCACAGAATCAGAGACACAAATGTCTTATGATAAATTTAAACCCAAATCTAAGTTTTTTCCAGCATTGAACAGTAACCTCGTGGTATCTGCCTTCATACATCAAGTTACCAAGCAAATTCAACAGACAAACACTAACCCAACAAATTGTATAGCCTTAAAGAAACTCCAACAAAACCGGCTGATAAAGACAGGAATGTAGTTATAATGAACACCGAACAATATACTTAAATGTGTTATAACATCTTATCAAATCAAGAGTGGTATTTACCAATAAAGAAAGAAAACATTTATCACAAAGAATTTGTAATACTTGCCACTGAAGTGGAGGATAATTGACAAGAATACTCAGGATTTTCTGATAAATTTATTGCCAATACTACCCACATTCTACACTCTACCTAAATTCATAAAAGGGTAAATCAATTGCCTGGTAGACCCATCTTCCCAAGTAGAGGTAGTTTTACGGAAAATGCCAGTCGCTTTGTTAATAACCATCTTTGTACTTTGGTAGCACAAGAGCCTTCATACCTTCATACACAAGAGATTCCATGGACCTGCTAGTTCAGGTGAAACAAGCGTAGAGGCTTTGTACTTCGGCATCCCCCACAAACTCGGAGTGAGTATGATCATGAAATATTGCGTTTTTTTTCGATCGTAAGGCGATCCCCTATGTTTCTTTACAGATTGTAGCTTGAATAGGTTGACACTGCTGTACTAGGGTAACAGATAATGAGTGCATAAGGAAAACTACATGGCATGTTTTTGGTAGTTAGAGCAGCAAACACCTGTAATGGGGTTTATTGGATTATACGCCCATACTTAAAGCCAATAGTTTTTTTACTACATCTATAGACCTTTCAAATAGGACATACATCACAAGTTGATGTTGTTTTCACTTTCCTTTTTTGTTTCTTTTTTGAATTATACTTATCTCCTATCTTACAACTGGACTTGGGTCTAATCTGGAGAACATTTATAATGTGGTGATATTAGACCAATAGAGACAATGCATAGCCCCCCTCCTTTCTTTATCTTTTATATAAATATATAGTGCTTTTATTAGCACATGGCTCCCTTATATTGTGGGGTGCAACACACACTGGCTCCTGCTCTTGGTCCTGTTCCTGTAGGGTTGTTCTCCTATCTAATGGCTAATGTCAAATCACATTGATGCAATCTCCACACACACTCCTGGATGAGGATTCAGTTGCAAGGTACCGGCCTGCACTGTGAATGTTTATATGTTCAAAAAAACATGAAAACATATAATGTTTGTGTAGTATTTTTTTAAACAGACTGTGTTTTTTCTTTTGATGTGACTTAGATGAAGATCAGAGCACATTTTATGACCAATTCATGCAATACTCCACATAATCCCAAAGGGTTCACATGTGAATTGTAAAATTACTAGCTAATGATAAGTTATTTTGAATGACACATATTTGCATATAAAAAAAATTCTTTTTTCGTTTTCCTCATAGTTCATTTTATCACATTTTACATGAATGTGTCTATTAATCAATGTTCAACACATTTTTAGACATGCTAATATACCATCTAAATATTACGTGGAATGACATTTAAAACAATTGTACGTATTGAGTAATTTTGACATTTTGTATTTTTAATTTATTGCCTAAATGCTATTTCCTCAGGCACTATATCAAAATACTCTCTGGTCTCAGGGCAGGATTATTATTATTACTGCAAAACCTCTGATTTGCAGCTACACAATTTATTTATCAGCTGGAGGCAAAATTACATACCACATCCTACCCCACATGGCATAGCAGGGCCAATAATTGACATGGTAGCTTTTGGGAGTTGCCACACTTTACTGACAGCTAACTGAGGGCAGCATTAGGATTTTCATCTGGGTTTTCTGTGAGATAGGACCTGTCACTGTGTGGTGTTGGACAGAAGAAAAGTCTAAGGAGCATAGTCATATAAACCTTCTGCCAATAGACATAGACTATTTTTATTTCTTGTGGTCCTATACTTTGCCAATGTTAACAAAAGCAACAGGTTTATGTATGTTGCCCTCTTTCCTTTCAGCACACCTTACAGTACACTGCAAATGCTCATTATCTGACCTCTGTATCCTGCCTCTGCCACACCAATGCAAAGCGGACAATTTGTGGTTCAGTGCATGTTACTGCTGCATTGGTGTGCCACTTTGAAAACGAGAAAACTAAGTAGTAAAGTAAAAAAAGGAAGCTCTCTATTAAGACTTGTGGTCATATTTTTAAAAAAAAATTCTTATGCATTGTGCTGGACACTTAGGAGGATATGGAGAGTGTCTCATGCATCTACTGAGATTATAGAATGAAGGGACCACTGCCATGTTAGCCCCCCCATATCAAATTTTTTTAACAAAACATATGCAGTTGGTTAGATCTTTGTTAGATCAGGTTAGATCAATTGTTGTTTGTGTTAGATCTCACACAGAAGTAGAGATATTAACAGTTATTTGCAGGGGGGCTAACCCGTCATCAGTCCTCCCTTATCAAAACATTTACCAAAGAATTACCGTATTTTCTGGCGTATAAGATGATTTTTGAACACAGGAACATGTGTGCAAAAGTCGGGGGTCGTCTTATACGCCGGGTGTGGCTGGCAGGGGGGTGCAGGAGACTATCTAGGAAAGCCGGTAGGTCTGCCCTCTGGATCTGTGCTCCCTGAGCTGCGTGCTGGCTAGCAGAAGCAGAGAGACGTGGGGACAGAGCAGTGTTACCATGGCTACGGGATGCTTCTCCATGGCTGTAGAAACAAAACCTGTGTGTAACTTTGAACATTCATAGCACGAAAAACCTTCATAGTATAATGATGAAACTTTCAGGGTCAGTAATGCTCACCTACTACTACTTACACCCCAAATTTCACCCCTCTATCTACAACAAGTTCCATTTCAGCTAAAGTCCAGCTCTCAGATAATGCTCCTTCATCGCCAGAGAGATATACTCCTATATGCAACATTTAACTTGCCTACATTGAACACATATATCTTGAAATCCCTGCATGGTAGAACCTTGACATTTTGTGGTTTACTAGTTAACCCCCAAGACTTGGAGATCTGTGGGTTGAAAGTCACAGTAGACATACATTTTTTTATTTGGTGTGCGTTGGAAGAGAGGTAGTCTTATACGGTAGCTATTTTGGAAGATATTTCCTAGATCTGGTATGATCAACTAGTTGTTTGGTTAGATCTCACATTATTACAGATTTATAAAGTAATTAATGAGGGGGGGCTAGCCCCCCCCCCCCCCCCCCCCCCCCACATGCAATTTTCTGGTAAAATTTGATGCAGGCTAATAGGCCTTCGTAAGATCCGGTAAGATCAAGTGTTTTTAACGTTAGATCTCCTATAGTTATAGAGATATTATGGATATTTGGTGTTACATATGGTGGGGCTAGCCCCCCACATGCAATTTTTTGGTAAAATTTTATGCAGATTAAAAGGCCTTTGTTAGATCTGGTAAGATCAAGTGGTTTTAACGTTAGATCTACTATAATTACAGAGATATTATGGATATTTGGTGTTACATATGGGGGGGCTAGCCCCCCAACTGGCAATTTTCTGGTAAAATTTGATGCAGATTAAAAGGCCTCTGTTAAATCCGTTAAGATCAAGTGGTTTTAGAGTTAGATCTCCTATAATTACAGAGATGTTTCACATTAAAACACAGATATTAGGTAGTATTAAATAGGGGGGCTACCCCCACATGCAATTTTCTGGTAAAATTTGATGCAGATTAAAAGGCCTTTGTTAGATCAAGTGCTTTCAACGTTAGATCTCCTATAATTACAGAGATATTATGGATATTTGGTGTTACATAAGGGGGGGACTAGCCTTTCAAAAAGTACAGTATCAGCATCACTTCAGAGATGATTGGAGGATATCCAGCCGAGTGATACAGACAGACAGACGCTTCCATTGGCTTTAGGGCTCATTTACACTTACGTTACCGCAGACGCCCAGTTGCGTTCACCAGTCGGCTACTGGGTGGTAGCTCCCATAGAAAGCCATGGGGGCTTATCTAACCACCCCGTAGCCGCGCTGCGGCTGCTTGCACTAATGAAGCCTAACTATGTTTTGGAAAGTCCATTCAGAAGCTGTGTTATTGTTTGATGGGTTTGATGTTTGCAATAAGGTGGAAGTACCTGTATGATAGCGGTATTCAAAACAAATATTTGAAATTGGAAAAAATCTAAAAAGAATAGTGAAAGTGTTGTAAATCTTTTTCTATGTTTTTTTATTATTAAAGCGCCAACATATCAGCATATAAGAACATTTGTCAGTATCCATATTGTGTCAAGTATCACAGAATAGGCAATGTAAAAAATATCTTATCAGCAACTGTATAGGTACAAAATCTTGCTTTACAGCTTCCTAATTAGGTAAAGCTACAATCCAACAGAACACAGAATACTCAGGGAAATGGATTATATTTGTGTATCACTCGGCTGTAACACCAAATGTAACACCAAATATCCATAATATCTCTGTAATTATATTAGATATAACGTTGAAACCACTTGATCTTACTGGATCTAACGAAGGCCTTTTAATCTGCATAAAATTTTAATTGCATGTGGGGGGGGGGG
>CM070032.1:134965689-134979972 GCA_036250615.1 Ptychadena robeensis | reverse complement strand
GGCACCACCAAGAAAATCTGCTTAGGGCACCAAAATGGCTAGAAACGGCCCTGCTATTAACATTGATAAAAGTATGTTCAACAGTACATCTTCTCTCTCTTACATGGTCAACCTCAAAACCCTAAGTATCAAAGCTGAATGAAAAAGTAATGAATAAGTAACTGTGGCCCAGAACAGGGGGGTCTCTTTGCTGAACCACATCACAGAAATCTGGAAAAAAATTCAACATTTCCAAATACAAACACTGGTTCTGAAAGTTGTATGGGCATATTTTAATTGTTCTTTGTGTGGAATTAATAATGGGGAGAAAAATTGCTTTTTACAACAGGTCAACAGTAATGCCCATATTGATGATACAAAACAACTACAGCTATGGAAGGTCTACATTTAGAAGAATAAATAACACAGAAAATGTATGACATAATAGTCACAGATGAAAATATGGTCTTTTTTGGGTCATTTGTTGTGTTGTGCTGCCATCCTGTGGTCATTGTGATAATTGCAAGTATTTTCTTTTTGTCTTCCACGTAATATTGATAAATAGCAGTCAGAACAAATGTGTGTGGACATTGAGGTGTGAAACAGACTTTAGCCATACACGTGTCGATTCCTGAGCGATCGATCGACGCTCCGATCCATTCCGGTGAAGCCACAGGCGTCGATCGATCGACCATACAAGTCTGTACCTACCACCTTAGGCCACCGATTCCTGGACGATTCTGTTACAAGTCGATCGATTCACAAATATCAACGCCCCTTGATGTGTGCCCAATCGATCAGAAAACACCAACAGGTTGGTTCACTGGCCAATCCGATTTGGGGGCCATGTCGATCGGGCGGGGTCGATCGGTCAAGGTGGGCTGCACTCGATTCCTCGTCGATCGATCGGCGTGCACGCGCCCGGTGATTGATCGGCCAGGAATCGTGTGGGAAATCGACCTGTGTATGGCCACCTTTACATTTCCAATAAGAGTTCTGCTGGCCGGAAGGTCAATGTAGTGCATTATGTCAACCTCCGGCTGGTGGATCAGCAGAACGCTGTGGGAAGGTAGGTAATGTGGATCGGCTCCGTCAGGCCCCTAGCAAGAAATGCTCTTAGCACAGGGGGATTCGACAGAGCCGATAGCACAGTCGAAACATACCCTCATTATTACTTATTTTATAGGTTGCAATGTGATGTCTACTGTAGTTATACTAGAGAAATAAATGTATATCTGCAGGCACTTTGCATGTTACTTTGTGTACAGGCTGGGCTGTATATTTCTGTATTATTTCAGGTTTAATATCTTGTCTGATTTCTAAGCCCTTCAAATATATAATGGTTACGTGTAGTTTAGTGCACTGTGCCATCTGTTTTATAGTAGCAGGTCAATCTGCAGTGGAAGCCTTAATATTTACAGTACTTTTCACAATCATCTAGCTTTATGGGTTGGATGAGTCATAGGGTGAGATGCGCTATTCCCTATACTTCTGACTCACATTCTTTAAGCGCACTTAAACTCAAAAATAAAAAAACATTTATTTTTACTTGATTAAAAACAAACAACAACGTGAGTAGCTGCTGAAGAAATGTCGGAAGCCCAACAGTGCGAGGATCTGGGAGCAGCAACGATGAGAAGATGATCCACAGAGGGGGAGGCGTTGAGGTGAGAACTATACAGATATCTCCACACAGGTAACGATTTTTAATTTGCATATTGCTCCAATAATGTAGGGTTGGCTAGCTATGGGGAAAAGTTTGTCTGGTGGGTTTAGGTGCGCTTAAAGTTTGATCACCTCTGTACAAATGTGTAGTACAATATATTTATATTGCAATTTGTTACTTTCTTTTGGAATTTCCAGCCTTATAAATAGAACAAGCAGGTAGGTAAATCCTAACTCTAAACCTGCTTCCAGATCAAAGATGAAGAAAATCTTACAAATCCTAAAGCCGTCCATAGACACCTCGATCCATGGCTGGCTTTTAGCAGACTTATTACAGCTTGGTGACATTACAACACTGTGAGGAGTCAGCTACAGAACTGAAGGGAACCCTGTGTGCTCCATTAACTTGGAGCTAATTAACTTGGAGGGGGAGGAGACTCCCCATCCACAGTAACTTCGTACAACAGAATCAGCCACAAAAAGAACCAGCAGGATCCAGCTATTTGAGTAAAAACATAAAGGTGGGCACCCCTGTAGTTGCGGGCGACCGACTATTATGCGTTCGGCAGGAGCCAGCATGCCTGTCGATTGCCCGCAACTATGGCCAGGAATTGGCACGTCTATGGCCAGCTTTAAGCTCAATTCACATGGTTGTTTCCTAATGCTCTCTAGGCATCCAGAAGTAGTAATACATCATTCAGTAGGTGTCTATATTGTGTTTTTATATTTTTAAAATGACAATGGATATGTAGAGAGGCGTTTAGGGAGTGATTTGAAGCAGTCAATGGTCCTTTACACCCAGTAATTGTTTACAGCTCAAAAAGCGACTGAAATTAGCTCTGCAGAGTCCTGACAGGTGATTGAAGAGCTCTCTTAAAATTCTCATTGAAGTTAATAGCACAGTTGAGAGGCTAAACTACTTTCAAATGCAACATTAGGAATCTAATAAACTACTAGAAATCACACTGCTTGAAAAAGCACAGCACGATTTCCAGCCATGTGAATTAGCCCTGTTTATTTTATTGAAGAGGACAATGTTATTAATGCTAGTCTATACCTTTTATAACTGGTTTCCTGCGAGTTTGTGTTTTGCCTATACTAGGGAAAAAATGTGGTCCACTATAATGGTTTCTCCAAGCAGTGTTTGACCACTGGGAATCAAGTAAAATACCCCCTACTTTCTGTTATGGGGATCATGTGATTTATTCTTGCAATATGATTGTGCTCATACCAAAAATTGGCAAAAGAGCCTTACACCTCCTTGTGTATGCACCAACAAACAAAATGAAATGGATATCAAGGGAACATCAATAGACACGTCAGTGGGATGTGAAAAAGCAGCGGTTTGGCCGATCCTCCATTTGGGGGACATTGATGCATAACACCAATGCTTTCATGTCGCCCAATGGAAACATACGCTAAAAGTTTTACATAGTTGCTATAGAAGCTCATATTAACTAGGGCATTAGCTTTGCTTAAATAAAATTAGAAGCAAAATATTTTTTGTAAGGTGGGGCTAAAATCAAACTTATTTTCTATTTTGTGATTGTCACCCTGGGGAAGATTTCCCTTCACTGCAGTGTACAGTACAGAATACATTTTCCTTTAGAACATCTCCCCCTCTTGAGTTCCTATTCTGATGACCCTTTTGGATTTACTCATAATGATTATCCATTAGTGATCAGAACAATCAAAGAGATTGAATATACTAAAAAATTATATATGAGTAAAAAAGTTTATTCTGTAGTTATACGTAAACCACTAATGTGTCCGGTACTGACCAATTAATACACAGCAAGACTAGTGTGATGTGGCTCTAAAGGCTTTGGTAGGATTCATTTAAACTTTACTTCTAGAATGTCTAAAACATAACAATACCTTGGGCTAACCATCTATGTAATTTGCCCATACCAACACAAGCCTTTATGATCTTTGTCCTCAAGACATATGTCAGCTCAATTTACCAAGTGGCCTTTAAAAACCTGGTATAGTAATGCATGGCTTTTAAATATGAATATTACTTGTGTTAACTTTTTATTACAGAAATGTAGAATTTATTATGATAAATTACCCAGGTTTTTAAACATTAAAACCTACAAATGTTTGACTGAAGCTATCCATTCTAAAGTCAACCAACATTTTACCAGTAGCCGGTTAATTTGTGCTGAACCCAACTCTGCTCTCTGTATCAACCTGCCTCCTCTGCCACATTACTTCTGTTTATAGTGTTATATGTATACAAAGAACAAGTAGAAGCAGTCCTGCTTTTAGAAAAAAGCTTTCATGCTCTGCCAGAAGGGACCCTTAATTCATGGAGCTGCCCTGTGAATGTGAGTGTTTATTTCTGGAGGAGCAAAGAGTTCATTCACAAGATATCCTTGGCAAAACACAGTGCTTTCATCGAATCAGTATGCAGAAATTACAGCGTTAGAAATATAGCATGATGTGCTCTGTTCTGCGCATACTATATACAATGGTTTCCATAATCATATTCCTAAACACAGGCATGTATAGAAAAGAAAACTGCTCTGGAAGCATCATAAAAAGGACCTTAGTTCACAGGGTCGTTACTTTATATATATATATAAAATTACCAGTCTAAAGTTGCAATGCTACATTTATGTGAGACAGAATATGAAGAAAACCCTTGACAGACCCAGTGCCCAAAAGTCAGAGACTGATGTGCATTTTTTGAAGGACAGTAAGAGCATACTATCAACTATCCCATTTTGGCTGGGAAAATCATGTTTTTTAAATGGCGTTCCCTTCCAAATCCCGATTTCACAAAAACTGGGATTTTTCATGGATTCTGAAATAGGGGTACATTAGGAGGGGGCATTACTCTCCTCCCTAAGTTCCCACCCCGCTAGTGCAGGGTGTAGCAGGGAGAGTAACTCCCTCACCCTCCTAAATCATCCCACAACTTCAGTACAGGCCAAAAGTTTGGACACACCTTCCTATTCAATGTCTTCTCTTTATTTCATGACTATTTAGATTGGTAGGTTCTCACTGAAGGCATCAAAACCATGAATGAACACATGTGGAGTTATGTACTTACTGGTAACAAAAAAGGTGAAATAACTGAAAACATGTTTTATATTCTAGTTTCTTCCAAATAGCCACCATTTGCTCAGATTACTGCGAGGCACACTCTTGGCATTCTCTTGATGAACTTCAAAAGGTAGTCACCTGAAATGGTTTTCACTTCACAGGGGTGCCTTATCAGGGTTATTTTGTGTATTTTCATGCTTTATCATTGGGGTGGGGACCAGCAGTTGTGTTGTGCAGAAGTCAGGTTACTACACAGCCGACAGTCCTATTGGACAATTTTTTAAATTCATATTATGGCAAGAACCAAGCAGCTAACTAAAGAAAAATGAGTGCCAATCATTACTTTAAGAAATGAAGGTCAGTCAGTCCGGAAAATTACAAAAACTTTAAATGTGTCTCCTAGTGGAGTTGAAAAACCATTAAGTGCTACAACGAAACTGGCACACATGAGGACCGACCCAGAAAAAAGAAGACCAAAAGTAACCTCTGCTTCTGAAGACAAGTTCATCCGAGTCACCAAGACACGGCAGTTATCGCAGCTCAGATCAGAGACCAGAGAATGCCACACGAGTTTAGTATGCAGACACATCTCTAGAACAACTGTTTAAGAGGAGACTGCGCGAATCGGGCCTTCGTGGTCACATAGCTGCCAGGAAACCACTGCTAAGGAAAGGGAACAAGCAGAAGATGTGTTTGGGCCATGAAACACAAGGATTGGACAATAACCAGTGAAATCTGTACTTTGGTCTGATGTGAGACGCAGAAAAGGTGATTGGATGGATCCAACATTCCTGGTTTCCCACTGTGAAGCATGGAGGAGGTGTAATGTGTGGGGTGTTTAAGCGCCGGTGTAGGGAGTTCGGGAGTCTAAGCTCACTGTGGGTCTTCCCCAGAGCCCCTCGACCAGGCGAGGGAGGTATGCAGGAAACCTGGGGTCCCCTGTGGACTTTTCCCACACACAGTGGCCAGGTCCGAATTTCCCTGGGCGGATGTTGGATCTGTGGTGAGTTCCCCTTTAAGGGAGGAGACGACCCGTGGCGGAATAGTCACAGTAGAGGTCCCGGTCTTTGGCTGGCGGCGTTTCGTGTCCCAGGGTTCGGGGTCACAGACCAGAGTCAGGGCAGGCGGCAGACAAGGGGAGAGTCCAGGTACAAGCGTGGGTTGAGGGCCAGGAGACAGCAGGGAAAATCCAGTACCGGCGGGTCATATACCAGGTAAGTCAAATCCGAAGGTCAAGCCTATTATCATTACCCAATAACTGACATCACACAGCAAAGCCTTGCTGTGGGTGAGGCGCTTTTATATAGTGTGTCATCCAATAGACCACGCCCAGTGCTGCTTGTGATTGAAGCTTGCAGGGAATGCAACTATAGGGAGACTGCAGAACCAAATGGAGGCTGGAGCTGCTACCTGCCAATCCAGGTGACAAGGGGCACCTGGCAAGCATGGAGTAAGGGTTGGCACTGTGACAGTAATGCCGCCGAGGTACTGGGGCACCGCACGTGGGCTTGCATGGTCGCCTGGGGACAGCTGTGTGGCTCCAGCTGGTCTGGCTGTGGCACGGTGGTCTCCCAGGGCGCCTGGGACAGCTGTGGTGGGCACCAGCCAGTCTGGCCTGTGGCACGGGGTCGCCCATGGCGCCTGGGGACACCCGTGGTGGCACCAGCTGTTCTGGCTGTGGCCGGGGTCGCCCGGGCGCCTGGGACACCCTGGTGTCACAGAGCCCCCCCCTCAAGGATGGCCTCCTCCGGACGACAACTGGAGGGGTTTACCAGGAACCGAGCGTGGAACAAGGAACCACCACCTTGGACGTGGACATCTCGTGCAGATTCCCAGGAGGCCTCCTCAATGCCATAACCACGCCACTTGACCAGATATTGGAGCGAGAGACCACGGTGACGAGAATCCAAGATTTTCTTCCTTTACCTCGAATTCCTGATGGCCGTCCAAGCAAAACGGGAGGAGGAGGATCGAGGTCCGGGAAGGGAAGCGTCCGGAGTACCGGCTGTAGGAAAGAGACATGGAAAACGGGGTGAATCCTCTAGGAAGGGGTGGGAGCTGCACGAAACGGCAACCGGATTCACGACCTTGTCCACAGGAATGGACCCAGGTACTTTCGGAGCAAGTTTCCTAACCGGGCACCGAGGCGGACCGAAGAAGAGGATAGCCAGAGGAGGTCTCCAGGATGAACTGTCGGGAGGGACTCTCTTACCGTCGGCTATGGCCTTGGCCTGTCCTGGGCATCCGCCAGGTGGCGCCGGGCAGCGAGCAGAGCCTCCTGAAGTCGGGACAATCTGTCTTCCAGCGAAGGGAGAGAAGTTCCGAAACCTCGTGGGTAGAATGGATGGGTTTGTAGCCCTGATTCAGGAAGAGGGAGTTGTGACGGGACCCTGCTGGAGGGATTTGTTTGTGGGCGAACTCAGCTGTTGGGGAGGGTAGCCCAGTCCTCCTGAGGCAGCACAAAAGCACGGAGTATGCTCCAGGTTTGGTTCACCCCCGTTCACAACTGCCCATTAGCTTCTGGTGATCCCTGACGTGAGAAACCGAATGCCCAGGAACGACTAAATGGCCCTCCAAAATCGTGAGGTGAATTGAACCCCCTGTCAGATACCACGTCAGTGGGAGACCGTGGATGCCGTTAGCTTCTCCCTCGGAAGTGCCTCGGCAGTAGCTGGTGCTGAAGGACGCGAGGTAGTGAGTGATGAAATGGCACTTTTGGTTCAACCGGGTCGACCACCACCATGATAGGTGGTGAATCCTGGTCAGGCAGGGTCAACTGATAAAGTCCATCGGAGATGGGACCATGGCTTTGGTGGAGGGGTACGGTAACGGTGTCAGTCAGGGGCCGACGGAAGCTTCGGGGGGGCTGTTCATCCTGTGCGCACATGGTACAAGTGGTCACGTAGTCGAGGACATCCGAGCGAATTGTGTGGCCCACCAAAACTTTGCCGAGTCCGAGCTCGAGCGTCTTGTCAGTGCCGTAGTTGACCCGTGAGTAGTGGTCATGTACACTGACTCTGACGTTGCTGTCGGAGAGGCAGTAAGGGAACGAGAGCTTGTCATCCTTGCCAGTAACAGCCGTCACGTTTGGCGGAGGGAGGGTCCGTGGTCATTGCGGTTGGCGGACCGTATACTGGAGAGCAGGTTCCGTTGTATGAGCGAGGAAATGGTTGTTTCGGAGGATGGGTTCTGGGTGGTAGTCTGATGGTGTTCCGGGGTGCATACGGAGAGAGCTGTCCGCTTTCAATGGTTTTTGCTACCAGGTATGTAGTGTTAAGTGAAAATTGAAGCGGGTGAAGAATAGGTGTCCCAGCGGGCTTGCGAGCATTTGAGTCTTTTTGCCTGTCGTAGGTTATTGGCAGGTTCTTTGTGGTCTTGTCATGATGAGAAGTCGGGTACCGAGCCCCTTCTAGGAGGTAACGCCACTCCTCTAAGGGGGCGAGTTTGGATGGCATTAGTTTGTCTGTCACCTACGTCGTATGCGTTGCTTCTGCTGGAGACGCTTGCGGAGAGAGTAGTCAGACTGGATGTAAAGGGGTATGGATTTCTCGCCCATGCGCTTGGGATGCACGGCCCCAACAGCTCTTTCTGAGGGCGTCACCTCCGGAGTATGCCGAGAAGGGTTCCGGGTGCTGGATGAACTGGAGCTTGGGTGATGCGGTCCTTAAGTGTCGTGAATGCAGGTTCTGAGCCTTTGGGTTCCATGCAAACCTGGTTCTTGGTACTTCGTGAGTTTTGTGTAGGGGGGTGAGAACGCTTCTGGAGAAATTCTTGATAAAGGCGGGTAAAAATTGGCGAAACCATAATCTTCGTGCACGCCTTTTCCTTGTCGGTGGGTGTGGGCCTTCTTTAACCGCTGGATACTTTTCTGGGTCCATTGGATCGCCCCTGTTTGAGAGGATGAGCCCAGGAAGGGGACGGGTAGTTTTTTTTTCGAGAGGCACTTCTTCCGCTTTGGCGTAGAGGCGGATGTGTACGCAGTCTCCTTAGGACCTGGCCATGGTGGTTTGCGAGTGTCGTCCTCCAGAGCTCAGAGTATACCAGATATCGTCGAGGTAGACGATGTGAAGACGTCAGATAAAGGTCTCTGAGGACGTCTTTATGAACGCTGGAAGGTGGCTGGGGCGTTACTAACCGAAGGGCATTCCCTGTTACTCGTAGTGCCGAACTTGGGTTGGCAAAACGCGGTCTGTCCATTCATCTCTCTGGCGGATGTCGGACCGTTGTAGCACCACGGAGATCCGAACTTAGAGAAGGATCCGGGCGGAGCGGAGCTTCAGGGGACAGTCGTTGACCAGGGGAGAGGGTACCGGTTCTTGACCGTGATGAGGTTCAGTTGTCTATAGTCCAGCAGATAGGCCTCAGGGATTGGTCCTTTGTTTGTAACGAAAAAGATTGCCGGCTCCAGCAGGGACGGTGGACGAGCGGATAAAGCTTTGGCCAGCGATGTATCGATGTATTCCTTCAAAGCCGTGTTCTCTGGTTCTGACAAGGGGTAGGTATGCCCATAGGGAATTTTGGCCGGCAGCAGTCAATGGGGCATGTTATCGGCCGATGTGGGGGTGTGGGTTCTCAGCCCCCCGCTTACTGAGAGTCTAAGAAGGCGTGGTACTGAGGCGGAACGAGGAGTTCGTCTGGTAGGACGGGGTCAACGTTACATCAGAGAGGCGATGGTGCCAGGGAGGATGTTGTTGAGTTCGTCAGTACCGGTGACGGGAGGCAACCTCCCTGACACCAATCAATGGTGGGGTGTTGTTGGGCCCAACACGGGAGTCCCAGGACGACGGGGAAGAGAGGCGTGAGGGATGCCGGATGAAGCGGAGATGTCTCTGAATGGTCTTTGTTTTAACCAGAAGTGGGGCAAGGTCTCATGGGTCACAGGACCCGTGGTGTTCTGGGTACATTGCGAGTTTTAGCATGCAGGGGGGAATGTCTTTGGGTGATGTGGGGATCTTAACTGTTGGGCGGATGGAAGTCATGAGCAATACAGGCGCCGGAATCAATGATCGCGGTATGAGCCCCAGTCCAGGCCCTGTATGGGAGAGAGTGAGAGAGAGTGGGTATTAGCCCTTGTTAAGTATGGGGTGTAGGACACCCGTCAATGTTGGGAGGTTTTACTGGGTTGGTCGGGGAAGTTTAAGTACGTGGGGCGGGATCGAGTAGAGGAGAGGTTTCTCTTTGAATGGTTTTTCTTGGGTAGGGAGGGTCTTGAGTGCCAGATGTGGTTATTTTTTTTGAGTTGTGTTTTTTTTTTTGTTGTACGGGGGGGGGGGGGTGGTGTGGGTGTGTTGGGGGGGGGGGGGTGGGGGGGGTTGGGGGTAGGGGTGTTTTTTTTTTTTTAGGGTGGGTTTGGGTGTGGAGCCGGCTGTGGAGAGGAGGAGGTAGCGTCTTGCAGCAGAGGGAGGGTAGGAGTGTGGAGCTGATCTTTCGGGCTCGGCGTTCCCGAAAGCGTCGGTCAATATCGGGGGGGGGGGGGGGGGGGGGGGGGGGGGGGTTGGAGGTTGGATGAGCGTCGTTGGAGTGAAGCGTGGAACACGGCGCGATGGCCAGCTGCTCTTCAACGATTCAGAGAGGCCAATACGGATTGGCTTTTGAGGGCTTTGGTCGTTCCATCCGGTTCGAGGCGTGTTGACGAAAGTCAGTGACATACTCTCCCCGGCCTGCGTCCCTGCCTAAGGCCTTAGTGGTCGGCATCGGGGATTCAGACGCTTGGGTTCTATAAGTTTTCTCTCAGGGCCGGTGAAAGAGAGGTCCACAGAGTTCAGGCCTGGGACTTCCTTGTCGGAGCAAGCGATGAACGATGGGGAGAGCGATGGTGCCCTTTGCAGAGAGAAATTGCAGCAGTCAGGCACTCTTAAGCTGTCAAATTCTGACTATCCCGGAGAATCCTGCGTGAAGAGGTAGCCGGGGTTCCGGGGCGTGCAGCGGGAGGAGTTGTGCTTGGTGGAGGGCTTACACAGAGATGGTCAGGTTTTCACCGTGTGCACACAGGTTGTCCAGGGAAAGCGTCTCCTCCGGGTTTGTCATGGCTGTGTGAGTCTGTTTATAAGCGCCGGTGTAGGGAGTCTGGAGGTCTAGCTCACTGTGTGGTCTTCCCCCAGAGCCCCCTTCGACCAGGCGGTGGGAGGTAGGGCAGGGAAACCTTGAGGGTCCCTGTGGATTTTTCCCACACACAGTGGCCAGGTCCGAATTTCCCTGTGGCGGATGTTGGATGCTGTGGTTTGGAGGTTCCCCTTTTGGGAGGAGAGACCCGCTGGCGGATGTCACAGTAGAGTCGGGTTTTGGGCAGGCGGCGTTGGTCATGGGTCGGGGTCACAGACCAGAGTCTGGGGCAGGGTGCGGCAGACAAGGGGAGAGTCCAGGTAACAAGCGTGGGTCGGGGCAGGAGACAGAGGAGAAGTCCAGGAACAGTGCAGGGTCATATACCAGGTTAGTCAATCCGAAGGGTCAAGCTATTATCATTACCATAACTGCAATACACAGCATAAGCCTTGTGTGGGTGAGTGCGGCTTTTAGTAGTGTGTCATCAATGAGTACACGCCCAGTGCGTGCTTGTGATTGGAAAGTTGCAGGGACTGCAACTATGGGAGATGCACACCAGTATGGAGGCTGGGTGCTACCTGTCCAATCCGGTGGACAAGGGGCCTGGCAAGCTGGAGGTAAGGGTTGTGGCCTGTGACGTAATGCCGCCGGAGGTCTGGGCACCGCCGTGTGGCGTTGCGGTTCGCTGTCTGGGGACGCTGTGGTGGCTCAGATTGGTCTGGCGGTGTGCCGGGGTGCCCAGGGCGCCTGGGGGACGCTGTGGTGGCACCAGTCGGTCTGGGCTGTGTGCACGGGGGTCGCCCAGGGGCTGGGGACACCCGTGGTTGCACCAGCTGGTCTGGCTGTGGCACGGGGTCGCCCAGTGGCGCTGGGTGACACCCGTGGTTGTCACAGGGGGTGTTTGTGCTGGTGACACTGTTGGGGATTTATTCAAAATTGAGGCCACTGAACAGGATGGCTACCACAGCATCCTGCAGCGGACATGCCATCCCTCTGGTTTTTGCGTTTAGTTTGGACGTCATTTATTTTTCACAGGACAATGTACCCCAAATGCCCTCCAGGCTGTGTAGGGGCTATTTGACCAAGAAGGAGAGTGATGGAGTGCTGCGGCAGATGACCTGGCCGCCATAGTAACCGGACCTGAACTGTTGAAAAACCATTTCAGGTGATTACCTGTTGAAGTTCATCAAAAGAATGCCAAGAAAGTGCTAAGCAGTAATCTGAGCAAATGGTGGCTATTTTGAAGAAACTAGAATATAAAACATGTTTCAGTTATTTCACCTTTTTTTGTTAAGTACATAACTCCACACGCTTGGTCATGAAATAAAGAAAAAAAAAGAAAACGTGGTCATGAAATAAAGAAAACACATTGAATGAGAAGGTGTGTCCAAACTTTTGTCCTGTACTGTAAGGGAGGCCTCCCGATACCGGAAGTCAATGACATCACTTACAACGTGGAAGAACCATGAATACCGAAAGTGATGTCAGGGACGTCTCCTGTTCTGCCATAATGATGTTGACAGGTATGAATTAGAGAGGTCAGCTCTTTCTTGTAGTTGGCCACGAGGTTTTCAGTTATCTCAGCTCAGCCAAACTGCAGATGGGCATGTACATGTGCTGTCTTGAGCAGGGGGACCTTACAAACACTTCAAGATTTCAGTCCTTCATGGTGTAGTGTGTTACCATTTTTTTGTTGGTGATTATGGTCCCAGCAGCCCTTAGATCATTGACAACTTCCCCCAGTGTAGGTCTGGGCTGTTTCATCACCCATCATATGATCTTTGCAAATGCACCAGATTTTGCATGGAGCTCCAGATTGAGGAAGGTTGACCAGTCCAGACTTGTTTAGGTCTAGAATCTTGTCTCAGATATCCTTGGACATCTCTTCAGTCTTGCCCATGGTAGCTTGTTTGGAATTTGGTTGATTGATTGCTTCAGTGGACAGGTGTCTTTTATACAGATACTATTATCTGCTCCCGCAGCCCCGGGATATACGGCTCCCTGTGGTCGTCTGCAAAACAGTGCAGGCGATTACAGGGCGTCTAAATAAGGACCCCATAGAGGTCCTATGGCACGGCAGCCTGAAAACCGAACGCTAAACGGTCGTTTACCTGGCAGTAAAAAAACGCCAGTGTAAACTTAGCCTTTGGTTGTTCAAAATCAAAAACGATTATCAGCATCAAATTAGGACAGCTGGTTTATAGGGGATCAAATACCTTTTCTCTTCTTGCAATGCACATCAATGTCTAATTTCTTATCCACATTTTATATATTTATTTCTATTAAAATATAACATAAAACGTTCAACATTAATACAATGTGCTTAGTTTTGCAGAGAACAGTATGTAAGGTATTTTGATATAGCTTGATAGAATGAGGCAATAATTGACCTCAAAATCATTATATTATATCCATTTATATAACTTTTTGATACTTATAATCCACATACAAAAGCAATTGTTTAGAGGGATTCTTCTAACAATAGAATTATGCTGTGTGCGCCAAGCACCATGTAGACTTTGTTTACCCTGTTGGTTCTTTTCTAATTATGTTGGAACATATTGTGTTGTGCATCCCTGGTGTGAATGCCCTCTATGACGACTGCAAAGGTGCCCATTATTTTTATCCATGTTTTTATCAGCTTTTGTGGTAGAACACCACATAGATAAACTACCAACAAAGGATCAAGCTCAACAACCTGCTGGTGATCAAGCTTTTTATTCCGTACTTTGAAACAGTGTTTGGTTTATCTGTGTGTCTTTTCATACAAAGCAAAGAGCTAAGGTTTAAAAAAAAAAAATATTTTTTTGTATTAGATCTGACATTGAATCATTTCTCAACATGTGTTAAAAAATATTTATTTATTTCTTATGGCCCTCTATTATACTGCTCATTAGGGATGGTCGATAAATTCGCAGTGCGAATTTTTATGTAGAAATTTAGACTTTTTCGCCGAAAATTCGCATAGTCGAATTTTGATGGGGTCATTTCGACTTTTCGCCGAAAAAGTCGAAAATTAGCCTGATATTTCAACTTAAATCGAAATTTCAACTTAAAAAAGAACTTTGCTTTTGATTTATCATGCCGCTATTTCGCATGCAAATATTTTATTTAAAATTTTCGCATGCGGGAGTGATTGGAAAATTCGGATTGGCGAAAATTCGCATGGTGCTAGCTAACTTTGTCAGTTTATTGCAAAGCCCCTGAAAATGGTATCCTCACAAAAAATTGCTGGAGTTGTAGAGAAGGGTTGGGGGAACATTGCTGGAGTTGTAGAGAAGGGTTGGGGGAACATTTGAAAACAATAAGTTTTGCTCTAACATGTCAAGTTTGTGTATAAATTGGGTTTAAATCTCAGCTCTGATTGTAAAGCTCTGCTGCTATGTACACTGATTCTTCTATTACAGCTCAAGCTCATACAGCAAATTGAAATTTTCCACCTTATGTGAATTTTTGACCTTATGCGAATTTTAGGCTTTATGTGAATATATTTAGCAATAGTAGAGTGTTGTACCGTGTTAGCCATCGATAAATACAGCAAGTTTG
>CM070032.1:134948905-134965589 GCA_036250615.1 Ptychadena robeensis | reverse complement strand
CTTCTCTAATGATTTCAGTTAGCCAATAAACGGTATCACTTGATCTCCAAACTTGCTGTGAATATATTTGAAATTTCGCAGTCGAATCGAAATTCGATTAGGAAACTCGAAATTTAAGTAGTATCGAATTTTATTCATTTTGACCATCTCTACTGCTCATTGACAGACATCTTCTCCATAAAATAAATAAAAAAATAACTCAGGAAACCTTTGCCTCCTTCATTGTTTTTACTATGGTTATTTTCAGTAGCGATAGTGATCTATAGATGGAGTTGTTGCTGTCCTCTGGCTGCTTGATTAACGATCTTAATGGCCAATGTCATACTCATTCATGTTGATAATAGCAAAAAATCTGATTTTTACATTTTTTTAAATCTGGTCTACATAAATAAAATATGCTGAATCGAAGGTAATGTACCCCATCGATATTATCAATGGCTTTAATTATATCTATGAGGCACATAACCTTTGATGATATATATGAGACAAAATGTGCCCTACCATAATGCTTGAAGTATAATATTATATAACAAATAACACATTTTGTTATTTAAAAAAAAATGAATGTCTTCTAGCTATGCCTACTGTAATTTTTTTCATTAAAAAATGCTAATAGAAGTCAGTATAGATTGAAAATGTTATGTGCGGCGCGTCAGTGATGCAGAGGGCCGCACTTGTGACCCTCCATATCAACTCAATTGCCCACAGCTGCTCTACAATAATGTAGGTAGTGAAGTATGTTTAAACAAAGGAAGGGAATGGGGCTTATAGACCTGTCTAATACATGTCTTATTACTATTATAGTGCTTAAATTAATTATAGTTTAGTTAAATCCAATGTACAGTGGATATAAAAAGTCTACAGTTCCTGTGCTGTACAAAAATGAGACAAAGATAACTCATTTCATAACTGTTTCTACCGTTTAATGTGACCTATAAATTGTACCACTCAATTGAAAAACAAACTGAAATCTTTTAGGTGGAGGGAAACAAAAAACATAAAAATAATATTCTAACTGGGGGTGTAGCTGTGTTTAGAGGTAAGCAATCACATTTAAAATCATGTTAAATAGGAGTCGGCATACACCTGCCATCATTTACAGTGCCTCTGATGAACCCCAAATAAAGTTCAGCTGCTCTAGTTGGTCTTTCCTGAATTTAGTTTAAGTTGTATTCCACAGCAAAAGCCATGGTCCACAGAGAGCTTCCAAAGCATCAGAGGGATCTCATTGTTAAAAGATTTAAGGAGAAGGTTACAAAAGAATTTCATAGCGAAAACTTTATCAAGTGAAGAAAAACAATACTGCACATCACCAAAAGAACACCATACCCACAGTGAAGCATGGTGGTGGCAGCATCATGCTTTGGGGCTGATTTTCCTCAGCTGCAACTGGGGTCTTAGATAAGATTATGAACAGTTCTGAATACCAGTCAATATTGGCACAAAACCTTCAGGCTTCTGTTAGAAAGCTGAACACGAAGAGGAATGGCTTCACCAGAAGAAGACTTAAGTTTTGGAATGGCCCAGCCATAGGCCAGACCTGAATCAAATGGGCCTGTCCCAACAACCGTCAGTGCAATCCGTTGGTCTGCGTTGCGTTAAAATTTACGTAGATCACTGCGTCTATTTTGGCGCAACGGAGGGGTGTAATCTGTCACTGACGGATGCACTGACGGATGCACCCTTCCGTTGATGGAGGGACCTTGACGGATTGAAAAACGTCTTAGTTTAAGGGCTTGTTCCCACTGCATTTTTCAATCCGTCTGTGCATCCATCAGGACATACAGGAAATGTTTTCCTTCAGTGCATCCGTCAGTGACAGATTACACCCCTCCGTTGCGTCAAAATAGATGTAGTTATCTACGTCAATTTTAACGCAACGGAGACCAACGGATTGCACTGACAGATGTTAGGACAGGTTCATTTGATATAATGGGCTACGTCAAAAAGGGATTTTGACGCAGTGGAAACTAACCCTAAGGATGTGCACTCTGCAACCACATTATTTTATTTTTATATTTTTTCTCCCCTCCACCTAAAAGATTTCAGTGTGTTTTTCAATTGAGTGTTACAGTTTATTTTTCACATTAAACGTGGAAAAAGTTCTGAAATGATTTATCTTTGTCTCATTTTTGTACAGCAGAGGAACCTGACTTTTTATATCCACTGTATATTATGGCAAAATGTCAATAAACAAATTAATAAGACAATGCACACATAAAAAGTAGATTACTAAATAATTTCAAACCCTTGAAATCCTTAGTATACCTAAAAATATCTAGATTGCAAATAGCAGATAGAGAACCACCAAATACTGTTACTACTACAAAACCAACTGTCACCTGTAATCGTTTAAAACTAGGGCCTATTAAAATGTTTTGGTTGTTGAAAAATGGAGGTAATCTGTTTTAAATTTCCAACCCATTCACACCCCCAGCTCGTCTATGCTGCATGTCCCCAGCGTCATGTTTGATGCCCGGGACATGAGTTCCTCCCCAGACATCGCTGGTAATTTATCCTAAGTTGTCCTTGGGGTTACCCCTTGAGGTAATGACAATCTACCTAAACCACACTTGGGATTACCGCTAGGGAGGTTAACTTGTGAGATAAAGGAGCCTTTGGAAAAAAATGTACTTAAAATTAGAAAGCACATTTATATAAGAATTCACAACCTATGCCACGAAGCTTAAAATTTAGCTCAGGTACATCCTGTTTCCCTTCATCTGCACCTTAATTGGAGTCCACCTGTGGTAAATTCAGTTTATTGGACATGATTTGCAAAGGCACACACCTGCCCTTTATAAGGACCCACAGTTCAAAAACCACCAGGACTTCAAAGAGCTGACCAGCCATCTAAAAAGATGGTCACTCTGTCAGAGCTCCAGAGGTCCTCCAGAAGGACACCCATCTCTGCAGCAATCCACCAATCAGGCCTGTATGGTAGAGTGGCCAGACTGAAGCCACTCCTCAATAAAAGACACATGGCTGCCCATCTGGAGTTTACCAAAAGGCTCCTGAAGGACTTTTAGACCAATGCTCTGATCTGACAAAGATTGAACTCCTTGGTGTGAACTCCACGCATCACATTAGGAGAAAAACATACACGTTAGGAGAAAAACAGGAGTCAAAACCATAACTACAGTGAAGCATGGTGATGGTAGCATGCTGTGGGGATGTTTTTCAGTGGCAGGAATAGTGGCAGGATAATGGGACTGATGACTCTTCCATAACTACAGTGAAGCATGGTGGTGGCAGCATTGTGCTGTTGGGATGCTATTCAGTGGCAGGAATAGTGGCAGGATAAAGGGACTGATGACTGTACAGAGATATCCTAGATAAAAATCTGCTCCAGATCGCTCTTCAACTCATACTGGGGCGACAGTTCATCATTTAGCAGGACAACAGCCCTAAACACACAGTCAAGATATTAAAGGCCCAGCCAAAGCCCAGACTTCAATATCTGTCATGATCCACCTATCTGTCAGGAACCCTGAACTCCTGGCTCCGCCCATGTACTTCCTATAAAAGCCATGTCCTTGCTCTGCCTCATTGCCAAATTATTGCGCTCTAGCTAATATCTTGCTTCTAGCTCCTTCTTCTTCTTCTGCTCTCAATCATCTGTGTACTGACCCTTGGCTTCGTATTACCCGACTACTCTTCACCTTGCTCCTTTGATTCCTGACAACTCTTCTGCTCACTGCCACTGTTTGTGCACTTCTGTTTGTCTTCTTGCTGTTTTAGCTACTGGACTCCTAATCTATTTCGGAAAAAGGCTGTAACATAAAAAATGTGGAAAAGGCGAAGCGCCGAAGTACCCATGCACAAGCAGGGGCAACATACAATCTCCTTGCAGGAATTTCCTAAATGACATTTAAACAGACTTTGAGCCACCATACAGCCTCAAAAATTGTGATAAGGGTGGAATATGCAAACAGATTAAATTTTATAAGTTTTTAATTCTGTGCTCTGGCCCTACTTTCAACATTTATTATACTTTATGTTCCATAAAGACATTGGCTCATATTGCTAGACCATAGAAGCATCTCAAACATTGTTCTCCATGACCAGGTAGTACATTTTCAGTTGTGATATGGGAGCAAACAACAAATGTATCTATAGCAGTGGTGGGCAACTGAGTTGATATGGAGGGCCACAAGTGCGGCGCTCAGCATCACTAAAGGGCCACACATAACATTTTTAATCTATACTGACTTGTATAAGCATTGTATAATTAAAAATGAATGAAAGCATGCATAGATGAAAGATATTTTTCATTTTTAATAATAGTTAGGTTTTGGGGGGCCACAAGTGAAGGGCTGAGGGAAGCCACTGAAGAACACCCAAAGGGCTGCAGGTTGGGCACCTAGGATCTATAGGATTATTGAGCATGGGGGACTAAGCATTTAGCACACAAAGTTCTGATCATACTATTATTGATATTGGCAGTACAAAACCTAAACACAGACTGATTTTAGTGTCAATTCAGTCCATTTAGTGTTTAATAGCAGTCCATTCAAAATTTTATTTCCACGACAATAAATCAGTTCCGTCTACAAGTAATCACATTAGAAAGAAGGATAAAATTAACATTGTAGGGTCAAAACTGAAAATTATAATCCATGGTACAAAAACAAAAGTTCAGTTTTTGCTCAAAATTGGGTAATTTAACTGCAACATGATATAAAAAAACAGTAAACTGACATGCCACTTTAGTTAATATCAGAATTGTTCTGTTTATAAATAACACTAATAGCATATATTTTAGCAATATTCACAGCATATTATATATGATTTTTCTAGGCACTTGTAATTGTAGTACAAGGTTAATCATTTGAATTTTTTTTTTAATGTTTTTATAGTTCAGTATAGTTGACTATGCATTAGTTTCCAAAAGCTTAGACTCCTAAACTCTGACGTACACAGAGAGTTTATAACAGGAATGTTATAATCCTCTATGATTTTGATGCCTTACAATAAAGTCTGCCTTTTCTCAAGGCCAGAAACATATGAACATTTCAAACAGACTTTTATCTACACTGAGAAAACAATTCTCAAAAATATCAACAACACTGTTAACATCTGCTCATTTTAGGTATATCCTACAATAACCCTTACAATTCAAATATGTCTTGAAAAACAACCATATGTTAGAATTTCTTTGCAAGTCTAGGTACTGATTAAATCACTATTGGCATATTACAAATTTAGTATTAGTTTTAGTATTTTCACATATTCTACCATATTCTACCAGACGGTGCCATTTCCTGGTTGTACTAAGGAGAAACATAGTAGTAAAACAGACCTCAATTCACACAAGCAGCTTGTGCTCATGTTTTCATAGAAAAAAGTGGCTGTCTTTCTCAACATGGAAAAGCTTGCTTTTACATTATTTGATACAAAGATTTAGCTAGGCTTTCAGTGATTTGGAGACTGTATAAGAGAGCATGTCATTGGTGAGAGTGTTGGGGTCTTCTTCTGTTTTACATCTTAGAAATCAGCACAGACAAGTCACAGGACTGGGTCTGGGTTAATGGCTAAAATACACAAAGGACCTGGGTTGGGGGTAGAGCAAAGAAAAAGCCCACCACTGCTGTATTTAGAATTGTAGCATCTACTCCCACTAAAACACTTACATAAGCCACAAAAAAGAAGTGCAAACATATTATTATGGAAACTGTGGCATCAGATTGGTGGCACCATTGTACAGTAAATCTTGGCTTGCTCTTTAGAATAATGAGGACTAAGTAACTGTCAGGATAAACAGGTATTCGCTCTTTACAGAAAAGAGGTATCCATTGTAAGAATTGCATAGCAAACTATAATATTTGGAAATATGTAATGACAAGTTAAATTTTGAGTTTAGTGACACTGTAGTGAAGTAGAACCCCAGTAAATGAATTTGGTATTATGGTAAAAGAGATGCTGTTTCCTAGTTTCCCTAGCCTAGAGGGTGTATAAGGTAGATAGGCATTATGCTGGGTGCCAGATTGCTTCTGTCCATGTGGACTACAAGAACCATCCTTCCGCATGTGAGGGATAGAGAATCACCTAACTGGACAGGGTAAGTGAAAGCCACCAGGTGAAGAGTTCGGGTGCCAAGATAAACAGGTCCCAGGTGAACTTTTAAGAAAGACAACCGTAAGGCTAAATTCAGATGAGTAGAGAGATAGTGGAGCAGTTCTGCTTTTCACCACTGCTGATTGCTCATCATCATAATTGCTAAAATAAACCTAAATAAGCAGAAATCGCATGTGTCGCAAACACAAGATCTTTATTTTTTCTCCATAGGTTTCAGCTGGGAGCAAAGCCTAGGGCAACCAGTATCTGAAAAGGGATCACAGTCAAGCTAATGTCCTTGCTGAGAGAAAATATTGTGCTTTTCAAATCCTCACTTTAATACCTACAAACAAATGGAAGCTTTGAGAGATTCAACAGAAGCCTTTAGAAAAGCTCTAGAACTACAAAACTTACAGGGAAAACATATTTACGAAGCAAGTGCACATCTACATTACCAGCAAAACTACAACATACAACTAACGATTCCCAGTAAAGTTTGCTAAGGCTGTTACATAGCAACAAAAGATAATTATGGCATTTACTGATTGGAAATGTGATGCACTAAATCAGAAACCTATGAACTGTTTATATGTAAATTATTACAGAACCAAGAGTTTTCTCTTGCCAGCCAGATGGAAATGTATGCATATAGAGGATGTAGTATAGTTCTGTAACATTCAACAAATGGAATCTTGACTGCATTTCCTAAATTGTGGGAGGAAATGATAATGGGTGTAAATGCCTAGCCAGTAATACAACAATATTATTTACGTGACAGAGATGAGATCAGGAAAATAAAATGTAGTTATGTTTGCTTAAGTAAGCATTGAAATTATACATATACACCTCAGGTCAAACTATTGCTGACACAGACGGAGGGATAAAAAGCCTTTATCAATCGGGGGCAGCTTGGACATAATTAGGTCAATGCAAATTGGCATTAGTGACAGCATTATAAATGATGAGAAATATGCTAGAATTGATATTTTCTAGTTACTATTGTCATTGCGTTAAATTTCTTGGCAGTCTTGCTCTGATCTGATGCTCTTTTACCTCCCTAGCGCACTGCTGAGATACAGATTTCTGTACCAAAAGCGCACCATAAACTTTCTAGACACCATAGAAAAGTTTTTTACATTGTAAGCCTGTAATTTCCTAAAGTATGTTCATACAGGAGTCTGGTTGACATCCTGAATATAAAAACATGTTCAGATGCTTTGTGAATAACTCATAAAATCAGTTAATGAATATTTCAAAAGAAACAAAAAGTATCAGGTAAATTAGCACTGCAACCACTAAATGGCGCTGCAGATGTGGCAGGTTACATAGGACAGCATTTTAATACATTCAGTTCTGTACACTACTTCTGTTGTTTGGAGAGGGGAGGACAAGCAGGTGCTACCCAGCGAATCCTTCTCTATAGAAAACAATTTTGGTAATAGCTTTACAGACTATAGCTTTCATCAAGCCAATCATGAACAATTGCCCAGAGCAGTGGTTCGTAAACTTTCCTTGCAGGCCCCCCTTTTCTATTCAGGAACATTATTGAGCCCCCTACTACCTATTAAAACACATGTTAAAATGAGGACCCGTGCCCCCCTGGAATTCCTTCGTGCTCCCCAGTTTGGGAACCACTGGCCTAGAGTAACAATCATCTAGATTCTATATGAGGCTTTTGTGTGATTTGGGACTAGAGATGGCCAAGTTTCCGCTAGATGACTTTTTGAATTAATTGCAACGCCCCCCAAAAAGGTCATTACCATAATCACCAACATGTTGGGCCAATATTACAAAGAATGTACCATATCCACTTGAGTATAAGCCAAATTTTTCAGCACCCAACATGTGCAAAACTGAAATTCAGCTTATACTTGAGTCCGGGAATAATAATATTATAATAAAAGAATTACATTTCAAATCAAAAATGTGACTTGATTTAAACTTAAATTTATCCAAAACATACCGGTACTTTTTTGTACTGCTAACCAGTGTTTGTTCCTACAATTTACTATTTACTGGGACTAATGTATAGAGATGGTGGAAATGTTTTTTTGAAAATGTGACCAGTTCAAATAAGGGAGTTAATTGCAAAGAACCTGAGCATGGTATCATCACCAAACCTGCTGGATATATAGAGAAGGCTCCAGGGTATACAAAAAAAAGTATTGCTCTAACACGTTTTTTTGAATATATTAAGTTCAAAGTCAATTAAAAACATCAAAAATTTAGATTTTTCAACTTAGTTTATGCAAAAACGACATTAGCTAGAGCTATAATTTTTTTTAATCTTCTCATAAACCTGCTCCAGCTATTTTGGTAATGATAGCATGTTCAGGGGCTTTGCAATCAACTTATAAAGACATTTTGACCATCTATACCCTAGGTGCCCAACCTGCGGCCCGTGTTAATGCATAGGGCAAAGGAACTCATGTGTCTGCTGACCCTCCCTTTCTCTTTGCTCGGAATCTTGTTAGAGAAAAGGAGGGGAGGCAAGGGACTTGCTCCCACTATTAAACCAACAAACGGAGTATGATTGTATAATAAATATTGTGGCACATAACCTCAGAATAGGGGCAAAGGCTTTGATGATATCTATGAAGCACATAACCTTTGATTATATATGCTTAATATCATATATTATATATATTATAAATACTTATACAAGTTAGTATAGCCTGAAAATGTTATGTGTGGCCCTTTAGTGATGCTGAGGGCCGCACTTGTGACCCTCTATATCAACTCAGTTGCCCACAACTGATCTATACTAAAGTGTGTTTACATGTTGACATCTTTACTCTTACCTGGAATTTCCACCAGATTTCCACAAGCATTTCTCTTACTTTACTTATACTTTACATATTTAACTATAAAGGAACGTAGCCAAAATACAGCAAACCTAGCAAAATTTAAAAAAAACGTTTATACCAGATTATAAGCCAATCCAAATATAGGAAATATATATAAGGAATACAGTAACTAATATTACAAAAAAACTGAAGAAACTGATTGACTTGAGTATTAACCTAGAGTGGGATATGCAGAAGCTAAGGCACAGAAACACAGCAAATGTAATAATGTTTTGGGATGTCATTATTAGAGATGGCCGCAAAATCTCATCAAGCTGATTTGTGAGTTAATCGCAAAGCCCCTAATCATGATATTGTTGGGATACTATATCCAGGGGCTTTGCAATTATAGTAGCTCACAAAGTCCACAATTTTCATCTGTTGACTCAAGTCGAATTTTATTCTGCACATTTTGGGTGTTTCTAATTTTGTCTTATACTCAAGTATATCTGGTACTTGTTATAAATGGTTTTAGCATTTGCGCAATGGACATTGTAAGCCTCCATAATTTGTTATTGTGATTGGTCAAGTTTGCTGTAAAAAATAGTAAGGCATTGTATTTGTTAAGTGTTACAATGAAGTTCTGAATTCTATGCTTTACTGCATCCCAATATAGTACATATCAGAAAAAACACTTGTGCCGTACCTAGCAGACAAGAGAAAATAACTCATACGCCAAGGTCACAGCAAACAAAACGACAGCTCAGTCACTCTTATGTGACAAAGCACGAGGCCTGTAGCAGTTATTACTTGCTTGCTGCAGTCCAGTTATTGTCTGATTACATTTCTCAAAAAGGCAAAATGAAATAAACATACTAAGCCAAAAGTTATAAAAAATAATTACATTTTGAAAGGTATAAGACAATCTTCTCTGTAATTGTCAGTGCAGTTGTGTGATCCATTTCCTAATAATGGACTGTGTAGAATGAGAAAAGCCAGAAGTGTACACATTAATAGAATCCTACATAGAAAATAAGTCTGGACCATTTTTGGTGCTGTCATTGTTCTGCTTATTGAATACATTGTATATTTCAATTTAAAACGAATAATTAGAAACCTATACCACATACACCATGTGACCAGTGACATTGTGAGTCAAGACACAACAAAGTGTAAAATACTGTTTGTGTGGTGTACTTATCCCTTATATCTGAGATCATTTCAGACACACTTTGTGATCTATAATTCAATGATTTCTCCAGCAACCTAAAGCAGCTTATACATGGTACATATAGCGCAGGTACATGTTTAGTTTACTATACCTCTTTTGAACGACCATCTCTTCATCCATAGTTTAGAAAAAGAAGGCCAGGAGTTGTTCAAGAGAGAGTCAGACATTTTGAGGACACGCTGCTTTTTCAGTGAGACATTTGAACCAGCTGTGTGCCTGCAGACCTCAGGCTCAGTCTGAACCATCAGGACCAAAACAGCCCAGGATTCCCATCAGAGCTCCAAATTAGGGGCTGACTGCAGGGGGGAGGTACATCCTCTAAGAATCTGTTCTGGCTGCTATAATTCATAGCCAAAAGAGAAATATTTAACTGTTCATTGCCTGGGCACTAAAAAAAGACAACTGATTCTAACTTATCTACATCGTATCCACAACTTACCGAGTATTGTCTTTTTGCATTATTTATGTATACCTGCCCTGTGTTTTTGTGAACTATTTTTAGTATTTTATAAATTGTAAAAAAGACAAACATACAAGTGCTTCCATATATTCAGAAATTTCCACATTGATTCTGTACATGTCTTAACATATACCAAAATCAAATTTATATTTAGTTGGATATTCTACACACAATTGGATTGCAAATAGAAAATGTTGTTGCCACAGTTAAGCTAGGCATAGACGGGCCAAATCCTGCCGAATTCGACAGCCGATCGGATGCCGTGCATGGTCCGCATCTGATCGGCAATCGGGTCGGCAGGGAATCAGGTGCGCCAACTGCTCATTTTGACCAGAAATCTGCCATCATGTCGCATCACACAGTGATCCGACATGATGAAAAATTCAGATCTGATCCCATTAGTCCAGAAGTAATGGGCGGCACACAAAGGATGCCCGGCCGATTCTCTGCATTAGCGGCCGTGTGTGATGACGTCATCACGCCCGCTAGGTTGGCTCGGCAGTCGATGGGAAACTATCCAGTCTATGCCCAGCTTTAGGACTTGTTTTTTTCCCAGGTTCAGCTTGTGCCAACCACAAGGGAAAAGACATGGACACAATCCATCCTATTTTTTGGGATGGGATCCGCTGCTGCAAGCGCACACGTCTCCCATACACTTTGGAGACGTAAGTGCAGTACAAAAGTTAGTTTTTCTGATAACAGCCATGGTAAGGGGCCACAATAAATATTTTTACAATGTAATCTGTTTCATATGACGGCCCAGTTTATCTGCAGGAGGGGACACCTATGCTAGGCTGCCATTACAGGCTCTTCATCTGGCCCCTCTGTCAAATTTGATAACCCATTGTGGCCCATAAGTAAAGAAGTTTGTCCACCCCTGTTCTAGGTCATAGCCAATTAACCTACCTACAAGTGTTTGGAGTGTGGTATGAAAGAACATGTAAACTCCATGAAGATAGCCCAAGATGTGAATCTCGGACTCTAAAGCTGGACAGTTAGAGGGCTAGTATGTAGTGGTGGGTACAGCTGTGATGCTTCCCTTTCTAGGTCACTGTACCCAGCAGAAAAGGAGAGGCAATAAAAATATAGGGATTGGGATGCCCATAAGCATCCCAATGAGAATATTCGAAATTGCTAATATCCGCTGCCATATTCGCAAAAATTGCGAATTCTCGAATAGCCAATATTCCCCGAATATATTTAAAATTCGAATATTCAAGCTCAACACTAGTTATCACTAGTACTAGCACAACTAGTACTCCTCACTCACAACTCTGCATTTACTGTATTATTCACACTGACTGTGGAATCATGATCAGGTAGTTCAACGACTACTGTGTTGTGATAGCTACCGTGCTACCCTGTTGGAGCACGCGGCATCTTCTGGCTCCAGTTATATGTCAACAGGAGACATAGACAGCTCCCTCCAGCAGAAATTAAAGCCTGTCTTTCTTCACTAGCTCCAGTTCTTTACAACATGCCTTGTACACTGTAATTTATCTCTGCAGAAGGTTTAATTTTGCACACATTGTTAATCTACTGTCTTGGATGGAGCTGTCAGTATCTTATGGTGACACACACCAATCTTCAACTTTTTAAGGAAAGGTAAAGCTTCAAGGATCTTCCGAGAGACCATATATCCCCTGAAACACTGGTAAGGCAATATGGAGAAGGGCCAAAAGGGCAAAATGCTGGCTAGGCTTATGGGTATGGTAAAATGCAATCTAAGCATATTCTTCTATGGGTCAAGTGTGTTCTTTAAAGCCAGAATGCAAAGGGGGCTATATAATTTAAATCAGGGGTCAAATTAATAAACCACAGTCCAGAGAGACGTTGTATATAAGGCCAGGTGTGTTGTGTCAGATATATCTAACATTGAGTATAGGGTTTAGGAGTATGTAATATTAACAGTGAAGGGGATATGTTTATGTAATGTAAAATCTGCAAATGTCAGATTTATATAATGTATTGTATGGATGGGTCAGATATACATAGGACTCAGTGCACAGTGCCCCTATAATTTGTTTTACCACCACTCTCTAATTATTGGAACGCAGCACCAGCAGTATATAGACCCTAGATGCCCAACCTGTGGCCTGGGGGGCGCATGCGGCCCTTTGGGCGTTATTCAGGGGCCCCCCTTGGTCCTCCACATACAGTGGTCACACGCTGACCCAGCTTTCCTAATCAACTTTGGTGGTTCTACATCAGTGAAATTGTCAATGTTGATGATGGGGGGAAACCAGGTCTACATATGATCATGGGGGAAACCAGGTCTACATACAAGTGCTGCATCCAAAAGCAGGAGGGTGGGTGGTTGCTGCTGGGTTTTGACTGCCTGTCGGGATCTGGTCCACCACCTGCTGAGATATGTCGACAGGGGGAGGGTCTGGATTAATGTTATGTGCGGCCCTTCAGTTATGCAGAGGGCCACATTTGTGGCCCTCCATATCAACTCATTTGCCCACCACTGATATAGACAAGGATGCACATAACTGGTCCGCTGGTACGCATTTAGGTCTTAAAACCCGCTCTGCGTACCTGTCCTGTCCATCCGAATCGCATCTGCGGACTACAGTCAGAGAGCAGATTCACGGAGTTTCCATAGCCCGTCTTCCCTGCTCTGCTTCTGGTGTGATCTGATGACAAGCGCTCTGTAGTGACACCCGGTGGCTGAAGCTGATATTGCAGCTTGAGTTGAGATAACAGCTCCACGTAACATTTAAACATCATTTAAACACGACTGTAAATGTTTTTTTTTATTTACAAATTTCTTTTGCAATTTTTGTTAAACATATACAATTTATATCATCTGAAAAACCGCAGGGAAGCTTTAATAACTATAAAAGGTTGCAGTTCGGGGTGTCAAATTGGGAATGCAAATTCTAAAAAGTATTGGACTTATAAAGTGTTGGAGATCTGGGGGTAAGTCAGAGAAATAAGATCCTGGGGGGGCCACAGTCTACTAAGGTATGAGATCTGGGGGGTCCACACCTACTGAGGGAGATCTGGGGGTCACACACTTAGTAGGAGACTCTGGGGGGGGTGGGGGGTCACACTCCTGAGGTCTGAGATCGGGGGGAAGTCACGCTATGAGGTATGAGATCTGGGGGGGTCACACTACTGATGACTAAGATCTGGGGGGTGGGGTCACACTGCTAAGGTAGAGATCTGGGGGGTCACACTACTGAGGTATGAGAATCTGGGGGGGTCACACTACTGAGGTATGAGATTGGGAGTCCGCTACTGAGGTATGAGATCTGGGGGTCACACGACTGAGGTATAGATCTGGGGGTACACCTGAGGTTATTAGATTTGGGGTCACACTACTGAGGTATGAGATCTGGGGTCACACACGATGTATGAGATCTGGGGGTTCACACTACTGAGGTATGAAATACTGGGGTCACAGCTACTGAGGTTAAAGAGATTGTGGGGTCACACTACTGAGGTATGAGATCTGGGTAAAGGTCACACTACTGAGGTATGAGATCTGGGGGGTCACACTAACACTACTGAGGTATGAGATCTGGGGGTCACACTACTGAGGTTTGAGAGCTGGGTTCAACACTACTGAGTATTATACTGGGGGTCACACACTGAGGTATGAGATCTGGGTCACACTACTGAGGTATGAATCTGGGGTCACAACTACTGAGTATGAGATCTGGGGGGTCCACACTATACTGAGGTATGAGATCTGGGGGGTCACACTACTGAGGATTAGAGCTGGGGGGTCACACTACTGAGGTATTTAGATCTGGGTGGTCACCACTGATGTAGAGATCTGGTGGTCACACTACTGAGGTAATGAGAGCTGGGGGGTCCACACTACGAGGTACGAGATCGGGGGGGTCACACTACTGGAGGTAATGGATCTGGGGTCACACTACTGAGGTCTGAGGTCTGGGGGTCACCCTACTGAGGTATGGATCTGGGGGTCCCAACACTGAGGTTAAAAAAAAAAAAAAAAAAGAGATCTGGGGGGTCACACTACTGAGATTAGATCTGGGGGGTCACAACTACTGAGGTAGGAGATCTGGGAGTCACACATACTGAGGTAATAGATCTGGGGGTCCACACTACTAGGTATGAGATCTGGGGGTGCACACTACTGAGTATGAGATCTGCTGGGGTCAACACTACTGAGGAATGAGGGCTGGGGTTCACACTACTGAGGTGATGAGGTCTGGGGTTCCACTGTGTTTACTTGAGAGTTTACATTTGACCCAAAGCCAGCTGGTGACCTTTGATGGAGACAGCTAATCGGCGGCTCAATCAGGACCAGGGAGGTCATCTGCAGCAGAATCTACCATGTCAGGATGGCGACGCAGAGGAGAGTGAGAAAGACCACCCTACATCTGGTATGATTACCAAGACACCATCTCCTAGTACTCATCTGAGGAGCTCACTAAAAAAGTTATGTGCACCCCTGGATATAGACATACCTTTGCATACACATTTACATTCAAACTACACACATACACACTTGCCTCTCTGCACCAAGTTTCCTTTCTTACAAGCCAGAGGGCAAGGCTGAGCCAGGCTTCCTCTAGTGACAAAGGGGAACTTGGGTAAAACACTGATAATTAATAAACTAAAGCCATTACACACTCCAACAAAATAGCACAATAGAAATCTGCCACAAATAAAAAAATCTATTTGTTTTGCCAGACCTCATAATTGACACCAAAACATGGCAGCTGTACTTTATAAGAGAGATTGTTTTATATACCTAAAGCCCCCCATACATGTTCTGAATGTCTTTCGGTTTTGCAGCAGATCGTGCCAAGAATCAGCTGAGTAGCCTTTTGTGTCGGCAGTAAGCAGATCAATCTAAACATTACGGACATGTCTGTAATGTAATAGACTGATTTGTGAGCCAATTTATGGCCCAATTTAAGGAGGAGATTTTTGTTTTGCGGCTGATTTCGCGGCAGATTAATCGCCATGAGCATAGGGGGGAATATTATGTAGGGATGTTTTTAGGGGTTAGGCCCTTGGATCCAGTGAAAGGAATGCTTTAGGATACCAAGACATTATGAACTTTTTCATGATCCAAACTTTTTGTACGAGTTTGGGAATGTTCAAACATGATTGTTATTGATATAGCGTATTGTTCTAGTACCTATGTGCCCAACCTGCGGCCCGAGGGACACATGGGTGTTTTTCAGCGGCCTCTTTGGTCCTCCACCTGTTTGCTGACCCCCAGCTAATGTGTCCTCCCCTGGGATTTCTAAGAGCAGGAAAGGGAGGAGAGGCCTCCTCTTTCCACTCTAAGAAGATCCCATGCGGACCCAGCTTTTACAATCAACCTTGCCGCTCCTAATGACATCAGTAAAATTGGTAATGTTGATTGGCAAAACGAGGTGTACATATGACCGCTGCACCCAGAGGTGGTCCCAGGCTTCAAGGTGCCCTGGCCAAGAAGGTAATAGACAATGACTGTAACATTCATTCTAATGTCAGGTTATTACACTGGGCTGCATTAAAAAATGTGCATTTACATACTACAGTGTTTCATAATGAAACATAGTTAAAAACAAGTTTTGTTATTTAAAAAACTAAAAAAAATTGTCTTCAAAGCTACGCCTGCTGTAATTTGTCATTAAAAATGCCTATATAAGTCAGTAAAGATTGAAAATGTTATGTGCGGCCCTTTAGTGATTATTATTATTATTATTATTAACATTTATTTATATAGCGCCAGCATATTACGCAGCGCTGTACAATACATTAGGGTGGAGATACAACACAATATAACACACAAGTACAGGTAATGACACAGGAGGAGTAGAGGACCCTGTCCGGACCGGCTTACAATCTAATAGGTTTGGGAACAGAGTATACAATAGGAGGGGGGGATGGCACTGGTATGGTGGTGATGTTAGGAATGAGAAGATGGGTAGGAGAGCCTGAAGAGGTGGGTTTTTAGAGGGTTTTTGAAGGTGGCAAAGGTAGAAGCAAGTCTAATGGGGTGAGGGATTGAGTTCCAGAGAGTAGGAGCGGCCCTAGAGAAGTCTTGGAGCCGCGCATGTGATGAGGCTATGAGTGGGGATGTCATTAGCAGGTCACTGGAGGAGCGGAGTTGGCGGTTAGGGGTGTATTTGTGTACCAGGTTGGAGATGTAATGAGGACAGGAGGTGTGGA
>CM070032.1:134935903-134948805 GCA_036250615.1 Ptychadena robeensis | reverse complement strand
GAGGTGACTTCCTCCAGACTGACAGGGGAAAGTGAGGTGAGGGAAGAGTTACAGGAGGACGGGATTGGAGGAGGGGGGCTGGTGCAGTTGGCAGAAATATCAATTCGGATGGCTTCAATTTTGTCTTGAAAGTATGTGACCAGGCAGAGAAGGTGGCAGAGGGAGGAGGAGGTGTAGGATTGAGCAGAGAGTTGAAGGTGGAGAAGAGGCAGTGAGGGTAGTGATGCCGAGGGCCGCATTTGTTGCCCACCACTGTTCTAGTATATGTTATTTTGCATTAATGACGTTTAAAGTTAATTCCAAAAAAGTTTGACTCAACTTTGAGCTTAATGCGCTAGAGGAATAGTTTATTTTATGTAGTGTTACCACCAACCTTATCTACATATGCAGCAAAGTGATGATACCGTATCCAGGGGCTTCATATATACCGTATATGCCGGCGTATAAGACGACTTTTCAGTACTTTAAAATCCTCCCCAAAGTCGGGAGTCGTCTTATACGCCGGGTGCTGCAGGCTGGGGGGTGCAGGGGACCATCTCTGGAAGCCGTTACTGTCTGTATGATTCCGTGCTGCCTGAATCTGCCACGCTGACTAATGATACATTGTATCAGAGCAGAGCAAGGGAAGAACAGGGCAGTGTTGCCATGGATACATGATGCTATGCAATGATTACGGAGAACACAGGCTGTAGCTCTGTTTTAACCTTTTTACATTCATAGCAGAAAAACCATTTGTAGTATAATGATGAAACTTTCAGGGTCAGTAATTCTCACCTACTACTACTTACACCCCGGGTAGTCTTATACGGCGAGTATATAACAAACTCTATATTTTAACTGTAAAAGTTGGGGGGTCGTCTTATACGCCCAGTCGTCTTATACGCCGGCATATACGGTATATATATATATATATATATATATATATATATATATATATGTATATATATGGCTCGTTTACACAGGCAGTTATTAAGGCAATGCAGGCAATTGCAGACAGGAGTGCCCTGTAAATATCAGTGTAATCAGTGTAAATATAGCTTGTTTCACAAATTCAGCTAGTCAAATTGAAAGGATTCAACCATCTCTATTAATTAACAAGGCATTATGTGTATTTTTAGCTGTTAGAATTAAGCAAAATCCCATCTTGTGTCATTAAATAAGAAACCAACAATTTTGTAGGCTGTAGCATTGAGATTTCTTGAACAAAAGTAGTTGCATCAGAAAGGCATATATTACGTCATTCCAAATGTGTCCACTGTGTGGCGCTGTGTTTCTATGTATAACACTGCGAGTTGTCAATCATAATTAAATATAAACATTAGAGCCCCCCATACACCTTTAGATTTTTCCTTTAGATTTCCTTTTGTTTTACCAAAACCATGTAATATGAGGGACTTTCTAAACCATCAAGTCTACCTCTGTTCAATCGCAGAGAACCTGGCACTACATAGTTGTTGGTAGATCTAAAGGATATCTACCATTAATCACCTAGTGCTCGTGACTTTAATGGCCTGTGTAATTACTGGAGGGCGATCGTGTGCGATTGCTCATGCAATCGGGAACGATTGACCAGGTGATGAAAACACCCCCATTATAAAAAAAATGCGTCCATAGAGAATGAAAGTCGTGTCCATTGATGTCTATGGGCGCTATAAAAAAACAAGAAATCACCGCCGCCTGTGATTAGAACCGATCACTGCCATCAGTTGAGTGGGGACAAGTCAACTGAATGGACGCGATCAATGCCGATTTCTGCAATCACAAGGCGATTAATCGCCTATGTGGGAACATAGCTAGGCGTTCCAGAAATCTAATTGTTAAAGGATAGGGCATAGGAATTCACCTGACACAAAATGTGCATTGCCATACTACAGTGTAAAAAAATTTTATTTAAAAAAAAAAAAAATGTCTTCAAGCTCTGCCTGTAATTTTTTTCATTAAAAACGCTTATACAAGTTAGTATAGATTAAAAATGTTATGTGTGGCCCTTTAGTGATGCAAAGGGCCGCACTTGTGGCCCTCCATATCAACTAAGTTGCCCACCACTGGGTTGAACCAACCGAGTGCAGCAGCTGCAGAGTTTGATTGGCTCAACTTTATTCTTCATGTCATTTAAATGTCAGTATTTGGCGTCACATTATTGAATACAACTAGTTATATATTCACGGCAATTAACACTAGCAGAGCTTGACCTATGGACGGTCTGATGACGACAATGAATGTATTTATACTACGTATATCTTTAGGTTTCAGTGACAGGGGAACTACATGCTGGATGGGAATTCTCTGCCCCACCCAGGCAGTGGGGCAATGTACACACGTAGCCAGACATGTATACACAGGGCGGTAACGGGATCCAAATATAGGGTAAAGTCTGCTCAATGTCACTGTCATAAGACTCCTATACAACGCTCTCCTTTAATAACCCCTCCCGGTGTTTACAGTGAGGGCGGGTCTATGTAGTGCACACTCTGGTGGGGCGGGACTTTGCAGGTTGTGTAGAGATGCTTAGTGTGGTGGGCGGGGCGATGGTGTGTCTGGGCGTGGTCTCGGTGTCATGATCAATGTTTAGCGAGGGAAGTTTGAATGGCCGCCGTGTGTGTCGTATACTGAGATCCGTAATGGCAGCGAGTGATCGTAGGTTATCGGCGCATTAATCCCCCACACCCCCGGCTCATCATCATGTCCGTCCTGAGGCTTCCCTGTGCTTGAATGGAGGAGGATGGCGGCTCTGGCTCGGAAACTCTGCGAAGCTGTAGAGAATGAAGACGCCAAGTAAGCGCTCCCTGATTGTTATGGCTTCCACGTTCCACCAACAGAAGCTGAGCGCTTTGGTTATAATAGAACACAATATACATGGTCTTCACGTGACACACGATGATCTATGTGTGCGCCATGCCAGGACGTGTCAGGAAACTGAAAGTGGTGTGCTATGTAGTTCCATGACAATCTCCTCACTTTGTGGAGGGGAGAGGCCCAGTTCCTGATGGCCCATCTCTCCCTCTACTGGATCTGATGAGGGTTTTCTGTGTGATGCACCCCATGACAAAGATGTGCTTTACAGCTCAACTCTGGCTTTTCATCATGTTTATCCTGTCAGTGGGACCCCACACCTACCTGCTAGAGTAAAGGCCCCCATACACCATGCAATCTTTCTATACAATTTCTGTACAATCAACGTTCTACCAAATCCATGTAATATGAGGAACTTTATAACCCTCCTAATCACTATGTATGCTATCAGGGAGGCCACTATACTACATAGTTGTTGGCAGATCTAATGCAAATTGTATAGGGTGATCTAAAGGTGTAGGTGGGGGGCTTCCAAAGGTCTAACCTGCCTGGTCTGAGGCGTATGACATCATCCATCTATAATGCAAAGCCTGTGGCTGTACATTGTAGAGAAAGAAGTTGAAATGTGCTCAAAAAGGAAACTGCACTGGGAGCTTAGGTTTAAAGCATAGGAAATGTCTTTTCCACCTGAGCAGTTAGCACTGGTGTGGGCTATTGACCCACTTCTAAGGTTAATTTGCATTGAGTGAACCAGAATCCAATGAAAAAAAAGACAGAAGGTAACATTTTCACTGTAAAAAGCAGGGACCCACAACCACACTCGGGGTAGCTGTCACTAGTGATGCTGGCTTGGGATCACTTGTGATTGGAGACTTCCTGGGATGCCTATGCATATCAAAAAATACAGGCATAAGCATGGGCAGCCTTGATGTCCTCAGTCACAGGTGCCCACGCCAATGCCCGTACTGTCCAATAGGCATCCTGTCCAAAAGTCCTCACATCAATAAGGTTTTATTTATAACTGTATTTTTCAGACCATTTTTTTTTGAGCAGCATCACAAGAGAAAATATATATTTTAAGTGTTCAAGCATAATCTCAATTACAGAACAAAAATCCAATGCAGTTTCAAGTTCAGCCACTAGATGTCACTAGGAACACCTGCTGTCAGATTAAAAAGATGTCATCAGCTTCCTTCTCACACACATTGGGAAGGGGGGCGACTGGGATGCTCCATTCGTCTCTCCCCTCTACAGCTGCAAGCAAGACTGGGTGATCGAAGGAAAATGTAAGTGTACTGCCCTGCTCCTTGCCTGCCTTTCAGGGCAGAGAGGCATCACATAGTCCCGGCTGGCTAAAAGAGGCAGACAAACCCATGCAGATGCTCGAGACCCCCCCCCCAACCCATGCGCCCAAATGGGTTTGGGGGGGGGGGAGGGGGTCTCACATTCAGACCATGAGTACATACAGGTGAGCAGTTCATCTCTAATGTGCGTCCAGCGCAGGGAAAAAAGAAACATGTCAGCTGATTTTCGGGCAAATTTCCCGCAACTTCTGGCCATTTTGCCTGCAGCTTAGGATGAATTCCTGCCTCATCTGCAAGAGCACGCCCTATTCATTTAGCATAACAAAGACACAGAAAAGCAGTGCCTGAACAGCAGGACAATAAGCCTAAAGGTAGAAATACACGTATAGATTATTGCACAATCGACGATAGATTTCATAAGGATGTGCAATATTTTAATTAAATATTGATTGTGCTTATATCGAATGTATACACTGTATTTTTGTTCAACCAAATGAAATTTCGTTCAACTGTTCTCGAATGAAATTTTGTTCGCTTTTTGAACAAGAAAGAACTTCATTCAAATGTATAAAGGCCCTATACACCTTACAATCTTTCCATACAATTTCTGTACATTCAAATTTTGTTCTACCAAAACCATGTAATATGAGGACCTTTCTTACCTTCCAATCACTATGTATTCTATCAGGAAGGCCACTATACTACACAGTTGTTGGTAGAGCTAATGGAGATTGTATGGATCGATCTTAAAGCTTGCCACACACGGTTCAATTTTGGTTCAATCGATGCTCGATTAGATCGAGGAATTCAATCGTCTAATCGAAAATCGATCTTAATCGCATCAACATACACCCCACATTGAGTTTGCGATTGTGGTGAGATTTAGATTCTGAAAATAGTCGATTTTGGTATGGAAACGATTGAAGTGGTCTATGTTATTATATCGAATCTAATCGATCCAGGAGAAACACCACAAACATCGACGATTCTAAAACGATTTTGGCACAATCGACGATTTTCCAACATGTCCAATCAAAATTCGATCAATTTTTCTGCCTTCATCGAACAATTATCGTCGATTGAACGAAAATCGAGAAATGCCCACATGGTACAATCGATTAAAAAATTAATTATACAAAAAAAAGTTATACACATGCATTGTTTCGCCTTCTAAAAATGTTTATACATAATTTTTTGTGTTTTATTTACTTGCAGGGAAGTTGAAAATCTCCTCAACTGTGGTGCTGATCCAAACCTAGTCCTGCCAGATGGAATTGCAGCCATTCATCTAGCTTCAGGGAAGGAAAGTGAGAGTGCTTTGAGATGTTTGACTCTGATTCTACAGCAGGGTGGAGATCCCAATGTCAGGTATAAAAAAAAAACTGTTATTGTGCTTTTTGACCCAGAGTTACTTCTCTCTGTTCTTAAGGATGGCTTAGAGCAGTAGTCCCCAAACTGGGGGGGGCACTGGCCCTCATTCTAAACATGTATTTGAATGGGGAGGGGGGAGGGCTCAATGTTGCTAAATAGAAAAGGGGGGACCCTGCAAGAAAAGTTTGGGAACCACTGGCTTAGACTATTATCAAATTTGGAATTTTACTGCATGCAAGCAGAGTGGGGAACCTTAGGTTCTGTTACTCCAGTGAATTTTTATCACTGCTTTTTTTTTTCTTTTAGTTTATAGTGTGTGAACATTTTACTTTTTTATTTCTTGTATGACCATGAAAGGTTTAGAAACCTCATTAGGTTTGTATTGCTGTGGAGACTGCCACTCTTTTCTCCTCTTAAAATTTTCTCCAGTACATGTAATGCAAAAAGTTCTATAGTAAAGTAGTAACCTGAATAGCAACATTAACATTTATATTCTAAGAGTAAAGCTAGCCATACACGTGTCGGATTCCATGTCCAATCGATTCATCATCCGATCGATTCTGCCGGGAATCGCAGGTGTGATCAATTGGCCAATTAAGAGTATCCATCGCAGCATACCACCTTGTCCGAGCGGATTCCGGGACGGATCCGTGTGCGATTCCACCTCCGATTCCACCTCACAAATGGCAACTCCCCCTGATCCGGGCAGAATCGGATGAGAAAGACCAACATGTTGGTTCTCCGTCGGATCCGATACTGAGCCCCTGAACGATCGGACCTGATCGATCGGACAAGGTGGGCTGCATGCAATTCCGGCACGATCGTTTCGCGTGCACGCGCCCGGAATCGATCGTGCCGGAATCCGGTGCGAATCCGACACGTGTATGGGGGCCTTAACATACAACCCATACAGATGCTTATATATAAAAAAAAGGGTTACTGATAACATAGAGATGGCAAAGCAATAGACATTACACAAAGTTACAGACACAACTAATAACACAATACAAAGACCATGCACCACCACACACAGCAGCCTCGATTCCCGCGTTATGATTGGCCACAGACGCCACAGGCAAAAATGCTGCCAAAGTGGGAATAAGCCCATTTAAATTAATGGAAGCATCTGCCCGTGGTCATCACAGCATAGTTCAAAACCGCACAGGGGCTGGCCGAGCAAGTGGGGACAAGCCCTAAGTAACATATTTCAAAGCCTTTTGTTTAAAAAAATCTGAAGATCATCACCAGTTATTAGTAAATGATTTATCTGTTGCAGATCAATAGAGGAACTCACTCCAGTACATGTAGCTGCATCCTGGGGCTGTTGTAAGGCACTGATATTCTTGCTTCGGAAAGGTGGTGACCCCAGTGTTCAAGATCAGGTATGCCTGTAAAACTGTTTGTTTAATTACAAAGTTGTTTTGTGGTTTGATTTATTCCTCATTTCCTTGTGCTATAGGATGGGAATACGGCTCTTGATTTAGCATTGATGGAAAAGAACAGAAGATGTGTCGTTGCTCTTCAGGAATATGAGAGAAATAGAGATGTCAGTCCTGAAAGAACAAATGGTAAATGGTTGAATTGTCTTAAATGTACACGTTGAAGCTACTTCTTGGCATTTGATAAAGTTTGAAGTTTAAGGCAACCCAAGATACTTAAAAAATAAGAATTGTTTTCTGAATAAGATTTTGCATATTTGGGTGGATGGTAGCATTACCATGCTACCATTCCTCACCCACAGTCTCCTCCTCTGTGTTACTATTGTACTGCTTTTGCTGCTTTGTCACTTTAGCCTCTGATGAAATGTAATATCTCAGCATTGTGTTGGAGGACACTGAAGGCCTGCTAAAAGCGATGGAGAGGGGATGAGTAGACCTGTTCTTTAATTCTCCCTATCCAGGGTTGCCAAACTTTAGAGGCAAATATGAAGAGGTTTAGGTATAAATAAATAGATTTTTTTGTCTCTCTCCATGAACTGGTGCCCCAGAACAACTACAAGGGTCATTTTAAAATGAGTTCAGTTTGTTGTCCTTAGCCACTATGTAAAAGTAATTAAATTTTTTTTATTCATGTGTAATTAGCAGACATATGTCAGTAATATATTGTTTTTTTCCCTGCAGATTATTACAATAATACCTCTTATGATGGTGAAATGCCTGAGATAAGTAGCATTACACTACTTCTTGAATCAGCCTGTGAAATGTCTCCATGTAGCAGCACCAAAATATCATCTCCTTTCGTATCTGCCCCAAAGAATGGAACTACAGAGAAGGGTGCAGATGATGCTGTTTTAGCAAGTCATATAGAACTGCTTGGAATTGATTCAAGAAGCCGACCAGTTCAAACCTATGAGGATAATTGTGCTGTTTTGAAAGGTCCTGAGTTAAGGAGCAATGACAATATCACAAATAGTACCAGTGATTCAAGAATGGTAGATTCCATATTAGAAGGCGACGTTTTGACATTACAAAACAGTCCAGATGTATCAACTAGAAACTATTCTTCAAATCATGCTAATTCTAAGATTCTACACGAAAATTTTACTTTTAAAGAAAACAAAAACTCCTTAAATATATCTAATATATCAATTTCCCCAAGAATAAATTCAAGCTTAATTGATAATACGACAGTCATTAGAACTGGGAAACTGCATGCTGATTCACTGTTGACCCACTCAAGCAAATTAATGGAATCACAGTTTACATTAAAGGAATGGGAGGGACTAGATGTAACTTCCCCAGATCATGTTTTCACCTACAGCAGGGGTCATCATGACAATAACATGGAAAATACTTTGGTTTTACCAAAAGCAGATGAAAACAGATGTTTTGTAGACCAGGAAACTAGTTCAAGCAGCACATACACAAGCTGTTTTAGTGATGGGTTTACTACTATTATGGAGAATTCCTCTGCCAGTAAAAAGGCAGGGTTAGATTCTGATACGTGCAAGGCATTGCTGGATTCAAATAGCAATCAAGTGTCCAGTAAAAATATTAGGGTTCTAGATAAAAAAACAAACTCAAATGTAAGTAGTGTCATGAATGTAGAAGAGTCAGTGGCAGGAGCTGTTAACACTTTGCCAGAAATTGAAGAAGACCTACATAATGATGAATTACCAAGCACCAGTTCCCACATTTTTAATTGCAAACAAATTGTTTTATCAGATCAAAACAATTTGTTAAATGGTCATAAAAGGGAACCAGTCAAAACTACAGACACACTGTTCACCTCACAATCTCCAACTTTACCTGCAAGTGACACTTCTCCTCATGAAAGTTGTAGCCAAGATTTAAGAACTCAGCTAAGGAACTTGCTGCTTTCAACAAAGGCCTGTGGTCAACTCTTGGAGCACGACAGCCTGTCTTTAACCGACTGTTCAGGACCCAAAGGTAAACCTGATTTTAGCACTGTTCCTATAAGGGAAAAAAATCCACCCAGTGACCAGAACTTGAAAACCGTAAGTTCAACTTGCTTGAATACATCTATGGATACAATGGTTGTGGAATCGGATGACTGTTATGCTAAAGCAGAATTAGATACTGAATTATGTGATTTAAAGAGAATGATGTTGGCAACTAAGGTTATTCACCCTGTACCACCTATCCTAAATGAAGAAAAAAGTCCATGTTTCTTTACTGAACGCACAAGAAAAAGACTTCTGTCTTCCATGTCTCGTCACAGTAATTCATCTCTTTTTGATGAATCTTTGGAAATGCCGCAAAGAGGCAAGAGACTGAAAAGCCCGGATAACAAGTCAAAATCTCTTTTGACATCAGCTGAGGAAAGAGAAAGTAAGAATAAATCCACTTTACAGAGTTGTGTAGAGAAGAATAATATCTGCCTAGTTGGAACACCTACAGGTCCCACAGAAAATGTTTCAGAGCCTGAAGCAACTGTCAATATCAGCAATTTTCTTACGGATGACTTGTCCTCTTCAGAAAATGAGCAAAAATCTCTTCAGTTTAAGAAAACCTCTAAAGACCCTTATATTGAAAGCAGTGTGTGTGACAGTATGTGGCTTACAGAGGATGGAGACACTGAAAGCAGTGAACAAGCATGCCAAAAATCTGTAGAATTGGGTTCTAACCAGCAAGATTTGTCTGTTACTTCACAAACTGGGTCATTTCTTCACAGTACGTTAAAAGACAAAGGACCTTCTACCAAGGTTTCACGTTACAGCTTCAGTAGACTTTCTTGTATACCAACAGCTGATGAAACTGGGCTAAAGCTGACAACTGTAGCGGACTCTGTTATAGAGGAAGTACATTTGTCACCAGGTGGTCGTCCAGTGAATATTACTCATTGTGAACCAGTAGAGTATCTGTATATGGACAATGATAAAGGACATTCCCTTGTTGAAAGACATATACCATGTATTGATCAGTCTTCTGAGATCTCAGACTCCTCAAATGAAACCGTCATATACGATTGGAGAAACTATAGCAGCTGTAAGGAAAAAACTAACAAGGACTTGCCAGTGTGTACTACCAGTCGGGTAGCAGTGGAACTCTACAGACTGTCCAATGATGAAATAGCAAGACGTCTGAGAGGTCTTGGTGAGGATCCTGGGGAAGTTAACAGTAAGACAAGGAGAGTCTGCATCTCATTATTAGATAAGCGTTTAAAGGAACAAGGAATAAATGGTCCAGTAGGTAAGTAGGTAATTTTTTTATGTAAAACTTTTTGAAAACAAGGAGTATGACAGCAAAATAGAATGTAGACGATAAGTTGTTTGCAGTATAGCCAAACGATGAAATATGCATCCACAAAATCTAAACGACTGTAATTTTTTGGGGGGGATTATATTTTTTAAATTTTTATTATTTATATTTTTAGGGCCACTTCACACTGCAGTGGGTTTTTGAACCAGTAACAGGCACACTAGAAGTAACGCCTCCGCTAACCGCATCTGTTACTGGCAAAAAAATAATCTACGCTTGTGTCTCCCATTGTTTAAACTAAAACTTCTTCAGCATTCCGGTTAAATTGCCCTATTGGCAAGATAAAAAAGTCTTTCGGTTTGGGCATTTGGCTTCCAAAAGGTTCGCCATCACTGATCTAGATTAATATTGACAGTAAACAGTGCTCACTAAGATAGTCTAAAGCTGGGCATACACACGGCGACCATCGCCGACATCTGCTGCAGATTTCTTCCGGGATTGTAAACGTGATGACGTCATCACGTTTACAATCCCATTGCATTCTGGGGCGCTTCAGTCGGCTGGGCACCCTTTGTGTGCCGGCCATAAGCTACAATGAAGCGGCCCATGTGGGCACATGCCGATAAGCGGCCGATTTTTAACCTGACCGACGGCGTGAGCGCGCACGCCCGTCGGCCAGGTTAAAAATCGTCCGCTTATCGGCATGTGTATGGCCAGCTTAAGACTAAGATATGTGTAAAAATTGCGGCATCATATCCAAGGCAAAGTGATGTCATTATTCATATTGAAGAGTGGGTTTATAGAAGAACGGAGTGCAATAAAGTATAAGATGTTCGGGTAGATGTTTTGGTAGTACTTGGATCCTTATGGAATAATACTTGAAACAGATGGTTGTCTGGAGTGACCTGAAATATGGGAGAGAAAACTGATGTTATTGTCGGTAAAATATGATAGTTCAAATCCATTATAGTGAAATTAAAGCAATCAGTCGAGGGTGGGGTACTGTGGCTTCTAACTCTTTTCTTTGATCAGTTCCCAAATTTGTGGTAGTTAGGCCTAATTAAGAATACAGTTGAAATTCATATTAAATGCAGTATGAGAAACAATTTAAGTTTAAAAACCTTTGATCATAATATATAAGTAGGTGAGGGAATTGTAAAATGTTGCCAGCTTTCATCCATGTAATGGCAGTATTGTTTAAAAGTTTATTTTTGTTCCAAAAGAAGGGGCAACATAGAGAGATTTTAATGTAATGGGGTCCAAGGGTGGCGTTGCTTTGGATATTGGTATAATTTACCAATGTACCAAGATTATTAACCCAGAGGTCAGGCAGAAGTTTATAGTGTAAAAGCTTTTCTAAGAGTACATTTACACGTGTGTTAATAAGATTTGTTTATGCTTTCCAGGCGCTCTCTTGTAGCAGAAAGCGTAAATAATGCTTAAAAGCCTAGGCGTCTGTACAGAAAGGACAAACTATGGTAAGGTGCTCTGCAAAGTGCTGAAGAGGTTTGCAGAGCCTCTCAATTGAAGTCAATGAGGTGGTTTAACGACCCTCTGAACCCGACAGAAGACGTACTGCCTGATTAACAAAGTACATTTTCTGTTTTTCAAATTAACTAATTGACTTCAATTTTCAACTTACTGGCAGGTCATTTTCTGTTCGCTTAAAATCTTGCAAACGCATGAGTAAATGAACCCTTTGTTTGGTGATACCCCAATGAGATACTAGAAAGATAATACTGTGTAAAGAGATAAAATCTATTTGCCAAATAAATAGATCCATTATATAAATTGAGAAGTTGACTTTTGTTTTTGTTGTTGCAACTGTTGTGAATTGAAAACAGTTTTAAACACCCCCCACTTTGTTATCTGTATCAAATGCCATTAAGGCTGCAATAGTTTTGCTTTCCCTTCCTTTTTTTTTCTCCTAATTTGGCAAAACATGTTTTTTCTTTTTATCTTTTTCTTTTTTTGGTGTTTAAGGTCTGTCCTTGGATTATAGCCCAGAGTTGACTTTAGCACTACGGACATATAACATGCCAGACTGTAACAATGATGAAGCCTCTCTTTCTCGAGAGTTTGACCAACCGGACAAGACAAAAAAGTGGAGAGAAGGTGTTCTCAAATCTAGCTTTAACTACTTGCTGCTGGATCCAAGGTAAGTATCCTCTTGTGTTGGCACTATTCTGTGCCACAGGTTGTTAGTGTGAGTTATATTGGATCTTTAGGCTAGGTTCAGACAGGCATAAACAATACGTTCCATGTGACCAAAACAAAAAATAGGAAAAACATGCACTTTACAGCACTACAGCAAAAATATTGTGCACAGGGGTCTTTATTATATTCGTTTTAACCTGGCCCATTGCCACCATGGTGACCTTGGGCTTCCCCCTTCCCTGCAATTAGCATACATAATGCCTAGTGGTGTTTGAGCGTTGCCATGGCAAAGACGCAGTAGTGTAGTATTGTGATGATGATTTGCGTGTCCTGGCAACCGCTGGGCACCTCTAAGATTTTAGGCATAATCTCTGGTCTTTAAGGGGAGCCATTTTATATAAGGTACAGGAAATGTAAAAAGATCGCAATGTCCCTGCCATACATCCCTTCGTAATTTTTGACCTCTTTGCCGGGTGGCCATTAAAGACTCTTGGTTCGGCCCCTCTGTCAACCCCCTGGGTGCCTTGATTTCCCGCTCTCTTCCCAGCTCACTATACACCGCTGGCAGTGTGTGCAGGGGAAAGTGATGCCCCTTCCATTTACATGGAGGTCTATG
>CM070032.1:134897714-134910676 GCA_036250615.1 Ptychadena robeensis | reverse complement strand
CTTTTGACCCCACCACGACTCAATACTTGATTGCCATGAAAGTCCCAGAGGTTGGCCACCTCTTTGTCGGTGGGGTCTACCGACACTCTTTTCTATAGACTAACTTTGCTTAATGTCATCTGCTGTTGTTGGACAAATGTATTATGTCCAAACTCCCCAAATTATCACTGATGGTAGAAACTTCACACTGGACGTCAAGCAATTAAGATTATGTACTTCTCCGCTCTTCGACACTTGGAACATAATTTCTAAATAAAAAAGCAAAACTTACTCATCTGTAAAGAGGACTTTTGATCTGTGAGTCCAGCTAGATTTAGGTTTCGATCTATCCATCTGATCCACTGAAACAATTGATGGAGTCAATACTTCATGAGGCAGCCAACACAGACAGGGGCTACAACTTTTTCTTTTTTAACACGACACAATACAATTTAAAACCGATCAATTCCTTTCCTATAGACTGTGCACATGCTCAAGAGTACTATTGTATACAAATTGATCGAAACACCACAAAAAACTGTCATATACTTGTATGATTGACTTGTATGAAATTTAACAAAATGTCCAATCAAAAAATCAAACTGTGTATATCCACTTTTACCATACATTCTATTGGTTTGAACGAAGTAAACTTAAATGGTTATGACATTTGCCCCCTTTTTTTTATTTTTTATTTTTTATTTTTTAAAGCCCAACTCATACAGACCTTATTAACCCCCCTAGCGCTTCTGACGGCTCCATCTCGTCCTGCACTTGCTTATGCACAGATCTCCGCAGCTGCACATTCTGCTCTGTGCTGTCACAAGGATCTGAAGCTTGCTTCTTTACTAAAGCAAGCCAGCGGTGTCACCTCTCTCCCAGCCTAATTTGCATATGATAACATATAAATATAATAACAATGTTTATATAAACAAACATAAATACTGCTTTGAAATCAATAAATATTGTTTTGAAATCTTTCATACCAAATAAGTATTCAAGAGTTTTTAGCATTCAAATTATACAGTTTATAATTTTTTTAAATGTACTTTTTTTTTAAATAATCGTGTGTTTCAAACATTATTATATTCAGGATGTCTATTAGACCCTTTTACGGACATATTTTTGTAAGCTACAGCCCTACAACACAAAAAAAAAAGTCTATGGTGCGCTTTTGGTACAGAAATCTGGTGCTAGGGTGGTTAACTTACGTATAAGCCAACCATAATATATGCTGATATACCTAATTTTAACAAAAAACCTGGAAAAGGTAACAAGTATAAAGCTGGGTTTAAAATTTTAGATTTTTAATTGGCAGTTGATTGATACAAAAAAAACTACACATGTATATTCAACTTTAACCTAGGGTGAAAAATGCATCTGCTAAGACATAAAAACAAACAGCAAATGTCAAAATGATGTAAGTCTACTTAATTTTGAACATTGTTAAATAACATTCCTTTAGCACATGTAATTAAAGTTTTACTACAACTCTGCCTTACATCTCCAGCAATTGTAACTCCCAAAATCAAAAAGTCTGTGATACATTCTTTATGTACCACAGATTTGACATTGTGTCCAGAAATACCACATAATTTAGGTAATTTATTCCTTATCTTATAAAATATATTTAATCATATGATACCATAAATAACATTTTAGAGCAGTGGTTCTCAATCTGCGGGTCAGAACCCCCTTGGGAGTCGAATGACCATTTCACAGGGGTCGCCATCTTCACTGAAAACATCTCAAATCAGCAGGTCTGATTCGAGCAAGTGGGGTGGGAAGTAAGGAGGGAAAGTAATGCCCCCTCCCTAGTAAGTTAGGGCATGTTTCCACATCTGTCGGGACCCCCTACGCTAAGCGCAGTGCTTGGCGGAAGGTCATGAGGGAGCACATACACTTTACCTGCTCAGCGGATGCTGTGTTCTCATGGCGCTGAGCTGTTCTGCCGATGCATGGGTTAATGTAGACGAGTATGTTAACCCCTGTATCGGCGGATGTCTGAACACAGCATCCGCCGGCCAGCTAAAGTGTATGCGATCCGTCTGAACTCCCGGCAAACACTGCGCATAACATAGGGGTCCCGACGGATCACAAAATGATGTGTAACCCCCCCCCCCTCATAGGAGGTATGTGGCGTCATTACACTTACATGATCATGCTGGGACTGACAACACAAAGTGTCCCAGTATTGGGAACAAGGAAGTGACACTCCGCACAGGCACTTCCTTGTTCCATATACAGGAAGTGACACTTCATTACGTCCGGGGTCCCGGATCCAGTTTGAGAACCACTGTTTTAGAGTATCTAAGTATTTAAGTTAAACTCCCCATTGAAATTAAAATCCATGAGAATCCTGTATCTTTTATTTTTTCAAAGAACATGCATAAGACGTAGCAATAGCCTTTGAAACAATACATGGATTTCAATTCAATAGATGATAGTTAGTGCAGGATTCGCTCTGATTTTATTTGATATATTTAAGATGCTAAATGTGTCATTGCAAATGTCATGGCACCAGATACATACAGCACAGTACAGAAAAGCAGCTGTACTGCAGTCCTGAGGGGGGTAAAGTTCTATGTGTGGGGTTCAGGGTAAAAGCCTGTGAAGGGGGTATAGTTCAAGGTGGGAGGGGGTAAAGTTCTGTGAGGGGGGTTGGTGGTAAAGTCCAGTGTGTGAATTGGGGGTAAAGTCCTATGGGGGTTAAGTCATGTGGGGTTTCTGAGCTCTTTCCTGTATTGGGGCATGACTGTAAAAGTTGGAAAATTTTGGGGCCATTTCACACTGCAGTTGTGCCGCTGCGGTGGTATTTTTGGCCAGTTACTGAGTGCGCTAGCTTTAATACCTCCGCTAACCGCATCCCAGTATTCAGGTTTATTTGCCCTATTGGCAAGATAAACAAGTGGGATATGGCCTAGAATGTTGCCTTAGTCTTTTCATACATAATATATCACAGAGATATTGCTGTTGACAACAGGGACCACTTCCTTGTATATCTTACAAAATCCATAAAAACATGGAGGGGCTTCATCAGCATATGAGGCCCAATCTAAAGCTTTTATACTTAAACTATTAATATTTTATGTTAATCGAACTATGTATGTTTCCCTTAAGTTTTTAAGTTGATCTTTAGAAATTGATTCCTTTTTTTTAAAAAGATTGAACTAAGACTAAAGCCGGGAATATACGGTATGATTTACCGTCTATTCCTTATCGGATTCTCTGCAATAGGAGCGAGCTTGATGACTCCATCACACCTGCCTGCTAGTGCCGAGAATCGGATGGCACTCTTTATGTGCAGCTCATTACTTCGGCTGGGGGCAGCTGAACTAATGGGATCGGGTAAAAATTTACCGTCCTGTCGGATAACTGTGCGATCCGACAGGACGGCTGATTTTAGCCCAATCCTCTTGGTTGCTGCATCCAATTCCTGCACGACCCGATCCTTAAGGGATGCGGGAGCGCGCATGGCATCGGATCGGGGATCGGATCTTGCAGGAATTGGACCGTGTATGCCCAGCTTAAGGGTTCCTCCCTGCAAATTGAGTCTTAGCCAACCCTCTATAATACATAGAAAAAACGTCCCTAAAGCTAGCCATACACGCGTCGGATTCCATGGCCGATCGATCACCCATCCGATCGATTCCGGCGATCTCAGCGGGATTCGGAGCTCTGATCAATCAGCCAATTAAGAGTATCCGATCTCTACATACCACCTTGTCCCACGGATTCCTGGCCGATTCCGTGTCCGATCGCTTACTTCCAGAATGGCAACTCCCCCTGATGTGTGCAGAATCGGATCAGAAAGACCAACATGTTGGTTCTCTGTTGGATCCGATTCTGGGCCCCCGATCAATCGGACGTGATCGATCGGACAAGGTGGGCTGCACGCGATTCCGGCACGATCGTTTCGCGTGCACGCGCCCGGAATCGATCGTACCGGAATCAGATGGGAATCCGACCCGTGTATGGGGGCCTTAAGATAGAATGGGGTCAAATGAATCCCCCACTCAATATTCTACATATTACAATGCAATAAACAACATATTACAATCCAATCCAATAAAATTATAAATACCTCCTGTCCGGGATCATACTACAACTCCTGTGCAAGTTTACTGTTTTTACTGTTTAACGACGCAGTGAACGTCAAAGTCTAAAGTAGATGTGCTCAATTGAGGAAAATCACTACTGTATAGCCAATTTAGTCTTGCCTTTGCCAAGAGCCCCTGATCTCCTTGTTACACAACCATCAATATCAGGTCCTGGTAAGCTGTTTAGTCTGTAAGCAGGTCCAGTCAACTAAATTCCTGCTCATATACTTTGGACTTTTTACTGTTTGACAATACATTGAACTGAGCTGGTGGTCTAAATGGACGACAGGCGTTGTAATTTAGTGTGCCTCCCCCTGCACTTTTCCCTTGAGTTAACCCAGATTCATGATTTAAGCCATTTGCTGCAAGCTCCTAAAGAGTTAATTGTTAATTCACTCTCCATACTGTTATGAAAGTTGAAGTATATTTCTTGAAATGTGATTAACAAAGTAAAAATTTAAATGAGGACATTGTTACATACATACAAGGCTCGCACCCTGAGGAAGCCCATTCACAAGGGCGAAACGCATCAGAAATGAACTAACAGGATCCATAGTATGATCCTGGACAGGGTGTTTTTATAATTTTATTGGATTGTAATATCTGTTGTGATTTTATTGATGATAAGATTGACCCCACTATATCTTAGGGATGTTTTTTCTATCCTTTTTTCATATACTGTGTATACTTGTGTATAAGCCAAAAAATGGGCTGAAAATGCTCCCCTCTGCTTATACTCGAGTCAGAGTTCACTCACCTGTCCTGGGTCTAAGGTCGCTGAATTCCAGGCATCGGCAGTCTCTGTGAAGCTCCCTTCTGTTTCTGACACCAACTGATGTAATGTAAACAAACAGCGCCACGCTGCCATCTTGTGACGGGTAGCTGTTACTAATGGCCTGTTTATTAATTGCTGGAGAAGGAATTTAATAGAATTTCAAATAGAACCCTCAACAACTTATGAATAAAAAATGAAAATTTGTTTAAATTTTATGTATTAGTCCCAATGATGATAATAATAATAAAAATACTTTTAAAATGGAAATGTATTTTCATGTTTGAATATCAGAATTGTCTTAAAAACCCATCATGTAATAACAATAATCATGTGTTCTTGGGGGTGAGGAGGCATAGGGCAATCTTATGAGGGCAGATGGAGAGGTATGTATGTGATGAATCACCAACATGTTGAAGAGTGGAGCACAGGAAGGTCCAGCTGAGTACCATCATAAGGCAAAAGGAAGTGTGAAGAGTTTGAATAGGAATTCAGTAGCGAGATAGGCCTATATTTGGAGCAAAGAGTACAGTCTTTGCTTTTGATATGAAAAAATCTTTTATAACCATCTTACCCAAACCGGGCAATGTGCTCTCCCTAAAGGAAACAACTGAATAGTGAAGACAAATGTGCAAGGAGTTGAGGCTCAAACATTTGTGAATGGGAATAGAGGAAGCACACATCTGAATCAGACAATATGGGCATTTTACAAGAGGACAAATAACTCCTGGAAGTAGCAGCGGAGATCTAGAGGGGTTTAAAAGATCATTTAGCTACCATTGACACTGTTTTGAAGGGCCTGACTGGAGATCCAAACTCAAAGTGATGGGAGCATGGTCTGACCAAGAAATTGGTAAACTGGAGAAGGAAGTGCAGGAGTGTAGGGTGGGATTATTGACAAATCCATCTGGTAAGGATGGGAATAAAAGGTGTAGCTCTTTTCTTGAGGGTGTTGCACCCATCAAGTATCAAAGGCTCTGGACAGGGAATCAATGGTACATTTGGAGTGTCTTGGGCTCAGAGCATGTCTGTCCGATATTGGGGAGAAAGGGATGTTAAAATCACCCTCTATTACAAGATAGTTGTGGGGTGTCGAGAATATACGCTCAAATGGTGATTTAAGAAAGCTCATTTGATTGACATTAGGGGAATAGACATTACAAAAGGAAGTCTTCCTATCTTTCCACAGCCCCCTCACAAAAAATGACCATAAGGATCACTATAATAGCTCTGCAACTGAAAAGGGGAATTTGACTTAACCAGGATGGCGACCCCAGCCCTCTTTCTGGTATTAGAAGAGTTTAGAATTAGAATTTGGAAGCAAACCTCAACCTGCCTTCCCTGTCAAAGTGGGTCTCTTGTTTGAAAACAAGATTTGCTTTTCAACGTTTAAACTCTAGTAGAGCTAACTTATGCTTAACATTGGAGTTAATGCCTTTTGCATTTAAGAAAAAAAACTAGCCATGGTGGTGTGAGAGGGAGAAGGTATGGATTACCCAGTCCTCAGGATGACGGCAAATGTGGAGTAGGTAGGTGATCAAGTGGAACAGGATCCACAGCAAGGTAAACTGTAGGGGGCAGGGAGCACTTGGAGAATAAGCAAAGAATTAAAGGAATTAAAAGGAAAAGAAATGAACAGAAAGAAAACAACAATAAGAACATATACACAATAGAACAATCAGTAATAACTGGCCCAAAGGCCCAGGAAGAGCATCGTGAAAGTCTGGTCATGTGGAAAAATAAAAGTGATAAAAATTTTTATTGATATTTATATTAAATATTTATGTAGTATAATAATATTTTCTATTTTTGGTAAATTTCTGGGTGATTTAACCATAATTCTGAAATTGAATGTAACTTGGCAGGATATGGTTGACTAATATTTTTCTCCCTTTAGGTCCTGTAATAATTAACCTGACTCAGCTTTGTAAGGCACTTCAGAAAATTGCTATAATTATTCCATACCGCAATCGGGAACCCCATCTTAAAACATGGCTGCATTACTTGCATCCACTTCTACAAAAGCAACAGGGAGATTATTGAATCTTTGTGGTGGAGCAGGTAAAATGGTATTGCACTTCATCCACACCAAAGCAATTATTTAATAGAAAAAGTTGCAAAACTAAAGAATAATTCCAAAATCTACCCAGTTTAGAAAAATAACTGTTTGAGGTTGGTCTCTAGTTTTTGATGGTCCCTCTGGAATGTAGTTACTAGTCTCTAGAACTACAGAGGTGAGTGCAAAATTACTTGGAACGATCATAGGAAGGTGCTGGAACAATACCAAAACTGGACATGCGATCCTAAATATTTAAATAATGACAACTATGCCTCTGTTCATTTCACCTTGTTCATGCTATCCATTTTATGTTATGGAAAATACATGAGAATTGTGTAATAGAAATCAGTCATACATAATGAAACACAGAAATTAAAACTTGCATACAAGAAGCACGTACCAGTATGTTTAAAACCTTCTATTTCTGAAAAAGGGTTCTGTACCAGCATCACCCTAAAAGAGGGGGTGTTTCTCCCCTCTTTGGGTCCTACTATATTTAATTAATAAAAGGACATAATAAACCATACAGTGTTAAATGGTCAATATAATACGATTTAAGAAATTTCAATGTTATCCATATGTTCCTTTCCTTGCCATACTCACTAACCTGCGGTGGCCTGTGAGGGCACACATCCAGATGAGGGCAAAGTGTCAGGGATACCCACAACCACAGGCAAGATGGTGCAAGTTGTCACTCCACCACCTAACAGGTAGCCAATGCCCCTGGAGGCACGGAGATGTGTAGCCCCTAACTTGGGGTGCCCTTCCCCTACTGGACCCAGTAGCAGTTATTTAACAAAAGTTAAATATAATGGTAGCAGGACTTACATGATTATCAATGCCTAGGCACATAGGAAGTAGGTAATTACTTCTGTTGGATGCACCCGTACTGTGCAGGCCAGGCCTGCTCTTGCTTCAGTAATCAGTACAAGTTCAAATCTTAGGACCTCAGAGGACATAAGGGTTCATAAATAGAAATGGGTGTATTTTCCTGGGGTAAGAACAGTCTCCATCCATGTAACATCCTCCCTGCCTTCACTGCCTGTTTTTTTTATGGACCTATGGTATTATAATTATTACCTTAGTAGATTTCCTGTTTCGTGAAATATATTCTCTGTCAAAAGTCGATCTGGAACCACCTGTGTATGACTGGGTAGTTCTTTATAATATCTATACAGCTTACAAAAGTCAAGCTCCAGATATAGTCCTTTTTTCTTTGTTGATGTTTCTGCTAGAACAGGGGTTTGTGTTTATGCTTCTTGGTTTGTTGCCTTCCTTATAGTGATTCTTATACAGTACAAGGGCCTGCTATCCTTCTACATACAGCACAAAGACCATAAAGACATTACGGAGTCTAACTAAAGCATTTCATTCACCAGGAAGGTTATTTAAATATTTGCAAACTAGCGTGCCTACTGTTAAATCTAGAGCAGCCTAGATTCAGTACTAAGCCTGTAAGGTGGTATTATAAAGCCACCAATCTGGAATTAGTACTGCACCAGGAATGAAAGAAATAATCAAATTACATCCGTGGAATGTTGCCCAGAGGAGAAATGTAGTGGCCCCAGAAGTGGTCACTTTACTGTATATAAGCATTGTGTATTATAGGCACTATATAATACTGTTTATGCTGTATATGCCATATATTGTTGTGTGTCTCCCTGACTAGGGTTGCACCTGTTGTTTACGAAAAGCTGGGACCATGACTCATGTCTGGGTGTATACTTTATTCCTTCCCTCCAAATTGTAACAAATATAGTCTAGCCCAGCCAGGCCTTAAGCCTGCCCATTTGCTAGGACATAAATAGAAGTCCTTTAGAAGCTTCTGGGCTTTTTCCTGTGCTTCTTCCTGCTCTCCCTGGATTGTACCTTGCTTCTCCCTGCTTCTCCAGAAGAGAACTACAGGCCTCCTGGAGAAGGTCCACAGCACCCAGCCATCTTGGTCCAGCCTCTGGGTGATGGTAAAAGTGTGTAAATATTCATAATTAAACTGTAAATAGCCCCCACCTGCTGGCGTGGACCTGGAGTTATTTGGGCTGCAAGCGGAACCTTGTAATCGGCTAGAGGTCATCCACCTTAAAGAATCTGGCTGCGTGTGTTACACACACATCACTTGCGTGCCGCTACAGAAATAACAACCTTACTATGCCTAGTCTGGGTCAGCATTTACTCAAGGGTAATTACCCAGTGAATTACCCAATATAACATAGTGTAACCTTGAAAAATAACTAAATTAGTAAATTCTCCATCACTTGGTCTCTATAGTGCTGAAACTGTACCTACATATTATTAGGATTATCTCTTTGGTTTTTTTTTATAATCTGCAATGCATTATATAGTAATTTTCTTTGTTTCTATGTATTTTCATTTGCTCCTCAATGTCATATGGAATGAACCTGGCAATCTTCAGGGAGAAAAAAACTTTTCTCAGGTTTCAATATAAGAATAAGAAACTTTTTTGAAAGCCTAACTAAACAATACATCCAATATATATAGCAGATAGTGATATTCTGATTGGGAATTTTTATTGAAAATATCGGCACTAAATAAAAATGAGCGAAGATCAGGTATATAGTGCTATATCTTCGTAATCAAGATTTTCTTACATCAGTACATAACTACTGTTCATTGTGTTCGCAATATGTACAAGTGCTGATTTGCGCAATGAATGTAATCTGTGAAAAGTATCATGCATTGCATTCCCAATATGCACATGTACACGTGCTGATTTGCAAAATAAATCTAAGAATGCCTAGAGATCAGGAATTCTCAAGTTTATGCTGCTCATCATTAATAACAGACTTGCACTACAAAGCTGTGTACTGAACATACTGTGTTATTAATAGAGATCTAAGTGAGTGTGATTCAGGTTTTGGGTGAGGTAGCAACATGGCTCTACAAAATTACAATGATAACATATATTTTGAGTAGCAGTGGTAACAAAAATGAGAGCATATATATTAAAATATTGTCTATTCTATAATATTTTGTTACGTAGACAGAAGATTCCACTTTCAACAGAGCTAAACTGATGAATGTTGGCTTTACAGAAGCTAGCAAAACTTATGATTATGACTGCTTTATCTTCAGCGATGTTGACATTATTCCTATGGATGAAAGAAATCTGTACCGATGCTCTCAAAACCCTAAACATTTAGCAAATTCTTTGGACAAGTTCAATTTTAGGTAAGGGCTACCTAATTTTCTGTACAAATACTATACAGTATTTTTTTTGTAAATGTAACTTTTAATATGAGCTAGATATAAATACATTTATTAATGTGCATATAAAAACATAAGAGAACAAAGAACAACTGGACATTAAAATTTAACGGTATAGTCATGTGATCTTGTGAACGCAGCCACATGGTGTTATGCATTACAGCTAAATATTACATGAAATGCTGATAGAAATGATTTATAATGAAATGTTTCCCTCATATGAAAATGTCCCTTGCACACCAAAAGTAAAAGTTTGTCTGTTTAGTGCATATATTCCAAACAATGCATGTTGTACATCTTCGAAATGATACTCAGAAGTTTAAGCACTAACCAATGTAGATATTCAGTACAGTAGAAAATGTATAGTAGACTCCCTGTTATCCAGCACCTTTGGAAATTGGTAGATTCTGTAAAGTCTTTTTTGGCTAGGTCACGTTGTGGTTGCTTGAGAGACTTGGTTGTAAGAGTTCAGGATAACAAGGAGACTACTGTATATGGTCCAAGTAAATAATCATGTTGCAAGTAAAATGCTGACACAGCTTACTTTTCCATACACAGGTAACTTAATAGGTTGTGCATGGACTTCTAGAACATATCCTTTACAATATGAGATAGAAACCTGTTCTATGGCCTTAATGGTTTCTTTAAGCATTGTTTAGTAAACCAAGTAAGAATACATGTTGTTCACAGGTGACTTTGTTATTTATACGACAACTTTGAATATTTATGAAAAGTCTAAAGAGATAGGCTATTTTTCCATTACGTCGGGACCCCTCAGCGTATATGCTTAGCGGGAGTCCCCAACATAGCAGATAGACTGCTCAGCGGAGACTCTGTCTTCACTGCGCTGAGCTGATCCATCGATGTAAGGCTGAACGTAGTCGAGTACGTTCAGCCTCTGCACCGGCGGATGTGTAAACTGACCTTCCGCCGAGCAGTGGGGATCCCCGATAAGCGTATACTGCCCCATAATGAGGGCAATATAAGGGTTGCTAACTTCTTGTAAGACTATGAGATGGCTTGTTGACATTTAGCCATTTTTAGCCAATTTTCCTCAACAGGCATTTGGGTTGAAAAACAGTAAAATTGTATTTCAGACCTGTCTAGCAATTCTGGTTTTCCAGAAGGCTTTTCTTTGTTAAAGTTTGAAACCAGTAAAAAAACATTTTCTGATTTCTCATAGACTCATTTATCAAACTCTGTTTGGTGGAATAGTGGCCTTCACAAAGGGACAATTCCTCAAAGTGAATGGGTTTTCAAACCTCTTCTGGGGATGGGGAGGAGAAGATGATAAACTATATAACAGGTTTGTTTTGAACAGTTTCTGGTAAATTGTTTACACTTCTCTAAATCTCTAAAACGGACTATTAAAAAATAACATCTTTATTATGTGTGGTTATTTAAATTATGATTCCTGGTCCAGTTCCTGTAAAAGGAATGTTTTCAAAATGACTGCAACAAGGTGATAGACTTGGGAAAGGATGTGCAGCATCTTACTGTGAGTCCCACAGCAATAAAGAAGGTTGGGGAATAGTTTACAATATATACTGTTTTTTTTATTTCAGCTTTAACGAACACAGCAGCTTGCACATTTCTGTCTCAGCTAGAGAAACATACTTGTTACTGCTACTGTATTTTTCGGACTATAAGACTCACCCAAAGTTCACTTCACTGCAGCAGGTCTTAAACTTTATCATGTGTTCATACACTAGCAGTACCCCTTTTCTGAAATTATGAAGAGACACATTTTGAAATCTGGCATTGAACAACTTTCCCATGAGCAGCTTTTTACATATGGGAGGAGATATGAGTCTTTGTTACAAAATGTTTTTATTGCAATGCAAATGTTAATGTAAATACACAACTCATCTAATTGTAAAATGCCTATCTCCATATGTTGGTCAGTGTGTTTAGAGAATGGATACTGCTAGTGCTAATGCAGAAAACTCCTCTTGGCAGTGTTTTTTCTTGGCTTGGCTGGAGGGAATGGAACAAATTTCTGCCTTCTAGGATGCATAGCTATTGCTCTTAGGATGGTTGGGAAAAAAATTTTGTTTTTACATATTCGGACCATAAGATGCAGGGTCATTTTCCTATTGGTTTTAATGGTAAAAAGAAAGTGCGTCTTATATAAAGTTTTACATATGCACTATTGCAATGTCATGAGAAAACTGCTGCTTTTATACAAAGTCATTTTTTTCATAAGAGTGGTGGCTGCAGGAATGAAGGTTGAGCGTCCAGATCCAAATATTTCCAGATCTAAGATGTTAATCCATGGAAGAGATCCTGGAAATGAAAAGACAGGAAAGAGGTAACTTAAAAGATTGTCTTTTCTATTGTTGCAGCATTATGAATAAAGTTTGCTGTCCTTTGGAACTGACCATCCAGCTGATTTGCTCTTTGTATCTTACTTTTTTTTACCTAATGTCATATTGCGTCATGTAGAAATACTTTAAAATTACTAGAGTAATTGCCAATATAGCATAACTAAACATAACTTGAGCATAACTAAAACATTACATCTTTTTAAGATATTCCTTTGTATCCTACAGGATAGAAATGCACTCTGTGTAGACCACATTCATTTGTAGAGGACTCTGATATTTCATGATATGGATATTAGGGTATAAAAGTTTAAACCGGCACCTCAGTATTTCAGTTTAAATAGCTTGTTTAAATTAACTTTTACAAGGAAAAATTAAGATCTGTATCAAATAATACTTATGTACTTCACTAAACATCTTTTAATTGACATTTTACAATGAAGATAAATCTTTCACCGTGTATCTGGAGTGCAAGAATCAGTAAACCAATTTATTTAGATAGCAAC
>CM070032.1:134844281-134895750 GCA_036250615.1 Ptychadena robeensis | reverse complement strand
ACCCTGGTGTAGGACATCTTTTAACACTGTATCTCGTTCAATACCTTTGAAATGTAATAATAACAATGATAACATTAAAAGTAATAATAATGTTTATGTTATTTTCTAAATTGTTGAATTATTAACACTGCCTATTAAAATATTTATATCTCATAGATGTATACATTCTTACACTATTTGGTGCCTTTAAAGTCCCCCTAAGTCCCTAAACCTATAGTTGAGGTAGTCAGGAGCTGGTGCGTTAAAGCATCTGGCTCTCACTCCTTAAACTCCTTTTCTCGTTTAAAACTGCAGCTGTAATCCAGAATTAGATGTTGGTACAAGTGGTTTGAACAGAGAAATTGTGACAACAAAAGGCAGGCAAACAACAATTCAAAGATCAAAAGATGGGGCCAAACTAGTTTATTTCTGTCCAAATACATGAAGTTGCATAAGGGTGCTAATATATACTTTTGCTATAACATAAACACTGCAATAAATTTAAGGGCTTCAGATTATAATCTGCTAATGAATGTTCTAGCAGTAACACTACTGCATTCTGTAACCATGTCCATTACTGGCGAAAAAATTTGCACAATGCCGTGCTTACGTCTCCCATATGGGAGCTGCTTGCCCTACATATGCAAAACTGGATTCAACAAGATGTTAACAGAAACATGGGAAATTGTGCAAACGCAAACCTGTGTACCTTGCATTAACACTAGCTGTGCTGCATGGCGATACTGTGAAAAGGCCCTAAGATTATACTTCAAATAAATATACACTATATGGTCAAAGGTGTGGACACTCCACCAAATTATTCAGTTAGGTTCATTGAGAAATCCAGCATTGTGATCACAGTTTTCAAAAGGTTCTCCTTTGTTCCAGTATGACCTTGAGCCTGGGTACAAATTCAACAAAATAAATACATGGTATGAAAAATCTGGTGTTGAGGTACAGAACCTTGACCTCCACCCAACCAAACACTTTTGAAAAAACAAAACTAAATAAGACCTATATACTTTTTCATGTAAAAATTAACTTGCTTTTTTTTGTTCTTAGTTTCCACCTTGTCAAAAGGGCTGCTCAGCTCATGCATAAAGATGGATTGAACACCTTGGAATATGAAGTTGTTAGCTACACAAAACATACTAAAGACATAATAAAGACTTTTTACAAAAATTACAGTTAATATAGGCTCTTCACAATAGATTTGGATACTTTTTAATTCTATCAGTATTTTTCAGAACTGTACCTCTATTCCAGTGATGGTGAACCTTTTAGTGGTTCAGTGCCCAAACTGAAACCCAAACCCTACTTATTTATCTCAAAGTGCCGGCATGGCATTTTAACCTGAGTTACACATACACAACTCATATACACACATGAAACATGAAAACACACACTCTACTTTCTAATAAGTTAAAATAGGATAGTGTATGGGGCTCTGTGTGCAATCAGAAGAGAGCCTTGAGAGCCAATAGGCTGAAGTTCTTTCCTCTGTGCTGGCTGACAGCTTGCATGCCCTCAGAGAGGGTTCTGAGTGCTACCTGCTCTATTCTAATAAATCTTGAAATAATAAAACCTACAGCCCTGAGATCAAAACTTCTTGTGTGCACAAAGGAGGATTCCGCACTCAACAGTCCAAAATGACAGCCTGACAGCCTCCAAGTGCCCGCAGATATAGCCATGTGACACATTACATACGTACGTAGTAGATAACACAGTAGATAATCGTGCCTACTTTTGCCATCAATATTGTCTTGATTCTTATATCCATATTCATGATAACTTGGATCGTAGATTTTATGCACACTGATTAACATTGCTTGATCTATGTACATGACTTAACATGAGCCTGTATGGTTACACATGATCAGTGTAGAGACTTCCAATCCACCAAAATAAGAGATTGTATTGATGAACAATGTATCGACCTAACTTGCTATAACTGGTATGTTGTATTGTAGATTCATTCAACCCTGAGGACGCCCTAAGGGGGCGAAACATGTCGGAGGCCAATCTACATCTAATCCTGTTCATGTTTGTATTTGCACCATATATAGCCCATGATCAATGTTTTTATTGACAATTTAAGGGGTCACCCCTGTGTGTTGTGGCTCTGACCCCTCATTATGTATTGTATGTGATTTAGCAGATTGTTATATCTTTTGCTATGTGACGAATAAACTTATTTTATTATATTCTATTTGAGTGCCTAAAAAAAACATTCTTTCTGATTGGCCCCTGGGCTTTGAAGGGACAGTTTATACCCTCCTCCCAGGTTGACCAATTTTCTTTTCGCTTATATAAACCCGCCACTTACTACAGTATTTAGCACAGGTGTCCACATGTTTGTAAACATAAATGTCAATGGGGGACACAGGACTGCTTATGCATGTGCCAGGCATAGAAGATCCTATGCAAAACGAGGGTCTGGTTAGTGATTGGGGGAAATCCCACTTTTTTTCATTTGAAATTACAAAAATATACACTGATATTATTGGTTTGCACATGCAAATGGGTGCACATAACTGGTCCGCATGCAGGGAGAAAAAGCAAAGCATAGTGACATTTGTATTACTTTGCGTCTTTGCAAAGCCCTGCCTGTTTGTTTGATGTAATGTATAAAATGGCCACCAAATGTAACTGCTTTCTATGCTCTCTTTTTTTACAGCTCCTCCGAGCTTAGCTTTGGCTTTTGGTGCTTTGCAGATAGCTGTAATCTGCCCAGAAAGCACCTACAAGTACCTGAGTTTTAGCAATTGGCAGAGGACAGTTTGGTAATTTTATATATACAGGTATCAGTGTATATGAGCTATATCCGTGTATACAGGCAGCATTCCCAGCGCTTTCTACAATCTTTAACCAGCTATGTGCAATACTCACAATTCACATCAGTATTTGAGATTTAGCTTGGATTTTAAAGAGCATCTAAAGTGTATGAATGTGGGTGTGATGTATGTGCAGCATATATACAAGCTAGGACATCATGCAAAAGTTCCCCCCTTCAGTGCAGGCAATCCTGTCCCCCCATCAGTGCTACAATCATGCCCCCCTCCAGTGCTGCAAGCCTGCCCTGTTCTCCAGGGCAATGTACAGAATGGAGTTTGCACATATCACACACAGAGTGTACCCGCACATGGATATGGCTCTTTGCTTCTGACAATTGGCGAATGTTTCGCATATAAGATGCACCTGACTATAAGGTGCACCCAGTTTATAGAGCAGAAAAACATAAAAAAAATATAAGAAGTGTTCGAGCATTAATCTCTGCAGACTGCTTAACTAGGCCCTCCATCACAGCCGCACCTCCCTGCTAGTCAGGGAGACCAATAGGAATAGTTCACTTACTGTTGCCTTGCGGGCAGATGTCCTCCATGACTGCATACACATTTCATCTAAGGAAGCAGCTAGGAACATTTGAACTACTGCTTTGTAGCCGGGCCTGTAGCAGTTCTGCCAAGACAGTCTTTGCCTCTTTAACTGGTGATAGTGTTCCCATTGCAGGTCGTTGCACACATCCCAATAAATTTTCCACACACGTTGTTGTTTGGTGTAACAATGCTGTGGAAACATGCCCTTAGGCAGGCATTGGTAAAACCGAGGTGAACTGAAAACTTACCTGTCTCACTATCTGAAAAAAGGTAACATAGTTCTGCAGAATACCTCCTGACTACAATTTACTAGGGGGGGAATTAATTTCTTCATACGAAATGCCCCAAAAATGCCAGGGAAAAGGCTAAACAGTATAATTAAACTTCATAGGAGTCAAAACATATATCACGCAGGACATCTATGAAATAAGGCATGAATGAAAATGTAATTGGCCCTCTCCTATCCACCATACTTTTTCCCCTCCTATTTTTTTTTTTAGTAATCAAGAAGAAACACTGGCATTGTGTGGCCCATTCCAGTTGGAGTCTCCTTTTTCCCATCAGATTACATACACAATAAAGAGGAAGGTCAGGTTCAGCTGCCGTAGACTCCAGATCCATGGCTTGATGCTTCCAGTCTCAACCAATCATCGCATATTGTTAGCGCGCCTTGTTAGTGACACCAGCCTTTTTATTCAACAGGCCAGATAGCTGAACTGAGTTTGCATAACTGTTCCCACATTACAACTGGGTCTTGCTGAGCTTCTGGAACCAGTGCATGGAGTCTGGCCTGTTGGAATCGAGAGGGTAAATCAGCCACTTCAGGACATTAACTGCTCTAAATTTGATGTTGATCAACAGGACAATACAAATTTCTGAACCAAACAAACCACCACAAAATATTTAACTGACATTAAATGTATAGCAGAAACAAGTGCCATATTGTCAGAATGGAAAACTATGGCTTCTATGAAAACTATGATTCGCTAACTTGTTACCCCTATTGTCACTACAACAACTAGAAAATTCCATATTTTTGTCCTTTTCATGCCAATATACTGGCCACCTACACTGTTGTTACCAGGATGTACTTTGGTGGAGCTTGGAACCAAAGTCCTCCTGTATCATGAGACATCTGTTTTATCTGACCTTATGCTTGTGAGTTCCCCACGCCACCTGCAAGTTCATTGAGCACATCTATATGGATGGTGACAGACAGGGTAAAAAGCACAATTAAAACTCGTAATATAAGGGAGCACACAGGAGCTTATAATGGGGTGTGAGTCAGATACATAACATCCTAACATATAAATACAGCAGATTTCAAGTGAAATCTAGTTGGTTTCAAGGCCAACTACATTCTGATTAGTGATGATCAGGAATATTCGGATTCCGAATATTAATCGCGAATATCGGCAATTCGGAAATTCGCGAAGATGGTGAATATATTGACGAATATTCGCAATTCCGGATATTCTGTATTTTTTTTCCATTACACACACCTCTCAATGCAAGTGGACAAATGGGAAGGCTGCAACAAGAGCTTAGCAACACTCCCTGCGACCATCAACAGTTTTTAAATCCAATATTGGGGTGATGCGAATATTCGGAATATTGCGAAAATTGGCACTTTAGAAAATTCGCGAAAATCACTTAGATGGCGTCCAAAATTCGCAATAAGAAGAATATTGCCGAATGCGAATATTTTCCGAATGTTTTCCCAAAAATTTGCGGCATGCCGCGAATACGAATGTTGCCTATGCCACTCATCACTAATTCTGATGCATATCAGAAAGCAACATTAGATAATGCAAAATAAGGCATAGACAGACAGGTATATTACACTAGGGTGGATCTTGAACCTCCATGTGTGAATTTAATGTCAAACTCCACTGGCAAAGAAGGTTCTCAGTCTTAGAGACTGTCACTCTCTTTAACACAGTAGCCCTAGATGTGTTAAATCTGAAAAAAGGCTTATTAAGGCATGGTTAGGTGTTAAATCTTATAGTTCCTACCATTACTTAATATTAGCTGTGGTTAGTAGATGACCAAAACAAGGGAGTTGTGCAGGCAAGGATAATTCCTACAATAACTTGTCACTTAATTAAAAATATATTCATTAATAAGTTCAAAAGTTCACTGTATCATATACATATACAGGTAATATCTTACATGGTGAATTCAGTAACATTTCTCCAAAAGCCAGTGTGCCCTGGCATGAGATAATAAGCTAGGAATTTCCCCTTTGCAGATGGTAACAGAACAAATAACAAAGTGTGAATATTGTAGAGTATTGTAGCATATAGAGAGTAAGCAATACTTTAGTCTAAGCAGACTTCCAATAAAACACATGTTTAAGTGTTTGTCCAAATAGATAATAAACTGAATATGACTATGGTGTGTGTTCTCTGCGATCAATCGCATTTGTGTGTGCTGAACAGCTGACAATCCTATTTTGGTTAAGAGTTTCTGGAAGCTGCCCTTACACAGCCTACTGTATCATTCTTTGCGGAGCAACCATTATCTGTTCCCTCATGTTGCCCTGTTTGCTCTACCAAAGGCAAAGATCGTACACTCCCCTGCCTTCCACCTGAGACGTGACTACATGTGACTACATGTGACTTAACCGGTTCCCTTGACATTTCCTCCTATGACAGAGTCCATTCCTCTGCTTGAGTTCCTGTGCTTATAAGTGACTGTCCAAAATAGCACACCTAAAAACTTGCTTGCTGCCACAAGAGGGTCTGGAAAGCATGGACAAATTTTGGTAATAAATCCAAACTTTCGTCATATGTCGAATATGTTGAAGGTTGGGTGTGTCTCTTGTATCTTGAACATCCTGGAGACAAGGAAGGTGCAATGTTATCCTAGACAGTATAAATATGATTGACAGGAGGGGGTAGGAGTCCTGTCTGCGAACTATCTGCGTGCAGGGAGCTCCAAGGCTTTGGAGAGTCTCTCCTCATGGCATTCCTGTGGGAGCAGGCCCTAATCTACAGGCCTTAGGCATACAGGAACAAGCAGTCAACATATAAGTTTATATGAGTTCAACAGCATGTAGGGTTCATTAGGGTTTGAGCCTCAGCCTTCCAGTTGGTTATAGACTATTTTCAACATAGACCATATGCATTGTACCCCTTCTCCCCTTGACTTTAGAGATCACTTGTTGAAAATCATGCTTAGTTGGTATAGATTTGATGTACTGCAGGGCAAAGTGAGTTTTATTCAACACTGGATAAATCTAGAGAGATCACAGAGGTATCACCGATTATAAATGTAGAATACCTGAGAGTGCATTCACAGGCTGGTAAGAGGTGTCATCATTCTGAATTGAGTCCAACTAAGGAGGGATTTGAGACACATGACCTATTTGCAGCATTTACCAGGCATGTAAGGAGTAGGGGTCCTTCTGCTGCCTGCAACACATTGTCAGGCTGCCTTTGTCTAGGCAGATCCACTTGGAGCTTATCTGAACGCCATCCGCACACTTTGACATCTATTGGTCTGCCCGGTGGCCATGTCATATGCTTGTGGACTTTCAGTAATGCATAAAAAGTAGGAGTGGTATATTGGTCTATTTTGAGAGTAGTGAAATGTAGCACTGTTTATGGTTCAACATGTTAAAGCTGATTGTATCAATTGTGAATATTTCTATTGGAACAGCTTATTTTGTAGGAAAGAAAGTTAAGCATACCATCCGGAATTGTTTAAAATTTGATAACACACTGTTCATAATGGTCATTTTCCATTCTTTTGATAGATTACAGGTGTATACTTTGTCAAAAGTCAGTTGTTTCAAATCAGCAGCTATCTTCTTTACAAATGCAAAGATGGATGGTTTAACCTCCCTAGCGCACTGCTGCGGTCCAGATTTCTGTTCCAAAAGTGCACCAAAGACTTCAATGGTAATTTTTTCTTTATGTTGTAGGCCTGTAACTTCCCAAAATATGTCCGTATAAGGGTCTAATAGACATCCTGAATATAACAATGTTTGAAACACACAATAAAAATAAAAAAAAAGTACATAAAAAAATAAATAAAATGTATCATTTGAATGCTAAAATCTCTAGAATACTTCTTTGGGATGAAAGATTTCAAAACAGTATTTATGTTTCACAAGAATGGGGGGCGATCCCAACGTGCACGGTTACGAATACAAGTTGATGAGTTCGACCGACATCCCAAATACTACTGCAAATAGGGGAGAGAGGGACCCTGGGAATGATAAGTCTAGGATCTGATATCCCAAATATATCACTTAACCCGGTCCGTCTCATAGACGTTTTCCCTGGAATCCAGGGACTGGGGGGACTTTAAAGGTCGAAGGTCTCAAAAGGTAGTGATGAATAAACATCCATCTATACAGGTAGGTACTGGTAAGTCAGGCATTCTTGGAACAATATCCATCCAATGCAATAAATGTGTATGTACAATCCATGTCTACTTTGATCAGCAATTCTCTATATGCGGTGTCCCCCTAATGGCAATGGATACTGGTAAATTGATATCAACATAAAGTATAGTTCATTTATTGTCCATAAAGATAAAATGCAAACGAGACCCCAGTAGGCGAACATGGGGTCAAAAATCCTGAGAATCACAAATTCCAAAGGGTTAAACGAAGCTGTCGCCCTTCTTCCCCACGCGGGGAGTGCAGAGATAGAGATGCGACATATGATCCCAGACTAGGCGATAATATGACTCCAATGTTCGTTCCATGTTACCTGTAATCTTTTATTTCATGATAACAGATTACATTATTTGAAAGTTTTTTAAAAGTGGTTAGTTTTTTTCTCTTATTGCCGTGCTGGTGTTAATGGTTTTGGAAGGATTAAGGGGTTAATACAGCTCATTACTCCTTCCATGTTATTATCTGTAGTCATTTATTTCATGATTACAAATAACATTGGCAGGGGTGTATTTTAAATGTGTTTATATATATGTTTTCGGGAACATGTTTTCACTCTGTTGAATCTCTATAGTCTGCTTTAGAGCAGCAACTCTCTCTAGCTACTACAGCAGACACAATCATGTCTGTATTCTGACAGCATTAACACGGCTCTCCCCATGCAATGGGAAGCCCTTAAAGCGGTTCTACAGGGTTTTTTTTTATCAAACACGGCTCCCGCCTTAAAAAGCTCCAGCGGACGAAAATTGCGGCCACTTACTCAAACCTTTGTTGTCTTGACAGTGCACAGATCCAACTCTTCCCCAGCCACATTGGCCGAGTTGTCCACGACCCACACCCATCTCCTGGCCCTATATTCTCACAGAAACTATAGAGACCAGCTCAGGAAGTCTCTATATAAATTCAGCAATAAATGGGGGAAACTACTGGCCCATAGACTCCATCCTGCCACATTTGTCCCTCTGATTAAATCTCTACTCATTACCTTACCCACAGTCCCCATCAACCGTCTTATCGGCTTACATCAGGGAAACTGCTTTACCGATGCTTCCCACAGATGCTGTCCAGGAGTTGGAGGCTCCCTTTACAATTGATGAATTATCCATCGCGATTAAAAATTCCCCATCTGGTAAGAGCCCAGGCTCCGATGGACTTATAAATATAAAATTTAAGACTCTTCTCCCACAGCTCGTCCCGTTTCTTGCCTCTATCTCTTCACTTCTATCTCCCCATCTACTTTGTTTCCTCCCCAGAGTCTGGAAGCACACATTTCCCTAATACCTAAACCTAAAAAGGGCCACTCCCTTTGCACCAATTACCGCCCTATCTCATTAATTAATCTTGACATCAAACTCTACTCTAAAATGATTGTGACTCACCTTCAACATCTGTTACCATCTATTATCCACCTTGATCAGACAGGTTTTGTGCAGGGTAGGGAGACCCGGGACAATATTATTAAGTCGGTTCTCCAGCACGAGACCTCCAAACGCCTCCAAATCCCTATGTGCACGTTATCTATTGACGCGGAAAAGGCATTCGATCAGGTAAGTTGGCCCTTTCTTAAGGCCTCTCTGCGGCAGATAGGTGTTGGTCCGATCCCATTGCAGAATATAATGGCCTTATCTATGGTACCCACAGCAAGGGTGAGGGTCAATAGGAGACTATCCGACCGCTTCTCCATTAATAATGGCACCCATCAGGGTTGCCCGTAATCACCCCTCCTCGTTACTCTAGTGATTGTTGCAAATCACAATCGCCAGATGTTCAATGTTGATATCCGAGGGTTCCGAATACGAGATCATTAATATAAACGATCCCTGTTTGAAGATGATCTCTTGTTATACATCCCCTCACCTCATGTATCCTTCCCCTCTGTTATGCAGGAGCTTCACCGTTTCGGCTCCTTTAGCGGCTTCAAAGTTAACTACTCGAAATTTGAAATATTGAATATTTCCTTGCCACCTGCTTATATACATACCTGGGAGTGGACCTGATGGCTGACACATCCCAACTTTACTCTTCTAATTTTCTACCTATGTTCCAGAAAATGTAAAGCCCTTCTCTTTGCCTATGATATAAAAATGTTCTCATGGTGCGTCTGCATGAATATTCTCAAAATGAATGTCCACCCGAAACTCTTGTACCTATTTCAAGCTTTCCCCATCCTTCTTCCAGCTTTTTACCTACGCAATATTGGCGGGTTTTTCAGACGTTTTGTTTGGCAAGGGAAGCGAGTCCACGTAGCTACACATACGCTTTGCCTTCCCAAGTTGTGTGGGGGAGCAGGGCTACCGGAGGTCTCCTCGTACTATAATGCAGCCATGCTCACAAGGCTAGTAGATTGACCTTACCATTATGGAACCAAACGTTAGGTAGTATTGGAATGCGACCTAGCAAACATCAACCTGCGCTCTCTCCCCTGGCTAACCCGTAATCATAGGGCTCATATGAATCTCCCGTCCCTGACTTTAGCCTTGCTTTCCCGGTGGGAAACCGAGTTAGGCGAATCTTTCTCGGCAAAGGCATGGTCTAAATCATTCTCGCTCACACAAAAAACTTCCTCAACCAGCAAGGCGCAAGAGACTAGCTTCAAAGTTCTGACGCAATGGTATAGATGCCTGACTATTACGTCTCGAAATGCTCAAGGCGGATCTGATAGATGTTGGCGTTGTCTGCAGGGTAGGGGAGATATGTCTCACATTTGATGAGGCTGCCCCTTATGCCTACCCTTCTGGGAAAAGATATTCCAGATGCACTGCCTTTTTGTCACTAATAGCCTAGCTATTGCCCTACTCTCTATGCTACCGGGCTCCTTTCAATCTATTAAGAGGGACACCCTAAGATTCTTACTTATTGCTGCCCGCACTGTTATCCTACGGCATTGGCTTTCGCCACCTCGCCACCTACTGTTCCAGAATAGCTAGCAGAATTAGACTCGATTGAACGCTTGGAAAGATTAGTGGCAGAGGATGATGATAGAATGGAAATCTTCAATTAAAGATGGGACCCATGGCTGTACTTCCGCACCACTCCAGCCTTTCATTCGCTCATTGTAGTTCAGGAGGTGCGGGCGCAGGACACTTTCCTCTTTTTCTCCTTCCCCCCCCCCCCCCCCCCCCCACTCCTTTTTTTCTACCCTCTGTTTGTCGTTGTATATGGCTAAGAGGTAACCAGACAGACTCATGCTAGACTCCACCAAAACTTTCCCCGGTTGTGGAGTTGTAAATCACTGGAGGACGCTTAGCCCAGGGCATTGTGTGTGGCATTGGCTGTTTTCTAAAATTTTTGGCATGCCCTGATAGCTACTTAGATATTTTTCAGACACCCGAGCTTCTCTATTTACTTTTAGAATCAGTAAGCCTCCTGGCCATTCTTTGTTTGTTCTATGTTTTTATTTACTATTTGGTTTTTGAATTTTTCTGTGCTATAGCCAGGAGGTCCATGATGATGTTCAGGGGTTTTACCCCACTCTGTTCTGTTCTGAGCCTCCTATACAGATAGGGCAGACGTTCCTCTTTCGATCTCCAATGGACTTGGAGGTGTATCCAGCACTCCCATCTGTTAGAAGCTAGGTCAAACCAAACACTGTCCTGTTACATTCTGGATGTGCTCACGAGTATGATAATATTTTATTGAATGTCTATTGCCTAATATGTTTTTGTTGTCTGCCTGTATAACTTGTATCACCTTTATAACTTTAAAACCTTAAAATCCTATTTTTTTGGGTGAGTGTTTAGCCATTGATCTCTTTCTGGCATGACACTGTCCAGGTGGTTTCACCCTTTTGACACTTTTTTTATTGGTATTGTGGCTAAAGTGATGACCTCTAAGTTTGAGAAATTCAATTGAAGACAATGGTGGTTCGTCATGAACATCACTATAATCTGGTTCACCATGATCAGATGACACATCATCTCTATGTCTAGTATCCAGCCTAAATATGTCTTCCTATAATATGGTAAGTTCTATGAGTAGTTGAAAGTCATGAATGGACCAATAACTAAAGTCTTGGTTCATGTCGCTGGCATCCTGTTCATTATGATGCATGACTTTTAATGTTAAATTCCTGACAAATAGGATGGATGGATGGATCTTGTGCCACTCTGTGTGGGGAAACCTATATTATTAACTAAATACTTTACAAATGCACTCTATGTTGTGGAACAAATTAATGCTTTTTTAAAGTGCATAACTTTTCCGCTTTTTATTATGTTACATCCTTATTCCAAAATTGATTAAATTATGTTTTTATAATTTTTTTCTAAACACAACAACCCATAATGACAATGTGAAAAAAAGTTTACTTGAGTGTTAGCAAATTTACCGTATTTTCCGTCGTATAAGACGACTGGGCGTATAACTTTTCCAGTTAAAATATAGAGTTTGAGATATACTCGCTGTATAAGACTACCCCCTTTCGTCTCAGAGGAGAGAGAAAGGGAAGGGGATGAGGGGAGAGCTGGGGATCTAATGACAGGAAGACTTCTCCTGCTCGGAAATTTTCAGTATCCGGCGTATAAGATGACCTCTGATTTTTGAGAAGGTTTTCCTGCGTTTAAAAGTTGTTTAAAATACGGTATATAAAATAAAAAAAATTGATAAAGCACATGTCTTGAAGCTCAAAATTTAGTTAGGTGCATCCTGATCATCCATGAGGTGTTTCTACGGCTAAATTGGAGTAAACCAGGCAGCAATGTACAGAGACATCCTAGATGAAAACCTGCTCCAGAGCGCTCTTGAACTCAGACTGGGGAGATGGTTCATCTTTCAGCAGGACAATGACCCTAAGCACAGAGCCAAGATTTCAAAGATATGGCTTCAGTACAACTCTGTGACTGTCCTTGAGTGGCCCAGCCAGAGCCCCCAGACTTGAATCCGATTTTACAATGGCTGAAATCTGATGGAGCTTGATACTGTATGTGCTTCAAAAAGCAATGGGTGAAACTGGACAAGGAAAGGCCTGCCAAGCTTGTGCCATCATATTCAAAAAGACTTGATGCAAAATTGAGCACATTCCCTTACATTGTAATAAATAGTTTATCACGTAATCATGGTTTGTATTTGAATGACTCCTGCTGGCACTGGGGAACTACAGTTCATTGCGAAAACCATGAATGCAAACATGTACTGTGACATAATGAATCAGAGCATGATCCTTTCTCTTCATAAACAACTACTCCATACACAACAGCAAAACAACTGCTACCTTGCTAAAGAAACTGAGGTTAAAGGTGTATGACTGGCCAAGCATGTCTCCAAACTTAAATCCTATTGAGTATCTGCAGGGTATCCTCAAAACAGAGAATGATTCCAGTTGCATCCTGTGAAGGTCTTGTGAACACCATCCCCAAAAAATCTATACATTTATGTATAAATATATAAATATATATATAATAATATAGTTATTCAATTGAGTCTATTCATACACATTCCACCTTCCAACACCCATCATTCAAAGGTAACCTCATTGTTACCTTGGTGAAAAGATACTCAGGCTCCCCTCTAATCATTCACTTCAATGGGAGGAGATAATGACTAGCGGTGTCAGAACGTCACCATGGAGCTGGTGCAGTGCGTAAGCAGATGCAGGTTATATATAGTTGTTTTTTTACATAAACATAAATTTTTCATTTAACTAGTGTTGGTTCCTAAATTTCATTTCATTGCATTTTCATTGAAATCATGTTCTAGCCGAAGGAATTCTCTGGCTGTCCAATATCAACAGTTACTTTAGTGTAGAGCCTGTGCTTTGTAATACTGATGAGAGTGTAGTTCAGTGAACTTAATCCATCTCTGTCCATTCGTTTTCCAGCCTTCCATATTAGAGGCACACTGGTAAAAAATAAAATAAAAAATGGTGAAAATTAAATGAATGCCAAATATTACTATGTTAAAAAAACACTTATGTTATTTAATTCCCTCGTACAGTTAAACCTGATGATCAAGAAAGCTTATCACTTGATGTCACGCATCAAGCAATACATGTAATACTATAAATCCATAGTGAGAAAATCCCATGAAGTGTTTAATTGAGTAAAATGTAAGTAAAAGAAACTTTTCAAACATAAAGCTTCTTTAAGCATCATCTTCTTCAAGCTAATTTCTAGCAATGTGAAAAGCAGGGAGAAGGGGTTGGTGAGGGTTTCTTTTAAAGCAAACGTTTCCTTTAAAGCTAATGAAAAAGCATATAATAATAGCCAGGTAAGTAGAATTTAAAATTAGTATTTAATGACATATCCAGGGGTGCACATAAGTGGTACGCAACCTAGCTCTGCATACCTTTCTTTCTTTTCCTCACCACATCTGTGTATCACACAGGAGGAGAGCTTCATAAAGCTCTGTGCTCTGACAGTAAGTGCTCTCTAGTGACACCCAGTGGCTGAGACTGATATTGCAGATTGAGTTGAGATTACAGCTATATTTTATACAATTTATGTCATTTGGATAACCGCAGGAAACTTTAATAACTATAAAAGGTTGCAGTTAGGGGTGTCAAATTGGGACTGTAAATTACTAATTAAAAAAAAGATTGGACTTATAAGGGTGTTCTGGGGGACGAAAATCAGAGTAGGCACATGTAGGGTAAAATCTGGCAAGAGAAAAGTTGCACTACTGAGAAGCCTGTACAAAACTTGGCCTAAAGGTACCCATACACAGCCCTATTTGTACCCGATTTTTCGTCCGTTCGATTGCTGTGCGCCCTCCCGACAATCGCCAGTGGTCGCTCGGCCTTAAATCCAGTGGCCCCACATGTTGAGATAGACCAGGAATCTCCCACATGTCGCATCGCACAGTGATCCCACATGCCAGTAAATTGACAGCTTATCTCATTACTTTTAATAGGGATGGTAGTCCCCATTCAAAGCAGTGGCTGGCACACAAAGGGTCTTTCTTTCATCCCGCTGAACTCGATTCCCTCATGTATCGAGGCAGAATCACCTTGTGTATGGTTACATTAAGGCTGGGTCTACACTATGCAGTGCGGACACCCCTGGATTTTCCCTTTGGAAAAATACATGGCAGACTATACTGACACCTAATACTGCATTGCCTGTCGCTCCAAATGTAACGCATCCACAATGCCTCACTAGATATTGTGAGTCCGTCTGCATCACACAGATGCAAGGCCATCATGTAACACTTCTATTATTAAACAATGGGCACATTGTGTGACCTGAACAAAATGAACCAGGTGTATCTTCACATTAATAGGTTGCACTTTTGCCAACATACAGTGTCCTAAACAGACCCAAAAAGCAGTTGAATAGCGGGCAAAACGCGGGCAACTGCATGCCCATGATGCCTGCCCCATTCTTTGTGTAGTGTAAGTACTGAGACCAGTAACACAATTTAAAAGCATTCTCTTTGCAAATAGTTTCTGTAGTGTGGCTTCACAGAGCTCTCTAACAAACTTTATTTTTAAAAGAACACAGCAAACACAGAAAAACATGTATGTCACATGACTATCTCTCACAACACTGCCATCCTGTGACAAAACAGATATAACATTGATATACTGTATTTTTCAGACTATAAGACGCAACTGACCATAAGACACACCCAGTTTTTAGTAGGAAAACCAGAAAAATATCTAATCTTTCTCATACACAGTGAAGAGGGGGGCGTGGGGGAATGGCTGCATTCATGTCTCCCCTCTATGGCTGTGTGTGAGGAAGCTGCCAGCATGAGTGCAGATTTCCTCCCACACACTCTGCATTGGTTATATCAGCAGGGCTCTGCCGATATAAACTATACAGTTCAGATGGGAGTTCTGGCTGTTCTGCCGGGAGAGCTGGCGAGGGAGCCGAGTTGCAGCTATGGGTGGTGGGGGTGAAAATGTGCGCCTTATATTCCAAAAACTATGGTTGTTGTTGCTTATACAATATAAACCTGTTTTCTAACAAATACCTTTTTAGGTTGCGTTCATTGCCTGGATCTCTTTTATGAAGAATCACCTTCGATTTTGAAATATTTGAATTAGGACGTTCTATGTTCATTTTAGCAGCAATCACTCTACATGAAAAAAGAACACAAAACATGAGCTATAGCTTTAACCTAAGATCAACTCAGGACACCGTATACATCATACAATATAATACAGATCAGTTAAAAGTTATAGTACTTACAGTAGGTGTCAGTTCTGATTTGTGAGGGTAGGAAAACATTTGGTCCTGGATGGACAACCTCTGCTTGTAATTGGAAATTATATTCTAATGTTATATTCTAATTTAATTATTTTTTCATTGATTGCATTGTCACAATAAACCAGCAATTTGGACACTTTCCAGTGTTTACTCAATGTTGATTGGATAGGAATTTTTTGCATGTTTCAGTCCTCCTTTTTCCAACAGGGACCAGCCCTTGTGTTTTTGAGAATCACAATACTCTAAAGTAAGATGAAACTAACAGCCAGTATATTTTGCTTACCATTATGTGGTGCCCATCCCTCATTACATAACATATCCAACTACAAGATACCCAACTTATTTGGGACTGTATTTGGAACCACATGTGAATCAATCTATTAATATAAACAAAATAAATGTCTACATGTTCATCCATACGTGTGTCAACATTTAATTGTAAAAAATAGGTTTCTAAATACTAAAAAAGTTATGTACACCACTGGCTATATGTTTTAAAGTGAGCTTCTCAGATTAGTACCAGCAGATGGTGTTTGGTACTCAACCCATATGTAGGGTGGTCTTCCTCACTGTCTCCCTCACTGTCCTCTGCGTCAGCTTCCTGCATGGTAGATTCTGCTGCAGATGGATCTTCCTGTTCTTGATTGATCCTCCAATTAGCTGTCTCCATCCACAAGTCACCAGCTGGCTTTGGGTCAAATGTTACTCTCACAGTACTGTTTGAACCCCCAGATCTCATATCTCAGTAGTGCAACCCCGAGATTTTCTGGGTTAGTAACTAACTCCTAAGACTACCTGCAGTCCACATGTCAACCTTTCATAGTGGTATTTCAACTGTCAACATTCCAACAATGCTTTTCTCTTGTCAGATTTTAACCATACACATGCCTACTGTGACATTCAACCCCCAGATCTCCAACACTCTTAGAAGACCACTTTTTTATTTTTGATTAGTAATTTATATTCCCAAATTCACACCCCTTAATTGCAACCTTTCATAGTTATTAATATTTCCCTGAGGATTATTCAACCTCCACTGAAATTTAGTGTTTTGGCCATTTTGACATTGATTTAATTGTAAACAAGATGTGACTGAAATGATCAAAATCAATGAGGGTGCTTGTAAGTCAGACAAATATAACATAACATTAATAATGAAATAACCACAAATGTCTTTTCTGTATTCACATCATTATTAGTTTTATTCAACTCCCAAGTGACATTCATTCTTAGTACTTAGTACAACATCCTCTATGGGTATCTTAGCCCATTCTTCATGGGCAAAAGCCTCCAGTTCAGTCACATTCTTAGGCTTGTTGAAAGGTCCAACGTCTCCCAAGCCTCAGGTTTGTGACAGACTGCATCACATTTCCTTCCAATATCTCCTGGTACTGAAGAGAATTCATGGTACCTCGCACACTCTGAAGCTTCCCCGTACCTACAGAAGCATGATTGACTCCCCGTCATGCTTCACAGTAGGCAAGGTGTTCTTTTCTTCATAGGCCTTGTTCTTTCTCCTCCAAATGTCTCCAACGAATAGAATATTCTACTGCAGTATGCCAAAACTCATGTGGACAAACCACAAAATATTTTGGAATAGTTGTTCTGTGGACTGATGAAATCAAAATTAGAACTGTTTGGGCCCATGATCAACGCTATGTTGGAGGAGGAAGAAACAAGGCATATGAAGAAAAGAATAACTTGTCCTACTGTGAAGCATGGCAGGGGTCCAATCATGCTTGGGGCTGTTTTGGCTTCTGATGACGGGGGAAGCCTTCAGCGTGTGCAGGTACCATGAATTCCGCTTCAGTACCAGGAGTTGAGCAAGGAAATGTGATGCAGTCACAAACCTGAGCTTGGGAGACGTTGGACTTTTTCACCAGGACATGATCCCAAGCATACCTCCACATCTTACTAGAGCATGGTCTTGCAGATTCAAGTATAAAGGTCTGGAACATTTTGGAGTGGCCATCGCAGTCACCGAATACTTAAATCCGTTGAGAAACCTCTGGTGGGACTTGAAGAAAGCAGTTGCAGCAAAGCGGCAGAGCCTTAAGAATTGTGACTGAACTGTAGGCTTTTGCCAATATGAAGAATGGGGCTAAAGATACACCCGTGAAGATTCGCTGCAAGACACTTGTGTCAAGCTATGGCTTCATCATTTAAACTAAAAGTGTTATAGACTGTGAAAATGCGATGTTGTACTTAAGTACTAAGGAATGAATGTCACTTAGGGGTTGAATAAAAACTGATAATGATGTAACACAGAAAAGAACATTTGTGTTAGGTTTATTTCTTATAATGATTATGTTATGTTTTTTTGTCGTGACTTACAATTGCCCCGTCGCTGAATTTTAATTTGTAAACACGAAATTGACTGAAAATTGATGCAAAGATTAATGTCAAAATGGCCAAATGCACTCAATTTTAGTGTGGGGTTGAATAATTTTGAACACAACGTGTAAAATTGCATAACGTTTAACGATACTATAACTATAGGTGGAGCGTGGCTTTGGCACATGGACCTGGCGTAGAGATGCTTTTCTCTGTGAGCTCCTGTCCAGCCACCCGCCGAATACCAAGTTTGAAAATGGTTTGCTGGGGAGAAATCGGTTTTTTTTCAAAGTACTGATTCCCCGAACCGCAGACCATCTTGACCAGGATGGAAAACCACACCCGATGCGACGGCATAGAGGACCTCCTCAGCTTTCCAGCATCTCCTACTGTGGATGTCTCCCCTTCCAAGTGAGACCTTGATGCCCTAGTCACCATGGATGGATTCCACCTGGAAAAGGGACCTGGAGCCCCTCCAACTGGCGGTGAATTGAAGATTGGGGGTACACACGAATGGACACCCTCGACCCAGATCCCAAACTTTGATTTAGACCGAAGGCAAACTGACTAAAATCGAGTCGACTCTGGCAGAGCACTGGACAGGCTGGGCAGACAATGCATGCTCCATCAAGAGGATGGTTCGAGAGACAGGAACCGCGCAAAAACATAAGCATAATGGGTTTTTTTCGTCCCCAAAGCTAACCGACCCCGCCTGAACCAACTGAAGAGAACCGTGTCCGGCCCTGGTTTGCTTGCTCCTCTTGGGCAACACTTCCCCCCAGAGAGCATAGTCCTATATGACCAGGGTGCACCGCAGCTGCAGGGTGCCGCATCTTCTGACTCCAACAGGCCTCGAGACGTGCTTCTGCCATGTACTCATGTTCTTCACGGTGAAGGAAGGACATCCTGCATAACGAATGCTTGGCTGAAAAAAATGCGGTAGACTTTACGGTGGGCTTACCCTCCAAATAATGCCCCAGATCTGCTGTCTCGCCGGAATACCCCAGATGTCAGAGCACCCCTTCAGAAAGCTCAACGAGGCCAATCCGCTCCAATATAACCGTTGGGGTGATACTCACGGTACCACTTAGTGATCCGATTTTGCCTCCAGCTCGTTCACTCTCCTGTTCCCTGTGTCTGTATCTTCGCAAAGTCTTGTTCCAGAGGTTTCCTTCCCTAGGCCCATTCCCTTAGCCAGAGTTGGGTTAGCTCCTGAACCACCTACAGCCAGTGCCGTGCAAACCACCCTTGTTGGAAGCAAATCTCCTACCAAAACCTTTTTCTTGGGTTCTCCTCCCCGCAAGGCCGTCCACCTTATGCATGTGCCGTGGGAACCCAAGGGACCCCCATGCTGTGGTGACACGAAAGGGTTTGTCCCATTTGACCATGACTGCTTGCCTTCATCAAACGCTGCCCAATGCAGATGGGTTTGCGGCTCTAACCGGTAGGGTTTCTAAAACTAGTGCAGATGCAGGATCCTCCCACTCTCTAACTACCACCTCACCGCCCGTCTATTCCCTCTATTGCCTGACCACTGGACTGTCACCTGACCCCCCTCCTCACTGAGGACGTGAAGCCATTGGTCCATCACCCTGCATGCTGTGTAGAGCAACCTTTACTTTGTAAACAGTAGTTCCCTAAAGTAATGTGCCTTGCCCCAATTCCGGCTTTGGGTTTTGGTGTTGGAACTGTAATATTCCTTAGTAAAGACTCTGTAACATATCCCCCTACCAGCTTGCCTGTGACTCAGTTTATTCATGAAGTGTGTGGCCCTAAAACAGTGGTGTTGTGACAACATTCCAAAGATCTGGGATCGTTCGGCATATACAACTTCGTAATCCCTTCCATCTCTTCAGAGAGGAGGCGGGTGATAGTGGGATAGGGGGGGCGGGGGAAGCAGGGGAGGTTCTCTGGGAGCGGGGGGAGGGGGAGGGGGGTGCGGAATAAAATGGGGGGGGGCCAAAAAAAAAAGCAGAAGGGGGGTGATGCACACAGGATGGCTTAGCACCATTGTTGCTGGATGGGAGGGAGGGGGACACGTGCGGGGCCCTGTCGGGGGGGGGGGGGGGGTAGGGGGGTCGCCGGCTTAAAAAAAAAATGGGCCTTTTCCCTCCCTCTCCTTTTCCTTTTTTGTTTTTTCTTCTTCTCCCTCTTCTTTCTTTCTTCTTCCTTTTCTTTTCCTTTTTCCTTCTTCCTTTTCTTTCGCCCTCTCCCTTTACTTCACTTTCCTTCTCTCCCTTCACTATTCCCTTCTTTTTTTTCTCTTCTCTTCCCTTTTTATCCTCTTTTCCTTTTTCCCCTCTCTTTCCCTCTTCTTCTTTTCTTTTTTTTCCTCTTCCTCTTTCTCCGTTTTCCTCTTCCGTTCCATTCATCTTCTTCCTCCTCGCATTCACCCCCCAATGCCCGTCCTCCTTGCGCAGCATCCCAGCTTCTCCCCTCCTACCCTTGTACTACTTCCCCTACACCAATATTGTATTGTTCCCAATATCATATGCATTATGCTGTCCATGTCACAGGCAATATCCTAGATACATGTCTACACATCCAGTTAAAGCTTCCTTTGCTGTGGCAGATAGAGTGGGTGCAAATCATAACTGATTACAATGGTCAGGTTTTATTTACACAGTAAAGTATAATAGTTCAACAGAAACGTTTTGTAACTTCTAAACATTTTAACTGTAGACAGTATTTATGGTTAGTTGGAACATTCTGTCATTATTGGCTATGTGAGGACAATAAGAAAGTGGCAGAGAACAGATAAAATAAGATGAAAATCTCATGTGAATGCTTGGCAGGCATAATGATTATGATCACAGTATATTTGAACAATATATTACTCATTAAATTACGTATTATATTGCAAACCTTTGATACAGTTCATCGTCTTCTCCTCCCCAGCCCCAAAACATGTTGGAGAAGCCATTCACCTTCAGGAACTGTTGCTTTGTAAAAGCCACAATTCCTCCAAACAGTGTCCGATAAAGTAATCTGTAGAAAAATATTATAGATGGCTTTGATCCATTACAATAGTAATTATCTTGTCTGCTACTTGCTATAATGCACATGTCCTATACTAAATCAAGTGTGCTGAATCCAAATCTAAAGCCTGTTTCTGCCTAGGATATCAGGATCTTAAGTTATTGGTGCATTTAGACAGATTACATTACAGCTACATTCTCTCATTCCACACATATTATGCAATAACTATACATAACTAAATTTTGCTTCATAGTTCCATGACATTACAGAAAGGTCATTTTATTTTGCTGCAACATACACAACTACACAAAGTTCACCTGAGTCTTTGTGTAACACATACACTTCAAAAGCCGTTTAGGCACTTGCTGTTGTGTTTGTGGCTGTCCGTAGTCGCCTGTTGCAGAAACCAGCAGCAGTTGCCCATCATGTTGGGGAGAGGTTCCACTGGGACATTTCTGTCAAGATATCAAGGCCGTGGCAACCCCATGTCCATCATTTCCATCACCCAAATTTAATGGGAAGAAGACCAGATGAGAAGGTAGGAAATTAGTTTTCAGCTCACTGGTGGCCCAGAAAGTTTTGTGCAAGTCACTACAAATGAATCCCAAACAGCAAGTTAAAGTGGGTTGAGTTTGTCTATAAATATTGCATCATACATTCAATCACAGATGTCAGGGCCAACAAAAATGTCTGCTTTTAGTTTAGCATCAGTATTATGTTTTACAAAATGTTCCTACATATACTGAAATTCCTTACTGTCACTATCCATTGCAACAACAAAGTTCAGGATTTGATGCTCAGGAAAGTGAAATAAATCCTTTTTGTAGCAAATTCCTCTCCTGTGTTTTGGAGGCTAACAGTTCAGACTTCTTGTTTGACAAAGACAGGTCCCTTACTAGATCATCTAAATCTGATTAACATGGCTTAGGTTACAGAAATATAAAAAACATGGAAGTGGAAGAAAGACGCTCATGCACCAAGTCTAGCACTTCACTTTTTGGACCCTGCAAGCTCCGAGGGACTTTTAAGGCACCAGAAGTTAGTGTTTCTTCTTCACAAAATAAATAATGATTGAAACTTGGAAAAGCATTTCTCAGACAATTACTTTTTATATAATTTAAAAAGATAACAAAAATCCATTTGTTTTTACAGCCATATTGTCAGTATACATCAAAGTTTAAGCATTGTTAGGCAGACACTTTTAGACGCTTTTATCAGCTTCTTAAGGAGATTCCGTGTCAAAACATATAGATGTAATAAAAACAAAAATGGAGTTGGACTTGAGTTCAACGCCAGATGGGAAGGACCCCAGGAGGGACAGCCAGCCAGCCCCACCACCCCCCAAATTTCACTTGGGGGGAGGGAAGAGATAACTGGGGACCTCAATGGCAGATGGCGCCCATAGATACCACCTGCGGGTGAAAATATCTATTAACTTTTTTCCAATGATTGATTAAGATAATCTTAGTAGAAATAAAGAGGTTTATCAAAAAGGTTTTATGTGGTGGCTGATATGGGTGATACGGATACGCAACAACACTTATTCACATGTTTAACTAATTCTCTGCCCCCAAAACTGAAGAAGTCAGCTTCCCCATGCGTTCCCATAAAAGCCTAATATTATTAGGGCAGGACCACAGATGATGTTCTGTACTAAGCTAGTACAGACAAAGTGATATACCAGAGGTGGAGAACTTTCAGTAATAGTTCCCAATGGCCCATTTTGAAAATGCGTAAAAACTTTTAACGGCTAATAGCCATACTGGGAAAATATTTTGGGTAGAGTCTCTTCCCATGTTGCCATAGAAACTGTTTTCTATATGGTTTTAGGATATAGAGAGAATACCAGGACAATAGTCCGCAGCTATCGGCATACCGGGAGGAGTGGTGGGGTTATGCTCCTCAGCTGGAATGAAAACATGTCCTCCTTGATGTTGTTTAGCCAAATAATGGAGAATTCTGAGGTAAGTACAATGGATCAGTGGATGGGACAGAGAATGAGACCGTAAAAAGACAGTAACAAAGTTACTGTCAAAGACAGTCAAAGAGACAGTACAGAGATGAGTTAATAGATTTCTCAATATCATTCCTATAAGCAGAGACTGTTCCATATCTACCCAATGTTTAGATTGTGTTGGTGCCCACCAATGCCTCATTTGGTATTAAAATGATGCCCTATAATATTTTCGTAGGTCCAGGACCTGACACCCTCCTTTTTAGTTTTAAGTTTAGTTTTAAGTCCATCATGGTATGTTGATAAAGTTTATCTAGAAATTATGTTATTTTAATTGCTAAATAAGTTCACATACCACTTTCATTAACAACCGCTGGGACTGGCACTGGCTTCATAGCAGATTAGCAAAAGGATATACAATTTTTGACTTCGTCTTTTTCAAAAATTCAGCAATTTTACTCATACAGAATAAACCTATTGATGTTTTTATGGCAAACCATAGGCACAGTAAAAGGCATTTTATTCCTTTTACCATTCAACCATTGTGGCAAAAAAGCAAGCCTCATAGCAGATATGTAGTGCCTAGCTTTTATGCTGATCTCCAACTTGACACCCTCTGAGTTAGGTTCTTGTGTTGATCACCCAGGGCATATTTTCCACAAATGTACCATAAATTGTCCCAGTCATTCACACAACTGCGCTTTTATCTTTAGCTTTAAACAGGCTCACTATAGTCTAGATGTAATATATAAGACGGTTTAATACTAGAAACAATGCCTCGGTCCATCTTGCCTTATATACAGTGGATATAAAAAGTCTGGTAAAATGTCAGGTTCCTGTGCTGTCCAAAAAATTAGACAAAGATAAGTCATTTTCTTTAAACTCCTGGGCGTTATGCACGTTGCACGCTTTTTTAAAAAGCACGCCACAGGGGATTGCAGGAAGGCATATAGATTCCCGCCATGATTTAAGCCCATTCGAAGGTGCCCTGCACGGTTCCGGCGTCACTGGTGACGCCAGAATCGTGCTGTGAAAAAGCAACGCCCCTTCATTTACATGGAGGTCTATGGCGCTACATACCCCAGCCCCCTTCGCGTCACTGGTGACATGATCAGGAGTGGAACTGGAAGCATCGGCGTACATGCCAAAGCAGAGTATCTCCGGAAAAATTCGGCAGACAGGTAAGTTTCCCCGCAGTTAACTCAGGTTGAGTTTCATGAAAATGCCGAACCTCTGGCCAAACGCCGAGAAGGTTAATGTGACCTATAAACTGTACCACCCAATTGAAAAACAAGCTATAGAGGGAGGGAAGAGGGAAGAAAAAAAAAATATACAAATAATAATAATGTGGTAGCAGAAGTGTGCACAGCCTTAAACTAATACTTTTTTGAAGCACCTTTTGATGTTATTATAGCACTCAGACATTTTGGGTATGAGTCAATCAGCATGGCACATTTTGATTTGGCAAGATTTGCCCACTCTTTTCACAGAAACACTCTAAATTTGTCAGATTGCGAGGGCATCTTCTGTGCACAGCGCTCTTCAGATTACCACACAGATTTTCAGGTCTGGGCTCTGGCTGGGCCATTCCAAAAGTTTAATCTTCTTCTGGTGAAGCCATTCCCTTGTTTATTTGGATGTATGTTTTGGGTCATTGTCATGCTGAAAGATGAGGTCCCTTTTAATGTTTAGCTTTCTAGCAGAAGGTTTTGTGTCAATATTGCCTATTCATATTTCCCATCTTAACTAAGACCCCAGTTCCAGCTGAAGAAAAACAGCTCCAAAGCATGATGCTGCCACCACCATGCTTCACTGCAGGTATAGTGTTCTTTTGGTGATGTGCAGCTCAATGACATGCCTGGACATGCTCAGCCTGACACCAGCTCAATTACTATAAAAATAATCCCATGTAAAAAATACATTACTCAACGACTGGCTAATTAGTGCTTATTCACATAAGCCATGTTGTAGCTGCCGTGCAGTACAGTACCGCAATGGTTAATGCAAGCACCTTTCACACTAGAGTAAACAACAACACACAATGCAGTGTGTTAGAACAAAACTCTGTATAGGCTTATGCTGCGCCTGCAAAAATGCTGACTGCAGTGTATGGGAGACTAATGTGAGTACAGATTTGGAATCAGCACACTGGAAAAAAAAACACTGGACAACGAAAATTTTGCTACTGGGAAGAAAACATGGGATTTGCATGATATTCAAAGAATATTATCTGCTTTCAATTCAAATATAATAATAAAACCTACTGAAGAATTTACCTGAATTTAAACTTGTCCAAAGAATTGGCCATATGTTTTGGGTTTTTAGAGCACCTGTACAGATTCCTCTCATCCATGGGAATTATGTCAACATCGCTAAAAATGAAGCAGTCATAACTATACTCTTTTATTGCCTCTGAAAAGCCAACATTCATCAGTTTTGCTCTGTTGAATTTTGTGTCGCCATGCTGTTAATATAATCAGATATAATTATTACGGTAACTGTCAAGTGTAAAATAGAGACAAGTATTTATTTATTTTTTTAAATGTGAGGCTAATGTACTTTAGTGGCTCACCTACAATGAATAATAGAATGATGTGAATTGATAATGTAAGGGTTGAGTTGTAATCTACCATTATACAACAAATAACCACTAATTAGTGTAAAATTTTCAATACAATCCAAACAGAAATAAACAATCCTCCCTTGGATTTAGCTGGTAGCTCAGACACATGAACTCTCTTCGCTGGCTCCCAGGGACTACAACTGATTTACCAGCACCACACAGCTATGCCTGCTGTAATTTCTTCATTAGAAAATGTTTATACACGTCAGAAGAGATTGAAAATGTTTTGTGTGGCCCTTAAGTGATACCAAGGGCCGCACTTGTGGCCTTCATATCAACTCAGCTGCCCACCTGCCCTAAACCAACAAATAAGATATCTCCTGTAGACTAAAGCCCCCCCATACACATGTCCACCCAATTTTTCAGCCGATCAACCGCAGGGCACGCTCATGTCGGGTGCCTATCTAAAGCTTAAAGGGCCGAAATCGGCCACCAAATCAATTAAAGTCATTACATATGTTTCCGTTATTCTTAGAATGGTTTAATACTTTTTTAAATCTGTAATCATGAAATAAAACAGCACAGATAATAACACGGAACTAGTATTGGGTCGTATTAACCCTTTACTTGTTGCAAAACCATTAACCCCTGCGGCAATAAGTGCATTGAAAACACTTTTAAAAGTAAAATTTTTTTATCTGTAATCATTTAACTGCCTTATGAAACTCCTGCCCTAAAAGCCAACAATTCAAACAACTAAAACAAGAAACCTTTACATAAAATTTCAATACAATATTAACAAAGGCAGAGTATAGTGGTCATATTAACCCCTTACACACATGTCAAACCCCCTACCTTGAAACACCAGACACTTCCCAACAAATAAAACATATACTTTTACATTAAAAATACAGTGCAATTCAGAAAAGCTAACAATTATTATTAACATACAATGAGATTAATAAAGGTGTGAAATTAACCTCCCTAGCGCACTGCTGAGGTACAGATTTCTGTACCAAAAGCACACCATAGACTTCAATTAATTTTTTTATTTTATTTTGTGGACCTGTAACATCCCAAAATATATCAATATAAGAGTCTAGTAGTCATCATGAATATAAAAATGTTTGAAACACACATTTAGTTATGAAATGTAATTTTTTTTACATAATTTAATTTAATAAAATTTTATAAAAGGGAGATGTGGGTGTAATCAGTGGAGATGGTTGAATTTTTTTGCTGAATTTGTGCGTTATTTGCATGGCCCCTAAACATTGTATCATCACCAAAATTGCTGGACATATAGAGAAGGGTTGGAGGAACACTACAAACATAAAGTTTTGCTCTAGCATGTGTAGTTTTTGCATAAATGTAATTAAAAATGGAAATTTCAAAATATTTAACATGACTAATGTTATTTATGAATAAACTACAAGTGCTAAAGCAGTACTTTCTTTTGTGTGATATCCCCCAACCCTTCTCTACATCTCCAGCTATTTTGGGGTTAATACCATGTACAGATGCTTTGGGAATAACTCAGAAAATCCTCCTCCATGTTAATGGAGGAGCGCCAGCTTTCCCTCTCACGCAGCTGTTGTCAGTAATGACAGCAGCTGCTAGAAGAGCTCCGGCGAGATGCCGGAAACGACCGGCAGTGTACTGTGTACACTGCCTCAATCGCATGTATCGCGCCGTTTTACAACGGCGTGATACGGGCGGTGCGCTAGGAAGGTTAAACTTGGAGATCCCGCCCCTGGTGTGATTTCAACACGTCCAGCACACCAGGAGAGAGAAGCAGGAAGCAGACAGCAGAAGAGGCCATAGTGGACAGCCGTTCATTTATTATGGTGAGCATTTTACATTGACTGAATGCAGAAAACATTATTTAGTATGATTTGTATTAAAACTCCAGCTGCCACCCATCCAGTCATCATGTACGTGACACGGGGGATGCAGGAAGAATCAGAGAGCTGAATGCAGCCACCGCAGAAGGTGAGATGGCGCCACAGGGCAGCGATCAGCAGTGGATAAGTCCAGCTCGCCCAATGCCCTTATTGCAAGTCCAGGCTGGACAAGCTGGACTTGTCTCAAACGCTAGGGAGGTTAATTCCCAAACCCCCTTAGCAGAAACCCCTTAACCCCTTAGCAGAAAAGCCACTAATTAAAAAAAACCAAACATACATATACATTATTACCTATAACCGTATTTTTAATTACATTAATTATTACATGTAACCCCTTATCATATTTCATATATATTTTGTATATGTGAAGAAGTAACAAACACATATACAATACATATATGAAATATACATCCCACCCGAAAATGACATCAAATAATTAGACAATTACTTAGAGTTAAAATGTCCAATCTCACGCAGTACTCAACTTTCGATATAAATCAATTAAACAAAAAAAAAATCTAAAAGAAAATTATCCATCTTCCATTCGATTCCTTTAAAAAAAAGAGATGAAAAAAATCAAGAAAAAGAAAACCAGAGAAAAAAAATAATCCATCTTTTTTGAAGAAAGAAAAAAAAACATCTTCACTCCACTGAGCAGGTCCATTGTCCTCATCGTCCACTGCGCATGCTCAATGACTTAACATGGGACTTTGTTTTTATACATTCAAAATTCTACTGTGCATGTCCAAATGACATAATCTGGGATTGGCCCTTAGTGAATTCACATGCCAATGTTGATAAACAAAAGCCCCATGTGACGTCATTGGTTATGCACAGTTTTGTGGGAAAATTTTCCCAATCTACTGCGCATGTCCAATGATTTAGCTCTCTTGATGGCAAGCACGACAAACCTGCCCAGCAGAGCTCCGGGTCCGGAGAGAAGATGGATTTTTTTTCTTTTTTCAAAGAAGATGGATTAATTTTTTATTCTTTGGTTTTCTTTTTCTTGCTTTTCTTTCTGGGATTTTTTTTAAAGGATGGAAGTCGAATAATTTTTTTTTCTCTGTGGGAGTTTTTTCATGTTTTTTTTTTACATGGAATCAGATTAAACTGTAAGTAATTGGCTGATGTCACTTCCGGTATATGGAACTTCCTTGTTTCTAAGCCGGAAGTGACGTCGGTCAGACATCACTTCTGGCCGGTGCACGGTATAGCACTAGAGATCAGGTGTCTCTAAAGGGTCTCTAGTGAAAATAATTCTTCCTCTTGCCAGACCTTTCCATCCCTGGTTTGGCCGGAGGAAGAAGTACAGACTTCTTCTCAATGGCGAAGTGGGCGGGTCAAACACCGTACTGTTCACCGGCGAGAAGAACAGACATTCAATGTTCAATCACTGAATTCAATGAACAATCCCTACACAACATGTTTCTGGTAATAAAATACTGCAATTTAATATGAGATTCCTTCCCATGGTTTTTCATATAAAGGAGAAAAAAAATCTAATTATTATGAGTTATTTTTTAGAAAGCTTTAGGGATTATTCATTTAAAATTTTTCACTGAAGTATGTAAATGAATTATATTTGTATAAATGTTTTGCAGGACTGTTTGAACATAAATCATTTTACCTGTTCCACCACATAAATTCCATAGTCTGCGTGCTGTTTTTGTAGAAAAGGGTGCATGTTGTACAGCCAGATCTTGAGATGTGGATCTCTATTTCGAAAAGGAATCACTATAGCAATTTTCTGAAGTGCTGTGCAGTTCTTGGGCATGCTGTGACCACCAAGTGGCAAATGTGCATTTTTAATTATAATGTTTTCAAGGGACACATTCAGTTCAATATGGTAAGGACCTGGTGGTGAAAAGAAAGGTACACAATATGATAATACGTTGAAGGTTTTTAAAATATTTGGATTTTTTTAGATCAGGTGGAATGACCATTCAACTGACTTTTCAGAGAACAATGTTAGTCTGCATCAATATTTGTTTTGTAATCACAAAGAAACAATGGAATGTTTTAAATACTATTCATCCCAAACCAAAAGCTAGTTCCCACCTATCACAAAACATGAAACAGTGGGTAAAGGGACTTTGAAGGAATCAACAAATAACATGTAGGAGCAATTGTTGTTTATTATTTGTGGTAATTGTCCATAATCATTTCAACTCTTATAATGCAACCTGGCTCCGGTTCCATATCTGGAGCCAAGCAATATTACATTGTGTGAGTGGGAGGGTGATCGTTGGGCACTATGTATACAGGGCTCCTTTGAGGCCCCACCAACGCAAGAAAATATCTTACCTCATAATCTGAGTGTCTTAGTGTCTCCCTTTTGAGGGAGAGTCCCATCAAGTCCCATCATTCTCCCTCGGGTAGGGATCAGTAAATGGTCACGTCAGACAGGCACGGGGGATGTCTTGTATTGTCCTTAAGTACAGAGGTCTTAGTAATAGTAAACTGATGCCCACTTCCTCTAAACCTTGCTGTCTTTGTGCTAAGGTGTGATGGGAATGGGACAGACCCCCAACTAGTTCCCACCATAGAGGGGTAAACACCTTAAACCTTGTGTTATAGGACTCAACCTAGTGTTAGGTTCGTAGGCTCACCTGAGTCTGAGGACACTGAGGATGGAGAGTGGAAAGAAGCCCAGTGAAAAGGACCGCAGGACGCAGCAGGTAGCAAGATCGATCAAAGGCGAAGTCAGGTAACAGGCAGTAGGTCCGGGCAGGCGGCAATAAGCGTAGTCAGACTATTCAGGTGTGCAGCAGTAGAAGTAGACAGTAGTGAGAGATCAGGCAGTAGAGTAGTTGAGGGCAGTTCCAAGGTCAGCAGCGGTAAATCAGTAATAGCAGAGGAGTGGAGGAGATGTAGCATGATAAAGGCTCAGGAGCACAATAATCAGCAAGGGAATGTTGCAAAGGGTTGGGCTTTATAGGGGAAGTAGCAGGTGTCAAGGATCACGGTAATTAGCTAGGCTGACAGGAACAAGGAAGATCAGGAAGATTCAAGAGTGAGTAGTGCAGAGAGGACAGTAGCCTAGTGAGCAGAGCCACCGCCTGGGGTACAGCTGGTCATGGGTCCAAACCCCAAAACGTAGTCACCTAAAACCTAAGAAAGTGTCCAAACCCTACAATCCATGTGTCAGCTGTGAGAATATGCTTTTTGGATGCACAATCAAAGCTCCAATGCCAACACCTCTGACTCCATGTGTACAAAAATTGGAATGTATCATAGATTTCCCTACCTTGTATCTTAAGTATGTGTATGTGTTGGATCGTAAGTGTGTTTACCCCTTATATCCCACAAAATGCTATAGGTATCCTAATATAACCTAAAATGCGCGTCCTCTCAGACAACCACCCCGAGGAGGAGGGGGTCGCCGCAGACAGGCTACAGGTGGAAAGGGTGCTGCTCTACATCACAACACCAGGACCCATGAGCTGTGTATACCAGCTTATGGTGTAACTCCCTAGACTCACCCATCCACAATCTAGGATGCGTGAGAATGGAGGGGTGTGTGTGTCCCATTTTCCATTCTGTTCCTGGGGTGTGTGTTGGGGGGGGGGTCATAGGGGATCATGGCAGATGATACAGTACAGTAGTCTTCTGTTAGCGTCCTATGGCATTCTGCTGCCAGAGCATATACATGTTCCAACTTGCTGCTAAGAAACTAAACTGTATGCATTACCTTTTGCCAGTTGCTAAAGACCTTTACTACCCAGCACGCTCTTCTACCTTTTCTAGTTGTTGGTGAACTACAACTTCCAACCAGCTCTGTAACAATTCCTATTAACTTCTCTTTTCATTCTGCCTTCACACACTCACACATTACATCAGTCTTGCTTTTTTTTCTCTCTCAGACACACACACATTACATACAATATCTCGCACACACACACGCACACACACACATTACATTCACTCTACTTATATTGTGTGATGCCAATTCCAAGCAAGGTTCTCTTCCTTGAATAATTGCTTGTCCCTATCCCTATGTTGGCTTCCGATTGGCTGGCAATGGTAAGGGGGGGGGATGAGATCCCTGTGTGCAGTAACCAGAGGGAGGAACAGAAGTGACAGCCCAAAAAGTCAACAGGCTGCAGTTCTCCTCTTTCTCTCTAGCTCCACAGTGCCATAACTGTGCAAGAAGAATACTTTTTTCTTAACAATGTTCCCACAACCCTTCACTATATCTCCAGAAAATGATACCATATTCAGGGGATTTGCAATTAACTAATGAAATCTATCAATGAAGTGCCATGATTTTCATCTCTTGACAGAAGTATAAGCCAACTTTTTTCAGCATATTTTTGGTGCTGAAATATGTGGCTTATAATTGAGAATATATTTTAGTTTTTCTCTCTCTCTTTTTATTTACCGTATATACTCGAGTATAAGCAGACCCAAATATAAACCGAAGTACCCAATTTAAAAAAAAAAAATCTGGAAAAACTGAATGACTCGAGTATAAGCCTAGGGAGGGAAATGCAGCATTTAAGGCACAGAAACACACAGCAAATGTACTTTTGTTTTGAGGTGTAATTATTTAATTCAGTAGTTTTGTAAGTGAATTACAAAGCCCCTGAACATGGTATCATCACTTAAATTGCTGGAGATGTAGAGAAGAGATGTGGGAACATTGTAAAGAAAAAAATATTGCTCTAGCATATCAAGTTTTTGTACAAAAAGAGTTCAAATTTGACTTGACTTTGAACCTAATGTATGCAAAAACTACATATACTAGAGCAATAAAAAATTTTTAAATGTTCCCACAACCCTTTTCTACATCTTCAGCAAATTTGGTGATGATAGCATGTTTAGAAGCTTTGCATTTTACTCATAAATTCCACCTACAAAATGCTGTGATTTAAATTTTTCTGACCTGAATATAAGCCGAATTTCATTGTCTGAGCACATTTCAGGTGTTGAAAAATTCGGCTTATATTTGAGTATATACAGTATATAAATATTCAGTTACTGTGCTGTATTCAGTTGACTCTGACATGAGTATCATAGTTACCTAAATCACTAGGCAGATCTGGACACGGTGGCAGAAATACCTCGTTTTCTATCCCCAATTTTTTGGACCAGTATTCAGCTCCATTTCTGAACTGTTCTAAAAAAAATGGATATAAACAGGATTACTTAAAGGGGATGTATACCTAAAATCTAAGAAATATATTTAATTAAAGTTTGACTTACCTTTGAGCTGGCAGAATGGTGGCATAGTGCTGCACAATCCTAACAAATATGCCTATTTGCTTATAACATATGAGATTCCAACTTGGAGGTAAATTAGGGTGCAATATCGCTAGTGATCACTGGCAGCTCTATATAATGGTTTGCAATTGAGAAAACTGTTGATATGTATAACATTCAAAACAGAGGCAAGATCAGGGAAAAATGATATTTAAATTTTTACCTCTTTCTACCCCAGTATAATTAGCAATACATGTCCTTAAATATGCAATTTTGCATAAAACAAATATAGTGTTGAAACCTTGGGATGTATGAAGATATGTGAAGGGCAAAACACAAATAAACTGTCAGTTTACAAGTACATCTTTTACAAGTCAATGCTAGTATGAGTTATGCAAAGGCATTCAATGGCATCTAAACTAGACCTATTCACCAATGGACAAAAGAATCACACATATCTTATAGCCTCACTAATAGTGATGAGCTGCATAGACAATATTTTAATTTGCGATATTTCGCAAATAATGCTACATACATTCCATATGCATAATTACAAAATTTGCGCGTATGGCACGGCATTGTTATTATAATATTTAATTTCAAAATGAATGGTCACATTTGGTATTTACTATCGCATTGTGATTATATTATCGCACTGTATGGCCATAAGCTTGCTAGTGCATAATTTCTTAAATATTCGAAATTGCAAATATCCACCACCATATTTGCTAAATTCTCGAATAACGTTATTTAACACAAATATTTGCAATTAGACTTTTCGAGCTCAACACTAGTCACTACAGACCAATAAGCCTTATATCAAATATATTTCTCTAAAGTTCACAATATTCTGTGTAGTATAAATACCTTTTTTAAGCAGCTTAGCTTGCAACATGTGACACTTATGCTTCTTCGACATAACCTACAAATCTTCCCACAAGCCAGGTTTTTTAAGTTACTCACAAGGTCACTACTGTAATCAGGAATGGAGGACATTGTCTTAGTAGGACTAATGCCTGCCATACACATGCCGATTAGTGGCCGATTTTTCCGCTGACCGACGGGCGTCCGCTCTCGCGCCGTCGGTCGGTGGCAAAATTGGTCGCCAATCGGCGTGTGCCCACAGCTCGGCCGGCCAGAGAACGGACATGTCGGATGTTCTCTGGCCGATGCCAGACGATGCCATTAACTTCAATGAAGACCAGCGTCTTCATTGAACATAATGGCCGGCACAAAAGGGTGCCCGGCCGACTAAAGCAGCCCCAGAATGCACCGTGATGACGTCATCATGCTGCATATCGGAGCTCATTTGAGCTCGTCTGTCTGCACCCGTCTGTGGGTGTATGGCAGGCTTAAAGCAGGGTACAGACCGCTTGACATTTGAGCCGTCCGATGTACCCTGCAGCAGCGTGATGACATCATCACGCTGCTGCCAGATATCGGCGGGGCAGGGGAGACAGACCTGCTCTCCCCAGCTCAGCCCAAACTTTGCCTGGAGACCAGCGGTCTCTATGCAAAGCATCGGACATCGGCCTTATTTATGGTCATATCGGCCATGGATCTGGCCCATATCTGCAGGTCTGTACCCTGCTTAAATCAAAAGTAGAAATGTACACATTCAATAAGATCAGTGTAGGAGATCTAATATGGTAAGACTGGTGGCACCCCTGCAGATGGATTTTGATCCCACAGAGGGTTTTCACTGGGAATGAGGGAGAGCATGTGAATGGCAAGTTCACTATTGTAGAAAGAGGTTTACATTAAAAGCACAATGTAAAGGATAATTTTATTTGAAAGCCTCTAAATACAAAATAAATTTTTGGACTTTTGGACTTAACTTTAGTCCTTCATTTTATGTACTTTATTTAGACCCACGATCTCAGATGTATAAATGAAGCACATAGCCATGCAGTTTGCAGTTACAAACGTTTATAGAACAGATATTCTATAGAGCTTAGTTGTGCCACATTTGAAGTCTTTTAGGTTATTTCATAAAACGTTTATGGCTGCAATAAAATCACTATATATTTGACAGTTGAGTATATAGCAAAGTGGAAGCATGTGAAACGACAACAGAAACTCTTAAAAGAAGTTACAGGTCTCATGAAGATCACGACAGAGCAACCTTTGCACAGTGTCTCAACACTCAATCTGTTAGAATACAAACTTCAGCACAAATTCTGTGTCCTGGAAGGTTTATGGAATAGGTTTCTATGGCCAGGTAGCGGTGTCATAGGAATTATTAGAAATTGCACACATTCAGTCCATCCCTTACGAAATGTTACTGTTAGCATTAGAGTGGCAAATACGGTAGTAAAGGAGGGGCCTGTCCCTACAGTGCCCTAATCTTGTCCCCATTCATAGGAAAAAAACTTGTTCTTACACCCTCATCTCACATTCTTCATTAACACAGAGACACGTGGGATATGGCAGGGTTAACGATCATTGGTAGTGGTGGGATTTATGATAATTGGTGTCTGGGCAGGGGTTAAGGAAAGGGAAGTGGAGGGGCAGTCGATGCAGGATATTTGGTGGTACAGGAAGAGGTTAATTCAGGGATCGTTGGTGTGGGATGGAGTGAAGAGAGAGCCTGAGTGCAGTGCCGCGGGCCCTTTTTCTGGTGGCTCTTTCTCTCGAGCCTAGCGTGCGTGTTTGCATGATCACATAGGCTGGTGTGTGCACAGCACTTGCCTACATGTACTCGCGCTCCTGACCAGAGGATTTTTTTGAACCTCCCGCCGGGAGCATGCGCGTGCCTCTCCAGGGCCGTAATTACAGCATCCGAGGTGCGTGCTCTTACAGAACAACAGGCAGAGAATCTTTATGATCCTCTCCTTTTTGTTTTTCCCTCAGCTGGACATATTTGTCCATCTGTCCAGGCGTCTAAAGCATGCTGCTACTGGACTCTATGAAAACATAATGTTATTTAACCTTCTGGGCGGTTTGTGCCCGTGCCGGGATCGGCAACAAACGGAGACTCTCTGTGTGCCTGCGGCACGGGGGCGGGGGTGGCGCCATAGACCTCCATGTTAATGGAGGGGGCGCCGCTCTCCTCTCCACACACCACCGGCATCTATTTGACACCGGCGGTGTGTAGAGGGCTGGGCAGAGAGCCAGCAATCATGGCGGAGTACAGTGTACTCCGCCGCAATTGCGGGGGAAACGGCTTTTCGTGTCATGAAAAATGGCGCGAAAAGCTTGTAACGCCCAGGGGGTTAAGACAAATTGCTGGTTGGCAAGTTTCAGTTTGGCAAATGTCTTAGAACCTGCTTGGGTGCCTAAGACTGACTTACAGTGGGTATGGAAAGTATTGAGACCACCTTAAATACTTCACTCTGTTCACTCTGCAACAGCCATTTGCTAAAATATTTTAAGGTTTTGTTTTTTTTCTCAATAATGTACACACAGCACCCCATATTGATAGAAAAACACAAACCCTTTAGACCCTTTGCTCAGTATTTAGTAGAAGGACCCTTTTGATCTAATACAGCCATGAGTACTTTTGCCAAAGAAGCAACAAGTTTTTCACACCTGGAACTGGGGATACTCTGCCATTCCTCCTTGCAGATCCTCTCCAGTTCTGTCAGGTTGGATGGTAAATGTTGGTGGACAGCCATCTTCAGGTCTCTCCAGAGATGCTCTCAAGGATGAAATAAAGAAATGGACCGCACCTTTAAATATATATGAGTGTCACAGCAAAGGATCTGAATACTTAGGACCATGTTATATTTCAGTTTTTCTTTTTTTTTAAATCAGCAAAAATGGCTATAATATAACAAAGGGTGAACATTTTAAGGGGGTCTGAATACTTTCCATACCCACTGTAATTGTTTGGTGAAGTTGGAACAATAGTTTAACAATTTTTACCATGGGTTGTTGAACAGAAAAGTCCTTTCTTGTCCTTTGTAATCACAGGTTTGGAAGCATAATCAATCAAGAATGCTGAACCATTAAGATGTTTCTTCAATAGAAATATGGGTTGTAGACCAACCCCTGAAAAACAAACCAATACAATTTTCCACCAAACCTTAGACCTGATATAAAGCAATCAAATGTCGTCCCCAGAAACATTTCAGCTATACAAACATATGGCAATAGATGGAGATAAACCCTTATCACCAACATCATTAAATGGGCAACTAAAATAAGGTAAACACGCAAGGGGAGCGGAGCAAGGGGAGCGGAGGTGGAATATGGCCTGAACCTCCTCCATAACATTACCAGGCATCGAAACCAACTATAAAGTGATGATGTAGTGGTACGCAGTGACATTTTAAATAGTAAAGCAAAATCCCGGGATACCCTTCCGAGTGCTTCAGGGGCTGTGGGGGAGTTATTGGAAGACCATATTTCAGTATTTAGTTAAACTTACAGGCAGATACCATTAGACTCCCCAGTGTAGCATTAATACATGGACGACCACTACGAATCTCTTCCAGTCAATTCCTCTTATGCACTTATGTGCTAACAGCATCAAAGCAGGTGATTGCAAGATCATGAAAATCTGCGACACTTTGGACAGCCTTGGTTCGTAACCTTACATAACGCAAGCTATGATACATTGTAAAATAGAAGCTATTACAATAGATACTGTAGAGAAATGTAAAAAGGTATAAGACCCCTGGATAACTGATTTTTCTGGCACCAAAGATTTGGTTTGGATAGTATGAAGCAGAACCCCTAAGGCACATCTTTTCTCTCTCCTTTTTTCTTCCTCTCTTCATTGCGGCTGCTATGTTTTTTTTTTGTGTCATTCTCTTTTTTGTGTGTTAGGGGTAATTATACATACTTCAATAATACTGTCTTTTGGGCACACAGGAAAGGAATAACACAGGAGGTGATGGGAGGATTAGGTTATTACATAGGTACAATATAGTCCTCTCTTAAGGCCTATACACATTACAATCTTTCCATACACTTTTTGTACAATCAAATTTTGTTCTACCAAAACCATGTAATATGAGAACCTTTCTAATCCTTCCAATCACTATGTATTCTATCAGGGAGGCCACTATACTACACAGTTGTTGGTAGATCTAATTGTATGGAGATTGTATGGATCGATCTTAAGGTGTATGGGGGCCTTTACAGAATATCTTTAATGCACCTGTGTGAGTCAAAAAATAAAGTTGACAAGGTTTAAATGCAACTGGATTGTTTTATACTTTAGGTTTCATGATTGTAAATTTAATAAAGTGTTTAAAAAAGGAAAGTAGTAAAACATCTTTGCATTTGGTGACCTGAACGCATTTGATCTTCCACTTCTGAAATAATAATACTTACGTTTACAGTGGAATATCTAGAAGGGTGAGGTTTTACGAAAGTACAAAAGGCAGCCTTTAACAATAAAATACAGTGGAGGGAATGGGGGCAAGTAATATTATGTTGATATGATTTTTGTGTTGTGGAACCAAATAAAGACAAACAACTCATTCATAGTAATGGCCACACTGTTTGCCTGGCTGTCGGTTTGCTGTGAATATTGGGTATTCAATCCACCCTTAATACATTAACCCATGAAGTTAACTGTCCCCTCAGGTGGGACAGTATGGCCAATATAACCCATTTTTCCCACCTAACCACATACACTATTAAAAAAACAAAAAAGTAAAAGGGACATTTATATGAAAATGAATGACATTTTAGTAAAAAAAATCATGGAACTCCTCCCAGAGCATAACAAACTCCCTTTTAGTATAAAGTCTGGTATGCTCTGGAAGAAAAGGGGGGCACCCAATGACCTCTTACTCATTCAGAAGGGGGTTTAAAGATTAGGCCTAGAAAAAGGTCAAGACACAGAGAAATTTTTTTTATTAAAAGTTCTAACCTTCAACACACCCATCCAGTGTATACTTTACTATTATAAATCCATCTCTTCCCCACAAAGGGTCAAGTGCCCCACGTGGGGGTCTCATCCTGGGAGCTCCAGTGTTGCTCTTTGTCCCCTGAAGATCTGTCAACTGAATTAAACTTCAAATATACCAGGTGGATTAATATCTGCCCTGCGGTTCCCAGGGTATTTGCGCATGCACTGTGCCCCCAAAGGAACATATGAGGACATTGCACATGCACAGATACTGTGGCGATCAGTTATTTGGTTTGCAGATCTTCAGGGTACAAAAAGCATAGCTGGAGCTCCTGGTGTAAGACTCATCAGTGTGGGGATTTGTTAAAGGGTAAAACATTTCATAAAGATATTTTTTCTTTGTGTCTTAGGTCTTATTTGTATACCTTATCTTTAAACCCACTTCTGAATGAGAAAGAGGTCTTTTGGACCTCTCTACACAGTCAATAGGGTGCCGTATTTGGGGGTACTCTTGTTAAAGGGGAACCCTGGATACTCAATGAGCTCCCACATGGCCCAACAACACAGGGGCAAGGTTGTGGGGAAAAGAGCCCCTTGCCTTGAGAGGTTTCCCCCTCGTTGTGGTACCCCCCTTTCCTGTCCTTCCAGGCTTGCCAAAAGGGTTCTGGTATGCTCTTCCAGGCAATGCATACCCTATGCCAGGAGCGGGTAATTTCTGCCATTAAGCTCCTAAGTGTTTAGCCTGAGTTAACTCGGGTGACTCTGTTTGCTAAATTGGTTGGTATAGCCCACAGTTGAGCTAAGGTACGTATAACAGCAGTAACACATTGATGTGATTAAAGAGATTGCACAACTTCTGTAACCTACTTCACCTAGAACAAATGGCATGTCGTGGGGGAAACAAAATTGACCTGTAGTATGTAAGCTGTACTCAAGTACTCCATAACACTTAAACATTGATATTATAAAGTTAAAGTGCACTATAAACCCGGAGTAGCACCCATACAAAAGGAACATATGGAAAGAAAAGAGATGAGTAGAGAAACACATGAAGCCCCTCCTGAAAAAGCACAGTGTTCTAATTGATATATTTTAATGTGCCAGGGATCATTGACAAAAGCTCTATATTTTGAGAGTTTTTTGGGGAACATTAGTACCATGCATAGTATTGTAACATTATAAATTAAAGCGGACCTACCACGTTGTAGGTCATTTTGCACTATCGGCATCAGACTGCCAATAGATAGGGCAATCACTGTCCAAAAAGAAAAATAAATAAATCTTAAAGCAGGAAAGACGAGTTTTTTCAAGGTAGCACCTCCCATGCTGTGACATTGCGCCTCGGCGCCGAGGTCTCTTGTCAAAGCTGAAAGGGCTACCGGGAAAACATCAGCCCCATAAGCCTCTGCTCTGCCTCTTCTCTGTGACGTCACTATCACAGCGATTCACTGTGCAGCCCTGTGTCCTGTGTGCTCTCCCCCTCCCTCCCCCTCCCCTTCTCTGTCTCGGAGTTCATGATCTGGATGAATAAGAACCTTCCCAGACATGGAAGTGTCATCTGTGAGGTGATTGTGGAGGAAGTGTAGAGGAGACATTGCTGGGACTGGCAGCAGAGGAGGTAATAAGATATTATTTTATATTACACCCAGTAACCCAGTCATGTCTGTCCTCATCCTTCATATACCATGATCTGGATGAATGAGAATCTTCCCAGACATGGAAGTGTCATCTGTGAGGTGATTGTGGGGGAAGTGCTGGGACTGGCAGCAGAGAAAGTAATAAGATATTTTATAACCTCATCCTCAGCCTACCTGTGTGCCCCCCAAATCCATATCACCCCCATATCACCTGCACACTGAACCCCTTCACCACCACTTCAGTCTCAATCTCTCCTGTCTCCTACAGTGTCCTCCTTCAGCTTCACTCCAGTCTCCTATGCAAACTGCAGCACATAGATCTCTGGAACGACCAGAACTGTCCTCCCATACCAAACCCTTTGGGATTGGTAAATATGTCTGCAGGGGAGGGCACCTTAGTAATGTTCAACAGAATGGGTGGAAGTAGCTTCAGGTGCCAGTACTTAAGATGGTGCCTGAGGGAATGAGGAAGTGAAGATTGTAAGTACCTTTTTTTTTTCTCTGTGTAGCAGTTTTCACAGATGTATACTGCTGACAGGTGTGTAATATGTCCATGTAATGTAGGTGGGGGATTTTTTTTTGATTTTACAACCGCTTTAAGACGATCCCACCACAGGTGTAACATAGTGCCTGGGTCTGGAATTGCCAACATTGATCAGAAACCTCAGGGCAGTATTTAAGAATTAAAAACTGAACGAATTATAATATATAAAAATAATAATATAATAAAAAATACTTTTACAGTAGTGTAAACATGATAAAGTTAAGTTGTTTGCACAACTATTTGAAGTGTTCAAGCTTTAAGCATTACCAACTTCAGCCACTTCCTATCAATGTACAGATCATGTAACCAGCTTTCTGACACATTATAGCTGTTGCCACAGATCGCTCTATTTAGTCTCCCTAGCGGTGAGATGAACCCAGTTCATCAGGAGGGTTGAGGGTCCCAACTTGCAGTTTCTACATTTTCATATATTGGATGCAAGACATTATATAGGTGGAAATAGGCAAGTCATGCCTAAAAATGCATAGCAGACTTGCAAGGACATTAAACTGCACCACATTGTGTTTTGTGGTGAAGTTCAAAATGTGGCTTGTATATATTAAAAAAACCTTTAATACACTTTACCTGTGTCAGTAACAGCATGCTGCACACTTAAAAAAAAAAATTAATGTTTTATAAATGTGTGACCATGGTTCTTTGTCATAGAAATTTGGAGACAAGGACACCTCTTCCCAGTTAGATAATCTGACACGTATATTATTATCCGCTTTTTGAAAATGGTCTAAAGGTTACCATACATCTCTTGAAACAATTTTATACAATGATCTTTTTTTCTACCAAAACTATGTAATATGAAGACCTTTCTCCAATTAATCTTTAGCAAATCATGGAGGCTCTTGTACTGCATAGTTGTTGGTAATTTGAAAGGAAATTGTATATGAAGATTATATAATGTGTGGTGTGCTTAAAACACGGGTACATTTTTGAGCGTGATCAACCTTAAAAAAAACGATAGTTAAAGGTGATCGACTATTTTTACACGTACACTGAGCAAAAATATAAATGCAACACTATCAGTTTTACCCCCATTGTGCATGAGCTGAACTCAAAGATCTGAAACATTTTCTACATACACAAAAAACCATTACTCTCACATATTGTTCGCAAATCTGTCTAAATCTGTGTTAGTGAGCACTTCTGGTTTACCAAGATAATCCATCCCAACTCACAGGTGTGGCATATCAAGGTGCTGATTAGACAGCATGAATATTGCACAGGTTTACCTTAGACTGCCCACAATAAAAGGCTACTTTGAAATGTGCACAGTTTTACTTTGGTTTTCTGACCCCCTCAGTAAGTAAAGTAGTCAGTATCTGGTGTGGCCACGATTTGCCTCACACAGTGCAACACATCTCTGTCCCATAGAGTTGATCAGGATGTTGATTGTGGCCCGTGGAATCTTGATCTTTTGAATTGCACAAAAATGGGCCTCAGAATCTTGTCAAAATGGCATCAATAAAATGCACATGTGTTCATTGTCCATAGCATACGTTTGTCCTTACCATAACCACACCACCCCATGGGCCACTCGATCCACAGCCTTGACATCGGCAAACTGCTCACCCACACATGCCACACAGGCTGTCTGCCCTGAACAGTGAAACTTGGGACTCATCCATGAAACTAAAGCCACTCTTATGTGCCAGATGCCATAGAATGTGAGCATTTGCCCACTCAAGTCGGTTACGGCGATGAACTGCAGTCAGGTCAGGACCCCAATGAGGACAAACCGATTGTTGCTGCAGCGGTCCGGCTGGCTGGTCTCAGACAATCATGGAGGTAAACAAGAACTAAATATTGTTTTTAATAGGAAATAGCTTCATTCAAATTTATTAGATTGAAAAAAAATTATCAAATGAAATTATTTTAAATGTTCGATTTTCATTTGATGGCTACCAATTCAATCAAATTTTACCAACATGTCCGATGACTTGAGATCGATTTTTTGCTCGATATGGATAACTTTGTATGGAACGAACAAGTGGTTCACGATCAAGTGAATGAAAATATTGAACCGTGTATGGCCACCTTTAAGCACACCTGTGCAATATTCATGCTGTCTAATCAGCATCTTAATATGCCACACCTGTGAGGTGGGATGGATTATCTCGGTAAAGAAGAAGTGCAGATAGATTTGTGAACAATATTTGAGCGAAAAGGGTCTTTTGTGTATGAAGAACATGTTTCAGATCTTTGAGTTCAGCTTATGCAGAATGGGAGCAAAAACGAGTTGTTTTGATGCATGTATGGCTACCTTACCTTACTAGCTACTAAATTAAACTTCTCCTCCGATCTATTAAATCTATATGCATATGACAGTTGTGACCTTTGAGCTACATATAATATTAGTTAAGCAAAACGTTACAGTTTCCTCTTATTAATTATTAATTTCTTTTTTTTTCTAATTTTTAACACATCTGGAGGTATAAAGCATCCCTGACACTTGGCTGAACACTAAATTGGTGCACCGTAAGATACCTTTTTGTTTTCGGTGAATTTTCTTTCTACATTTAGTCTCTATGAACCATTAGGACCTCCTGTAATTATGAAATATACAACGGAACGGAAAGTATAAATTGCTTTTTAATTGGGTGTTAAAGTAGAATTACCTCTTTGAACCTCAAGTCTATGCAGCAAATACATCCAATTTTGGTTAAAAGAAAGATTTTGTAAGTTCTGTTATGATTGGTAATATAATGTTATATAGGTAACTTAACGCTAAAAAGTTCTGGAAAGTTTAACTCAAAAAAAGTAACAGTAAGTAAAGTGTTATTACTGTGGGGGTTCAGCTCAGTTGGTGCTCTCACAGCATCAATCCACGCAAATGGTATCATTTTAGGGCTCCTGCTTATGCTTGTTTGAGCACACAGTCCAAAACATAACTTACCCTCGCAGGGGTTTATGGCAGTTCAAACAAAAAGTCACTCAAAAATGCTAACCCTCCTGGCTTTAAACGTCCAACATAAATTGTCCTGGGCTTAGTTTCCCAGCAGGAACAGGTCTGGGCCTCACCCTCTCTGTGAGCACCCTGTTTCCACAGCTCCAGTAGCCACAGGTCTGGGGCCCACACTCGTGTGCCCCTGTCTACACTCATAAATTAGAGACACAGCTTGAGACCAAGTAGGAGACTGTGGGTTCTATCAGGACCCTGACACACTGGTCTCTGCTCCTTTTGTGGCTCCGCTCACCTGCAAACAGGTGTTAACCCTTTAACCCTTACTCCAGGAACCACCTAACAGTAATTTCACAGTGACAGATGACCAGTCTGTCACATTACATTAAAAAGAACAGGCAATATTACTGGTTTAGTGGAAATACTATATGACAAATTAAAATGCTGAAGAAAAAAACATGTGACAGATATCTATTAAAAAAAAAATGCTAGGTCTCATTTAAGCATGCCATTTTTCTTCATATATATTACCTTATTTAAAAAATAATAATAATCTATTGAACTAAAACTTTATAAAATTGCTACTTACTTTGTAGCCCAAGAGGGTTGATATTAATTTTTTCCAGATATTCATCCAAGTAAAATATTTTCAGAATCAGAAAAAATGGGACAGAAACCAACAAAAGAAATATAAGAGACTTCTGAAATTTCATCCTGTCTTACTAAATCCATATAGGTTTCTGTATCTGTTGGTACGGTACATGTGTAGTGCACTGTGTACCCTGTATATCTGGCATGCCTATTACTTATCATGTATGGCAATAAACACACCTTGTTTTAGTTATTTGTCCTCCTGGGAATGCGAAACAATTGTTGTCATTGGCTTTAAGCAAATTATGTTTGTTTAAAGTTTAACTAAACCAAAAAGGGAGGATATTAAGACAACATAAAGGAAAATAAACGGAAATTGTTACGACATGCTCATTTTCTATATCTAGAAAGAAAAAATTGTCACCAGTCAAATTCTGCTTCAAGCTTTGTACAGATGTGTATTTTTGTCCCCTTTGCGGCAATCTCTCACCAGCAACCATTTTTGGTGATGGAAATCTTGCATCTTCATGAGACTTTAGACCCAGCAGAAATTAGGGTTGAACACAGATTATAAAATCGTATTTGTGAAATATTTTAAAGCTAAAGCCTTTATTTTAGATTAGGTCGAGTCAGAAAATATTACACCCTCTGAAATATTTTAAGTGTTAATTGTCAGGGTTGAAGGTAAAGTTCCCTTTGTTTGTTTGTTTTCCTAATTATAGCAATGCTGTCCAGTTTGCATAGGAGACAGGAGTGAAGCTGAAAGAGTTTGAAGTGAAGCTGAAAGATGGGGATGACACTGTAGGAGACAGGAGAGATGGAGACTGGAGTAAAGCAGAAGGATAGGGATGAAACTAGGTGACAGGGAGGGATGGAGATTGGAGTAGAGGTGAAGGATGGGGATGACACTGTAGTAGACAGGGAGTGCTGGAGATTGTCTTCCCTATCCTTCTGCTTTACACCATTGTAGGAGACAGAAGGGATAGAGACTGGAGTGAAGCAGAAGGATAGAGATTACACTAGTTGACAGGGAGGGATGGAGATTGGTGTGAAGCAAAAGGATGGCGATGACATTGTAGTAGACAGAGGGATGGAGATTGGCGTGAAGCAGAAGGATGGGGATGGCACTGTTGTAGACAGGGAGGGATGGAATGTGGCGTAAAGCAAAAAAATGGGGTTAACACTGTAGAAGACAGGGAGAGCAAAAAGAAAAGGAGAGGATGGAGATGATAAATGGTGGTGAAGGGTTCAGTGTGGAGGTGATATGGATTTGGGGGGCACACAAGTAGGCTGAGGATAGGTAGATAGAGGGTGATGGTGGAGGACACAGAGGATGATTTGGGGTGCTGCACCCCCCTGCACTGACAGAACACCTGTCATAATTGTGTTGAACTACCGCATAGAACCGCATTCAAAATCTAGTGGTAAGCCTTCCTGGAATGCTGGAAATGGTTATGGTTGGAAAGGGACGACCCCTTGTCATAAATGTTCTTGTAGGTGTAATAGCCAGCCATACCAATACAGTTTTTATATAGTGTATGTGTGTGACTTTTTATGGAATAGCTGTTTATGCCAGATGATCTGGTCGTAAGAACTCGAAAACTACTTTGAGAGTTTCACTTAATGTACAACACTTTAAACCTTGAAGCAAATGGACTACAACAGCAAACTTTCACACTCCTTTCAGTCAAGAACAGAGAATTAAGGCTACATTTCACAAGGGTTCACAGAAAAAACATCCTAGTCTGACAAATCTCAATTACTGCTAAAAATTCAGATGATACGGTCAGAATTCAGAATCAACGTCATGGAACCAAAGTTACATTTTTCCTTGTATCAGTTGTTTAGGCCCCCATACATGCAGCGATGGCTGCTGGATTGTCAGGAGACCCATTGCAGTGTGATGACGTCATCGCCCAGATGATTGGGCACACCCTTTGTGTGCCGGCCATTACTTTCTCCATTCAAAGTTATGGGGTTGGCCAGAGAACAGGACATGTCTGCAGCGATCCACGGCAGATTTTACGGCCGATCGATTGCCTCAAACATGCACGCATATCTCTGTCATATGTCTGTGTGCACGCCAGTCCGCACGCACACACAGAGAAGGAAGAGCAAACCTGCCCAGTAACCGGCATTATATCCCATTCAAGCAGAGACACAGACTGTGTATCAGCCTGTATGCACTCTGTCTCTGAAAGCTGAAATTAGCTGGAGAAATAGACAGCATTGCCATCTTGTGGTCATAATGATATTTTTTATAGAAATTGTGTAATTTCATTGTGAATATTCCACTATCTGACTTTGTAAATGTAGAAATCTAGACCAGTTAATGTGTTATATTTGTTTTATAATTACAATGTGCTCTGTATAATTAAATCTTAATATAGATCAGTGGTTGTGACCCTAAAGCAAGTGTGTATTGATATATTTATATTATATAAAATCATGATCACCTAACTGAATTACATTTATACAAAAGCACTTACTACTATAGTCATAGTATTAAAAATATATTTTAGGTTTATTCATTTATTTTGTACACATTCGTGTCTACCCTTAGAAAACTTGACCCATATGAAAACATAAGAAAAAGTGAGAAGGTGAATAAAAGATAGGAAATGTACTTGGTTTTTTCAGAGCAGGCCAAAATCTGGGGGTCAGTGTATTGGATGCCAACATTTTTTTTTATTTTGTGTTTGTAAATTATAACTTTAAAACCCCAAGAATGAGTAAAGAAAAGTTATTTTAAGTGACTGAACACAATGGGAAAGCATTATGTATTCTTTGTTATCTAAGTGTGTTGAACATCAAGTGTGAGATGGCACTTTGACACCAACACACAAAAGTGTTGCCAAATTTAGCTGAATCTGAGTTTATTGAAAATCAACTGAAGAAATATAGTTTCTAGCACATTCATTTTTGCAATTTTCTTTCTAAAACAAATCATCTGACAGCTGCCAGTTTTTCAATTATTTTACTGTGCATAGCAAAACATGGTAATACTTTCTCAGATGGGGATGTTAAAAAAACAGCCATGTTGTCTGGAAGTAATTACCTTTTCCATGATTTCTCAAACAAGGATAACAGTATTCAATGCATCTCTGATATGCCACTTAGCAGAAATACAGTTAAAGATCAGGTCCAGCGCATGGCAAGTGATGTAAGTCAGCAGCTCACCACTGACTTACAGAGGGCAACCTGTTGCTCCATGTGCTTGGGTAAAAGCACAGATATAAATATTCATGCAAGGCTTGCAGTAATTTTAAGAGCTGGTGAAACTGTCATATTTGCCAGAAAGCACACAAGGATAGATATCTAAAATGCTGTGATGGATGCATTTTTGTCACAAGACATAAGACCAAAAAGAGTGTTTTCCATTACTACACCTTCTATGGTGGGGGCAACGTCTTGTTTCATAAATTTTTTTGTTTTGTTTAAGAAACATATAATCCAGTACTATTAGAGTATTACAGTACCAGTTCCATTGTATTATACATCAAGAAGCTCTTTGTGCCAGGGAGAGCAGCAAAAGATTTGTCGATGTCACATAAAATGTGAATTACATCATAACTCATGCCTTGAACCTAAGACAGTTAGACAGTTCCAAGCACTGCTTGAGGAGGTTCAGGCACAGTAAACCTGCTTACTGATGTACATTAATGTCCGGTTGCTTAGCTAAGGAAGAGTCCTGGAGTTTTTTTTACAGCCTGCTGGGGGAAATGACACTGTTTATGGATGAAAACAATATCCACAGCTCATTTGTGTGGCCTAGCTGACCAACCTCATGCTTTTTTATAGATTTCACAACAATGGAAAGTAGCAGAAAGGATGTTTTAGTATATCAAAACATTTGAAAGAAAAAAAATATGAAAAATGAAATATTTTCCAAATCTGAAAATGCATTTAGAAAATTCAACATTTGTAGACAAGGTGAATTTTAGCAATAGATTTTTACAGTTCTGCAACCTGGAGACAACTTTATGTTTTAAAACTACTCCAGATATAGCCAAATTTTAAGAGCTTGATCTTTCATGCTTAAACTGGTTACATTTATGAAATCTGGAAATGGAGCTATTGGAATTTTAAGAAGCTATATCTGGAAAAATAAGTTCTATAACCTATGTGAAACACTTGAAATGATAGAAGGGATGACGACAGACAACAGCACAGTTTGTTCTGAAAATTAAATTCTTAAGTGTGGAATTCTCTGCCAAAAAAATAATAAGTCAATAAAAGCACTTGGTATTGCTTTACTAACCTTGGCTGGGTCACAGAACATACAGCAACTCTTTATTGTACTATACAAATTACAGTAAGCACCATAAAACAAAACATATATTGTATAAAATACACTAATATTACTTAAGGTACATTACTCTTAGCCTATTCAAGGTACAGTATACTCCTCCTAAACTAGAGGGTACTATACTTACCGGTTAAAACCGATTTTAGCGTTCGATCGGGATAAAATGATGTTTAAAACAATCAGACTTAAATCGTATACTGCTCACATGATTCGATCAGCAAATTTTTTTGATAATGATCAACACATTGATCGTAAAGTGATCGAATATGTTGGAAAATTTTGGTCGATTGTACAAAGATCAAACTAAAATGTTTGTTGATCGGGTCGATTGTATTCGATAAACACATTTATATAATACTATTTCCTGTGTTTTTTTATCTAAACTAAAACCGTCGATTTTGGTCGTATAACGATCGTTTAACGGTCGATCCTTCCATGTGGTACTACTTTGGATTGGCTGATAACAAATTTGTGCAAACAAAAATATAAAGTTCAGTATACATGTTCATACAGTAGTGAAAATAGATGGTGATTAATTAATCTTCAGTGAAAAAGCTTCTAGGTCAGCATTTAGCATGTAACTTTGGCAGCAATTGCTTCCCTATGTATGTGTGAAATGGTCACTGTGCAGTTTTCTTCTGCTTAAACATCCCTGTTTAACTTTCCAATTTACCATATTTTTTGGACCATTAGACACTTCATAAGGGAACCCAACTTACACACAGTTACATACAGTGCAGATGGAAAAGTCACTGCGTGTGAGTTGGGGTCAAGTTGCCCAGCTCACATACAGACGGTACAGTAGCGTAGAAAAGATCCATCCACTCTTTCCTATGCACTACTGACTGATTACACAGTGCTCACTTCTGTGACGTGAGTGTGGCATGACTATCTAATGCCACAGGGGGTCGGACCTTTGCACCGTAGACAGACATAGACATTTTCCCCTTCTGATTCTGGAGGGGGTGGGGGGGGGGGGGGGGGGGGACACTGCATCTTATGGAGTAAAAAATATGGTAGTTTGGGAGCTAATATTCTGCCAGAGAGTCAAATCTTCTGATCCTTAGATATGATGCAGGATTTTCTACAATCAAATGGCATTATCCTTTTGCCAGATTTAGGTTTGCCACGTGTATTAAGTGTGGTGGTATTAAGTGGTAAACAGCCAATACAACATAATTCACCATTTTAAAGGTTGAAGACTTATAAGTTGAATAAGTTAAAAATTAACCACATTAGTTAACTTTCCTGCCTGGTCCCAATTAGCCTTTGGAAGATCCTGGCTGTCTAAAATACATATACTACCCTACACTGCTGAAGACTAGACAAGAAAAATTCCTGAAAGAGATTACCAGGAGATGGAGGGATTATAAGTCTTTTCCTATTTTTCTCAGTTTTAAGCACATATTTATGTAAATTCCTGTGGGAGACAATCCTGTGGATTGTCGAAACCGATAAGCAAAAATGCAGCATTTGCGCAATATTGCACATTAGCATTATTGCAAATGAGGAGCTAGTTTCCTATGGAAACCTGTGTACCTTACTTTAACCCTAGCCGCACAGCTTTGTGGTACTGTACTGCAAGCCCTTAAAACCAGGGATTTTAACTCCTCATCTACTTACCAAAACAAAAAAATGGTTCACTTATAAACATATATTTCAATTGCATTCTGATCTTTTATCAACATTAAAGTTTTTTTTGTATTAATTTCTTGACTTGTGCTTTGTAATCTTAGGTTGTAGAGGTAGCAGGGGTATAGGTAGAGGAATTCAAATCTTTGAAATTAGTTTTGATTTACGGGGATTACAGCAAAGTGCTTGAATGCCACCTTGTGGTGATACCTTCCATTACACTGTAAAAAAACTAACCCATTTGGGCGATCCCACCATTCAATGGGGAAATTAACCTTAACCAAATGAAAATTTGTTTGCAAAGCAAAGTTTCAGTTTGCTACATGGGCAGCATATACTCCTTTAGTGAATCAAAAAAATTATCAACAACTACCATTTCCCTGTCCACTTTGTTAACATTATATTCAATAAGAAAATAATGAAAATGTAAGTAATACACATAAAGCAAAAGGTGTAAACTGTATTCCCTCTGTTATTTTCTTCTTTCCTATATACATTTACATATTCACAATTATGTGGATCTAATTTCAAACCTTAAGAAAGTTTTTTTAATATTATCTGCCTTAACGCCTGGCGTTTAGGGTAAAAAGCCGCAGCCTGTGCAATTTCCCTCTCTCTCCCCAGGGAAAAGCAATGATTAACATGGAGGTTAATCATCCTCAGGCCAGAATAACTCTGTGAGCCTGCAGCAAAGCAGAAAAGCTGCAAAGCTGGCGATTGTGCCCGATCCAAGATCAAACTGTGCTCATACTGGCTTCAGGTGTAATGCCCAGGAGGTTAATTAAACATTTTTACAATGTGCAGATAAAAGGTCCAGAGTTCATTTCAAGTGTGCTATTGCTGTCAACTCTCAAGATGAGACCCGAAGAACTGTCACTATCAGTGAAGCAAGCCATCATTTGGCTTAAGAACAAAACAATCAGAGAGATAGCAAAAACATTAGGCACGGGCAAAATGACTGTTTGGAACATTCTTAAAAAGAAGGAACGTACCGGGGAGCTCAGCAACACCAAAAGACCATGGAAAACACACTTCACAACAGTTGGCAAGAACACTCTCCAGGAGGTAGGTGTATATGTGTCAATGTCAACAATCAGGAGAAGATTTCACCAGAGTGATTTCAGAGGGTTCACCACTAGTGTTGAGCTCGAATATTCGATTTTCCAATATTTAGCTCGAATATCGCTAT
>CM070032.1:134805157-134844181 GCA_036250615.1 Ptychadena robeensis | reverse complement strand
CTGATTCTGATTCTTCATGTGTTTGTTTCATTCCAAATCTGGCTTCATTGATGAATTTCACATACTGTTTTTAGAAAGAAAAAATAGATACAAATGAACCACCAGGGAGGTTAATATATCTATATTATTTATATATCTATTATGGGGTGTGCATAACTTTTTAGTGAGCTACTCAGGTGAGTATCAGGAGATGGTGTTTGGTACTCAACACATATGTGACGTGTTTTATTTAATAAGTGCAGTCTTCCTATATACACAGCTCCCCCGTATCATAGTCATATATACACAGCTGCCCATATCAAAGGCATAGATGCACAGCTTCCCAGAATTATAGTAGTCAGTCACTGTCACACAGATTACATTTGTTGGGCTACCTGCAGCATGGTACTGCTCTGTTCCCGACATACAATTGTTGAGAACAGAGAGCCATACGTGGGTACACTCTGTATATTGTGTTATAAGACTTACAATGATCACTCCACTCTGTACATTGTTTGATATGCTATAGTGGGATATATAGTATTGCACATAGCTGGTTGAAGAATATGGAAAGCGCTGGGAATGCTGCCTGTATACACTGCTTTGTTATACACTGATATATGTGTATATAAAACAACCAAACTGCCCACTGGTCAGTGCTGATACACAGGCACAGAAAGCGCCGGAAGCCTGAGCTGAGCTAGGAGTAGCAGAAGAAAAAAAAGGTTAGATGGCAATGACATCTTGTGGCCATTCTATATATTACATCAAATGAACAGACAGGCCTTGACTCAAGTACTCAAAGGCATGTAGTAATTAAAGTGTTTAATGACATTTCTAGAAAGCTTTTTACTGTTTAATATTTTTATTATATTAAAAAAAAATAAAATAAAGAACAGCTTTAATTTTATAATATGGTCCTCCACTTATCCTGGTTATCTAGTTATTCTGACCCCTCCTTCTCATCTCACTGGGGCCGTGGCGGTCAGCTCCTCAACTATTCACAATTTTTTTTTTCTGTTTTCACTTGTTGTTTGACTGGAACATAACACTGAATCTAAAATGGTGGCTTGGTTCCCACAGATGGCAGCAGGAAAGGTAAATATATTTTTTTAGGGGTTTGAGAAATCTTGAGCTATTGGGACCGTTTTTGCAACTTTGAGCTATTGGGACAATGGTAAGTAAAAATGTAATTAAAGTGCACCTAAGCTCAAAAATAATTTAAGTCGGCTATCAAGAAGAGGATGCTTCTCTGTAAAGTTTTACTCCAAAGAAGATTCTTTCTTGCATTTCAGCAGCAACATCATAACTTTTTTGTTTTTTGGGGGAAGATTTTTGAGTGAAACAGTCTTGGGTCTCGTCTTCTGTTATTTCTTTAAGTAATTGAGAAGAAGGTGAAGATTCTCAGGAGCCATTTTAGCAAGTACTTCAAGACAAAAACATGATTCAGACAGGCTTCAGTGAGTTAGTTTGATAAAAGATCTTGAAGGTAAATTGTGCTAATAGCTGATTCCTTTGCAGAATGTGTTGCTTCTGTGTTCATGTTTTCTCTCTCTGCCAGTCAGCAACATACAGTATATACTTGAGCATAAGCGGACCAGAGTATAAGCCAAAGTACCTTATTTTATCTACAAGAACTGGAAAAACATTTTAACTTGAATATAAGCCGAGGGTGGGAAAAGCAAAGTCAGATAGTGGAGTTTTCTAAATGAGAAAAATATACAGAAAGCACCTTCCCCTAAGGAATAAATCAAACAGGATTAATCTTAGTGCCACATCCTCAATAACGTTACAAGCACATAGGTTTATTGTTGGTTTTCAAGACAATTCTTGTGTTCAAACATAAAAATAAATTTACAGTTAAAAAGTCTTTTTTATTATTATTATTGGGGCCGATACATGGAATCATAAGTAGTGGAGTATTCTATTTGAATTTATATTAAATTTCTTCGTAACAATGAATTAATGGGCCACCAGTAACAGTAACCGGCCACCAGATCTTCACAGAGGCTGACGGTGTCCGACAGAACACCGCTGCCTCCAATTCAGCGACCCGGGACTGATGAGTGGACCCTAACTGAAATATAAGCTGAGGGGAACTTTTTTCAGCTGTTTTTGATCATTGGGATTCTGCAATGTATGCACCTAAGTAGCATTTATCTCCTTCTGAACAGTTGCTGTGATCCTGAGCCTAGCAACTTCCCGCACTGTAAAGGGGTCACAGTAACATTGCTTCAGATATGGTAGGAACAACTCCAGACCTATACAGAGGACATTTACAACTCAAATGGTCTTTATCACGATATATCTTAAGGTGGCCATACACGGTTCAATTTTCCATTTTCTCCATAAATAATCAATCCGCGTGTGTGTTCGCGGCAGCCGTTTGCTTGTTGATCGAACAGAAAATCTAATAGACAAAAAAAATAAAACTGGGAATGGACATGTCCATAAATCCCGGTTGATTGTAGATGGGGACCACACATCCCCATCACAGCCAGCGCTGTGTACACCCGGTGTTGTGGGAGCTGCTACAGTACTCCTCCCGTGCTGTGCTCAGCTCCTGTCAGCTGAGAGCTGGGACAAAGGAAAGGGGGCGCAGTGGAGCATGGGCTGCTGTGAACAGTGCAGGGGGATGCCTCTCCTTTACAGCCATCCAGTGTCCCCACTCTCAGCGCTGCCTGTCAGCAGCTCCCAGTGTAGTTGTGAGATATTTTCCAGAAAGGTCCCCTTCTAACAGGAATCGATGTACAAAGTAGTGCCTTAGGGTAAAAGTAGCCTTAGGGCCCCCATAAATGTGTCCAACCGCTCACTCTGGAGTCGATCATCCACAAAACCCCCTGTACGCGCTCGGCTGATGACTGAAAGCAGTCTAGTTATCTGGTTGTCATAATAATAATAATATATATATATATAATAACTAGAAGCCATAGACATTTCAAACAGTTTTTTTTTTAGTTTGGGGATGCAGATACACGTTGCTACTCTAATGTTTTATAATTTGGTGGGATTTCCTAAAAACAATTATCTGTAATTTGTAATTTCCACTACCTATATTTTACACACTACAAACGTCTCGCATACAAAAGAGAAAAAAAAGACACCACCCTCTGTGTGATCTACTTAAACATGGCCACCGTTAGGGTGAACTCAGAGCTCTAGCGTTTAAATGTTAATGCATGCGTAAAGTTGTCATTTTGACGTAGGCCGTGCTGCGTGGTTGGTGTAACGTTCTGTCAATCAAAGCCACAGATGAGAGTTGTCCGAGCAACGAAGAGGAAGTGGCTGCCAGGAACGCGGGACAAAGTGAAACATGGTACGTGAAGGCCATTCATGAAACGTTAACTGTAGCAGCGATTATTTCAGTGACACGAAGCCTAACCGTTTATCTCCTCTATAGAGAGCTGCTTTAGTTTCATCACACCGCGTGACTAGGAAGTTTGGCATTCAGAAGCTTCCATGATCCTAACCGTCCTTTTATACATATATAGTTGGAGCCACTTAAGAGGTTATAAGGCAGGAGACAGGATCGTTATCCACGAGAATAGAATTAAGTGTATATGTAAACAAACAAACAACATTCTGAAAATTGTATTTCCTGTATCTTTATTGTAAATGAATACTTGTATATTCGTTACAATTACATACAGCAGTTGGAGGGTGTTGTGACAAGCAATCTAATACTTCCAGGTGCTTGTGACTTCTAATCACATTGATTAGCCTGTGTAGGGCTAGGACCTTTCTGAAAGCCGTGACTAGCAATTTCAAAATTTGGCACAGCCCGGGAAAGGGAGGGTCAGAACATGTTGGGTACACCCTGCATAGCCCAAACATTAGTAATATTAAGCCAGAGCCTACATTCAGTTCAAATTTCAAACCAGTAGCTGTAACCGTTTATACCCATATGCTGTCTCTTGCTCTCATATTTTAACCCCCAGAGCTGATACCTGATCCTTTTTTTTGCCTTATAATGTACACCTGAAAATACTTGCCCTCTGAATTTCACACCCATAGTTGCAACCCAACATTATTGATATATTTAATTAGGTATAATCCCTCCACTTATTTTCAATAAAAACGTAAACAGGTGTTCTAAAATGTGTTGAGGAAAGTGTATATATGAAACATGATTGTAATTGTACATAAAAAGTCCTTCAATGTCTTCTTTTTTGCCGCTGGATGTCCTCAGAATTCCAATGCAGGTTAGGTAGCTTTCTATCTGACTTCAGCCTATTTACTCCTTTCATCTGTGGCCCAGCAGCTTATGTGCCGTGCAGGGCTGTGGAGTCGGAGTCGAGGAGTCGGACACAATTTTGGGTACCTGGACCAAAAAATTTACCGACTCCTACAAAATGTAAATGGCAATAAAAAAAAAATTAAATAATGCAAGTTCAAATGTCCTAATTCACAAATAGTCATAATGAACTACGTATCTGCTATAAGAATAGATGCATTCAGTGCATAACATTGCCGCAAACGAACACGTCACATGAACATGAAGCATGCTGCACATTGACTATATGCCTCACTACATGGGACATAATGCACAGTGACGGTGCGGCAGCGCTTTCCATTGTGTTGTGTCTGCTGTTACAGGGAACGCAGCGCCCACTGTGATCCTCGCCTCACTCTCGCTGATAATGAAGTAAATGTTTTTCGCAGGGCTAGAGACGCTTGTAGAAGGCGACAAATACTTAGATTGTTAGCTTCAACTTTACACATTAAACATGATTCATGATTTCTCTTGAATCCCAGAGTCAAGTGCCCCTATTCCCTGCCTCTTCTTGGAGCCTTCCACTGCCCTTCTTCAGCAGAAGATCAGAACACTAAAGCTAGGCACACACGGGTAAATCTGTAAAAAGATTCAAGTACAATCAATCAACTTGCGTGCTCACGGTAATTGCTTTCTTAAGATTAGAGTACAATCAAGAGGTTGCACCCTGGTGACACCAGACAGAATTCTGGGCTACCATAAACCAGAAGGGATTTTAGCAGCAGAAAATTCAAAGCAAGCAAAATTCAACGCAAGCATTTTACAAAGATTTATTAGTACATGATTGAGAAATAGAGAGACAAGTTGTGGACTCTGAGCATCCATTTTGTGTTCGTTTTTACTAGAGTTCACAACAGAGTTCCTCATCAGCAATGATCCCAAGGAGATGGGTAGCGCCAATGCCCTGAACTGGTAGAACACTCAGGGAGTTAATTATCTTATCTGCTCCTCCACTATTTTCATCCCCACTCATACCATCATCACTTGGATGGCTTCAAGATTTTTCCCTACACTGGAACTCTTTCACTGGTCCCCTTTGACTTTTTAAACACTTTTCATACTAGCTCTGAAAATGTACTACTTTGGTCTTTTCTACCATCATCACCTAGACCAGTGGTTCTTTAAACTTTCCCTGCAGGGCTCCCCTTTTCTATATACTACACAGGTTTAAAACGAGAGACAACACATCATGCAAAGACATGCATCATATATACACCAATCATACAAAAGCATTTATCATTCACATAGAGACACGCATAACATGCACTCTTCTGTCTGCAGTGAGTTACCCCATGGCTGTCTTGATTGGCTGACAGTGGTAGGGCAGGGTGGGTGAACTGTGTGCAATTCGCAAGAGAACTGACAGCAGGGAGAAATATCTCTCTCCCCTCTCTCTGGCTGACAGCCCAATTCTCACATAGAGGGCTCCAAGTGCTATCTCGGCTTTGCCCCCCAGTTTGGGAAACGCCTAAACAGTTCCATCATTCCTTCCAATTGTATATTTGGTTCCCCAACCTCTTAGATTGTCATCTCAGTTGGGCAGGGGCAACTCATACTTGTATTTTGGCTTGTGTAGCCTTTTAACCTTCATTTCATGTACATAGCGATGTAATATGTTGGCAATTTATAACTACACTACTGGGATGTTAACTTCTATTACTTAAGGGCTTTTACTTCTTCAGCAGATTTCAGCTAAGGAATAAACGTATGGTTTATAAAAAAAAGTCAGAAAATGTTGATGCCAAATTTAAGTAATTAAGAACTGAATGAGACTTGTACTATAGACTTAAACAAGCATTCCAACCTTGCTGTTGAATTTCCTTTTACTGATTATAACCAACAGAGGTGCAAAACTCAGAGTCCACGTAATAGTGGCATGGTTTGCACTGTTTAAATCATAATGTTTTTCTTTATTTATACAATTTTCATGGTTTTTGTTTCTTTGTTTGTTTTGCAGCTTCCTTTATCCTTGTTGAAGACGGCACAGAACCATCCTATGGTATGTAGTCAGTTTGATCAGCTATTTAATAAAGTAAAGGCTCAAGTTTCCATGTTGTGTTATGTGAATGAATAACATTTGCACACTTCCATGGCAGTGTTCTGCCTTGAAATGTTTCTATCCAGCTTGGGAGGATTTGGGGTTGTGGAGTATAAAAACGACACTATTTTTATTATATAAAGAGTGGAGCAATGCAGGAACCTGATATGTATGAGTTGAGCTTTGTAGGGATCCAATACATTAAGGGTGGGGCAGTGCAGGGTTCTTGTGCTAAGGGTAGAGTAGTGAAGGGTTTGCAATATACAAGGGTGTAGTGATGCAGGGATCTGATACATAATTAATTTCTTGCCTGACATTGTCTGCTGCCTGCCTTTTTTTTTCTTTTTTTTTTATCCCGAACAGTTATTCCCGAGTCAGATGACAGCTGACACTCCATTGATAGAAACCACCTTGTTAAGTAAAAGGATAAGGGAACACATGCACAGTGTGTTACCACATAAATACATTTCTTTATTCTATTTTCGGAGAGACTTTGGTGATTTTATTACCTACTTTCAAAGCTCCTTAAAAATGGTATTGATTGTTCATCCAGCAATGCAAATACCTGGCTGTCATGACCATCACCGACTGCTACCACTAAAATGTCCATTTCATGATGGCTGTCCACCCAATAAGCTTTGTCTTTTTAAAATCTATTATGTTCAAAAAGTGTGGCTTGATATGGAGTATAATGGGTACACAAGGTAACAATAATTCTGCTGTTTCTAAAGGCTTTCCTCCTAAAACCTCTTTTTAACTTGACAAACCATAAGATAATGTGAACTTTTTTTTACATTTTCTTTGTAAGGGAACAATTTATTATAATGATAAGAATTCTTCTTGCTCAAAGACAGTGTTTTTATATTCATATTTTTTTTCTTACCTGTTTGTGGGATTTCTTGACTTTTAGTCTTGAAAATCTAAAGCTCCTTTTTAAAATTTTCTTATTTAGTTGGTTGAGTTAAAGAATGGTGAAACCTACAATGGTCACTTAGTGAGCTGTGACAACTGGATGAATATCAATCTACGTGAAGTCATTTGTACTTCTAGGGTAAGTTCTGGTTTTATATTAATTTCCTGATGTTCCGTTGCATGTACATGACATAACCTGCCTTAAGATTAATACATAAGTGTTCTCCCCAAGGCCTATTTTTCTACTTGCTCAGAACAGCTTCCTGATCTGTCAGAAAAGCTTTACATTGCTTGTATGATCCCCTTCTCAGATCAGTGCTCTTTTCCTCTCTGCACAATAAAATAGCGCTTGTGCCCAAATCCCAGCTTTCCTATACAGATCAACTCCCAACAGATTCTTTGAATTTAGAGTACACTAGGGCACTCATGACCTTTTGTGGTTGTTGTTTTTTTTTTGGCAGGGATTTAATATCTTTGCTGCACTATTTCTTGTCAGGTTATTTAAACTACCCCTCACAGAGAACCTCCACCTTTGCAATGATTCTAAAAAGCTTTACTTAACAGTCATTGTCTTCTACTTTCCTCTGTGGAGTATGGCTGGACAATAATTCAATATCCATATATATCGCAATAGTGTTGTATATTGAAATATCGGAAATGTGTTTACAAATTGTATCATTTGTCAATGATGTTCAGTCAGGGGGGGTCCTAGGGAGATCGTCTCCCTGGGGGAGAACTCCCTCTGCCACCCTTTCCCCAAGAGACATAACGCTGCCGTCCCATGCCTCCCCTTTGAGATGTGTAGGCACAGTGATCTAGTAACTCCTTCTCTATGCTTTACTGCAGCTATGCACAGGGAGGCACATCTCCATAGAACAGGGGACCCATCGAGATCAGCCTCCCAGTGTCACTAATGTTCATTCTGCCATGAACAGGCGACACATGCTGATGCTGATCCCGACATGTCTTTTGTCCATAGAATGAACTCTCAGTGACACGGGGGGCTCCCACATACAGGGATATCAGTTAAAGGGAGTGCACTGACCCCCCCCCCCCCCCCCCCCCAACAGATATCCCTGTATGTGTAAGCCCCCTCCCAGTGTCACTGACGGTGACCCCCTCTGTGTCCCTGTCCATAGCAGAATGAACTGTGACACTGGCAGGCTGATCTCCATGTGCTGGGAGGGTATGAGCAGTGTCTGCTGTCAAGATCAGCCTCCCCTGTGTCACTGCATATATCCACCCAGCACATGGAGATCAGCCTCACCGTAATTTTAATAGGAGGAGCCTGGAAGTATTAGACTTTGCAAATTTAGTTTGCAGACATCCATTGTGTGTGTCCTCAGCAGTTTTTTCTTGAGGCTTTTTAATATTGTCCATATCGATATCGGAATTATATCGTATTGACCAAAATTAAGATATAAATTCTTGCCATATTGTCCAGCCCTACTGTGGAGTATCCACTACACCACATTCAGGCCTAGGGATGTTCAGCGTTTGGTTTAGTCATTCTTTTGCTTAAAACTAATAACGCATGCTTTAGGGTTGAGTTGTAAAACAACCAGCTTCAGTTGCAGGACTATGGAGTGGACTGCCCTTTATCCCATGCAAATATGATCTTGGTGGACATAGTCACCACTTTGGAGCCATTTTAGAGCTTTTTGGCTATTTTTCTATTTAAGGTTAAGAAAAATGACTTCATTAATTATATATATTTTTTCATTTCATGCAAAGTTTTCAATCCTTGTGTTTAGTAGTTTTTAGTAGTTTTTTGTCATTTGAAAATGTTAATCCTGGTTCAGGTTGTATTTGATGTCCGCTCTACAACTCAAAAACAGAAATGCAACTTGCAAAACTAAAAATAATTTTAACTATTATCTATTAGGATGGTGACAAATTTTGGAGAATGCCTGAGTGTTACATACGTGGCAGCACAATTAAATACTTGCGTATCCCTGATGAAATTATTGATATGGTGAAAGAAGAAGTCATGTCAAAGGGGAGAGGTCGTGGCGGAATGCAGCAGCAAAAGCAGATGAAGGGAAGAGGAGGAGGAGGAGGAGGTGGTGGTGGTGGAGGAGCTGGACGTGGTATGTCTATAAGTTCTCACTGTCGGATTTGCACCTCTGTTTTCTTAATGTGTTTTTCTATTGAAAACCATTACAAAATTTAAAAAAATCATTCAACTCACTGCAAACAGAGTGAGTACACACCTGACATTGTGGCAAATTGTTTATCATTTATATTTATGGGACAACACTGGTGATATGATTAACTTCACGGTAAAGTTCCATATTTTTTGAACCATAAAACCAATGCCAGAGTGTAAAAGCTGCACTCGTGCTGCAGCTTTCACACAAGCACTGTCCGAGCCGGGTTATCACAGGGCCACAACTTGTTGGGGCTGTGTTCCAATCGTAGATCTGCATGCAGCTTCCCCCTTAACCCACATCTTTCTCCATTGTGTGAGGAAAATTACATGAGGTGCTCACTGGTGACATCTTGTGGCTGAAATTTGGTATTGCACAGATATATTTTCCCCAATTGATTTAAAAAAAAAATTTCTTGTTTTCCTGCTCTAAATACTGGGTGGTCAGGTGTGTCTTATGGTCCACAATACAGTTATCCATGTACAGCAATCATGTTTACATTTATTAATGTATAAACCTCTGGCGACATAGTGTGAAAGCTATTCAAAATGTGCCCAAGTGTCACCAGTTTGCAGCAATTTCTTAACTCTTGGGATTGAAGTTTAATACAGGTTGCCACTGAAATCCTCTTCCAATCCTCCATGACAACATCAGGTTGCTGGTGGTTGTGAGAGACCTTGGGCTCCTTTTCCTTCTATTTTACGATGCCCCAAAGATGGTCAGTAAGGTTTAGATCTGGAGACACTTATGGCCAGTCCTTCACCTTTACCCACAGTTTTGTCCAACCACAGGTGTGTTTGGAGTCATTATCATGAAGGAATATTGCCCTGCAGTCCAGTTTTTAGGGCACTATGCTCTGCTTCAGTATGTTGGAGTACATGTTTGCATTCTCTGAATGAACTGCTGTAGCTTTCCAGTGTCGGCAGCACTCATGAAGCCCCAACCCATGACCCTTCCACCACCATGCTTGACTGCAGGCAAGGCACACTTGTCCTTGGTCTGCTTATCTTCAGAAGACTTCCTTCTGGGACGACAGCCATACAGATAAGTTTGATGCAATGTGTGGTTTGAGAACTGACAGGCTGTCTACGTGTCGTCGCCCCCCCCCCCCCCCCCCCCCCCCCCCCCCCCCATTTTTCAACCTGTGCCCATTCACACCCAAAACCTTCTAATAAAATAGCTAATTCTGCACGATCTGGAATTTTTTTTATTTAGGTGTGTAGACACATAAGACAATAATGATTGTTTGTTTAGGCTTGGGCTCCGCTATGAGTTAAGGATGCGCTGTGTTAACCAGGGCTGTGGAGTCAGAGTCAGAGAAATTTTTGGGGACCTGGAGTCGGAGTCGGCAAAAAATTAACCGACTCCTGGGAATTAAATTTATTATTTTTTTTAAACTTCAAATGTCACAATTCACAAACAGTCATAATGAACGACTTCTCTGCTATAAGAATAAATGCATGCCGTGCATAACATTACAGTGCCCACTGTGAACCTAGCCTAAAGGTCCCCACACGTACCGAGTGGGGGCCGACAGATCAGCTCAGATGAGCTCTAGACTGCAGCGTGATGATGTCATCATGCTGCTCTCCAGAGCTGACAGCATCGGCTGGCACCCTTTGTGTGCCGGCCATAAGCTTCAATGAAGATGCCGGTCTTTATTGAGACTAATAGCATCTGCCAGAGATTATCCGACATGTCCGTTCTCTGTCCGGCTAAAGCTAGCCACACACGGGTAGATTCCCGTGCAATCGACCACCAATCAATCACAGCGTGGTGACGTCACCACGCTGTGATTGATCGGGGATCAATTGAACGGAAATCAATGTGCACCACATGGGCACATCGATTACCGTTCAATGAAGACGGCTAGCTAGAGTTCTCTACGGCATCCAGCATGTAAAGCCGAACACGCTGGAAACTGAAGAGAAATCCAGCCAGCTTCTCTCCCCGTAGAGCCCGGCTGCAGTTAAGAGTGCTGACTCCGCCCCCTTCACACAGACTCTGCTCTATCAGCGCGGGCTGTCAGTTCTGTATGAAGATGTCGGCTTTCCCTCCACTCTACATGAAAATTCTTTCATGTAGAGTGTTGGTGATTGAATGTGATTGAATGTGGTTTTCCAACATGTTGGAAACCCATTCAATCGAGGTACTTCGAGGGGGCTCTATTGAACCCCCTCGAAGGACAGCACACACAGGAAGGATTGTATGTACTCGAATCTGCTATCAATCACCGTGACCGCGCACGTTGATTGTACTTGAATCGTTTTACAAATCTACCCGTGTGTGCCTAGCTTAAGCTGTGGGGCGACAGGGATCTGTCGCCCTATGTGGGCACCCCCGATCGGCAAGCGCACTCCTATCGGTCGGCGGCAAAATGGGCTGCCGCTCGTGTATGGCAGCCTGGTAACTCTCGCTGATAATGAAGTAAATGCCTTTTGCCGGACTAGAGACGCTTGTGTAAGTGAAGGGAATAGATCACCAATAGTTCAAGACTGAAGCTGCAAAACATTTGCAAAAACAGCTGATGCGACAAATACTTAGATTGTTAGCTTCAACTTTAATCATGACTATGGGATTCAAGGGGAATCATGTTTGAAGTGCCCCTTCGCCCTTCCACTGCCCTATCTTCAGCAGGAGATCAGAACACTAAAGATCTGTAAAAAGATTTGAGTACAATCAATTAACTTGCACTCTCACGGTGATTAATTGTACTCTAATCTGTTTACAAACCTACCCGTGTGTGCCTTTCTTCGGGCGGGATCAATAGAGCAGGCTTGAAGGAACTTGATTGAACAGTGTTCCAACATGTTGGAAAGACCCCTTTCAATCTCCAATACTTTGCATGGAGACATGAGTCTTCATGGAAAGTATTGAAACCGCTGCGGCTCCTGCCTCCTCCACAGCCGTCGGCTGTCAGTGTGAAGGGGGCGGAGCCAGCACTCCTCACTCGGAAGCTGTATGAGACAGGCTGCTTCTCCCCAGCTTGTGGCGTGTTGTAAATCACACACTGCAAGCTGGGGATAACGGGTCCCCATTGAACAGGAATCGATATGCCCATGTGGTGCACATTGATTTCTGTTCAATTGATCCCCGATCACAGCGTGGTGCCTAGCTTAAGGAAAAAGCAGCATCTTCTGCCTAACTCCCTTTCTCTGCTTTAATTGGCCATTACAGTCCAGTGTTGGTTTCCTGGCCAGTAGTTGGTTTCCTTCCTTTCCTTCAATGGATGGATAAAATACATTAGCATATTAAATACAGAGGAGTCGGAAGAATAAGAAACTGAGGAGTTAGGGAATTTATCGACCGATTCCACAGCCCTGCTGTAAACGGATCCCAGTAAATGCGACCCATGCACCAGGGATGCGTTAAGGGATGTATCCATTTAATTTGGTTTGTTTTTTTTTACCTTGAACAGATTGATCAACGCATACCATTACGGACTCATACCAATTCATTTTCTATGGGTGCGTCAACTTGCTTTGGCTTACGTTGCATTAATGTTAACACCGTGCCCTGCGTTGATCAACGCGAGCTGATGGATCACACCAACGGATGTGGAACCCATTGACTTTCAATGGATGCGTCAATAGCCCTGCATTTGACGTGCCGCAAACGCAGGGTTTTAATGCATAGTGGAGCCTAAGCCTTGTTTAGAGGGGAGAGCAAATTTACATTGCTATACAAGCTGTACAATGGCTTTGACATTAATGAGTTTTTATTGATTATATTGAAAGAAATGCAAAATCGTAAATCAACTCGACTTAACTAAAAAAATAAAAAAAATATTTGAAGTACCGTATATACCTGAGTATAAGCTGAGTTTTTCAGCCCAAAAAAATGGGCAGAAAGTGCTCCCCTCGGCTTATACTTGAGTCAGCTGAGGGGGGTCCACTCACCACACCTGAATCGCCATGCTGAATGCTTCACACGGCAGCTGCGATCTCTGTTACTGTTCATCAGCTGATTTTCCGAATCCGGCGCCGACAGGAAAGGAACTCAAACTCCACACTGCCATCGAGTGGCCAGTTACTAGTACTAATACAATACTTGTATGTCTACCATAGTGTTCCAAAATAAGAATTGCCTTTCACAACCCATCCTGTAATACTAATAATCCTGTGTTCTCTTAAATGTATTGAGGTTGTGGCACTAAGATTAATCCTGTTTGATTAATTCCTGGGGGCAATGGTGCTTTCTCTGTTTTCTCATTTAGAAAACTCCACAATCTGACTGCATTTCCCAGCCTCGGCTTATACCCGAGTCAATACGTTTTTCCAGTTTTTGTAGATAAAATTAGGTACCTTGGCTTATACTTGGGTCGGCTTATAATCGAGTATATACGGTAAGTTGGCAGCCATAGTTTAGTAATGTTTGCTCTAGTAATAAGAAATGGTTACCTTTTTATTTTTCATTGGGATATAAATACAATGATGTGAACCTGTTATTTGTTTATTTAGATTATAAGATTTCCTCAAGACATTACAAAAAAATGTTTTGGGTTCCAGATTCAAAGTTCTTGCATGTGTAACTTTGTAGTGACCACTAGGCGTCAGTGTTGTTGAACTTCTTGCCGTTGTAACCAAGATTCAAGGCAAGTGCAAACTTGCAGTAATGTTTGTAATCCAATGGTGAAGTACATTCCACTGTCAATTGGTGGCTTTATCATGATTTAAGATTGTGTAGTAAACGGCACCGCTCCTCCAGTTTTATTTGTAGTGCAAAAGTCCTTTAAAGGCCATTGGGGGAAAAAATCTTCTGCCAAATACAAAAACATTGCTTACAAGGTTTTTCTTTTTCTTCACAGGTGTTTTTGGTGGAAGAGGCAGAGGAATGCCTGGAGGTGGCAGGGGCGGGCCCCAGGATAAAAAGCCAGGACGACAAGCGGGGAAACAGTAGCCATTGGACTGTATTTAGTGGAGTTTTTTTTATTTAAAAACAAATGTGAGACGAATTCTGTTTGGAGGTTTTGTTAAGTGTCTGAAAAAGAAAGGTTCATCAGACTGATTGCCACTACGCCATACTTAACACCTCTCCCAAATGTAACCCTTATATAAAATAGCACATATCACCATGTACTGAAAGTCTAAGGCAGCAAGATTCCTGTTTACAAAAATGTATTTTTCTTATTTTTGGCACTTTCCCCTGATTATTGGCTTTGGGGATTCAGTGTTGTCAGTTGCAGCACTGAAGCACTACTCCTTTTACCTAAAACCCTATTCTATTGGTGAGGGCTTTGGCAGCCATGCTTGACTGTTTTGCATGTTGTAATATTGGTAACCAAACCTGGCATGGGCAAACAGTGTGGCTTTTTCTCATGGAGTGAGGTGAACTCAGTGAGCATGCAGTAATGTTGTGTACTTAAAAAAATAATTACAGTTTAAGTTATTCTGTTGCTATTGAAAGAAGTTTTACTTAAAAAGATGATGTACTAAAAGAATAAAGTAAATACCTGTCTTGCTGCATACAATGCTGAAAGCTTCTCCTTTTGTTGGGAAATTCCCTGTCTTCTAACACTAATATGAAGAGGGTTTTTACATAATAGAACAGTGTTTTGAGAGGTAAGTGAGATTGTCAATTCTAATTGTGGTATTACCACAATCTCTATCCAATCGAGGTACCTTGGCTCTTTTTAGTCTCTCCCTTCCTATTAGGTATGCTGGAAGTGGGGGAGAGGGGGGGTTGGACAATGTAGATTCAGATAAAAAAAAAAAGGGAGTAACATCATTTATACATGTGAAAATTAAGACACAACACTGTTTCCTGCATATAGACACCCACAGGTTTCTCACAGGACAAAAATTCAGGTTAAATAGTTTAGTGAGGTGCAGCCCCCAACTCCAAAACATTGGACCTATGATAAACACTTTCAGATGCTCTTTACACTTGGTAGTTTTAAATGGCAGGACTACAAACTAAAATGTGACCTGTAAAACCTATATAGAGAGAATGTGTTTTTTCTTTTAGTAATTGCAAAATACCTTGCTAGCGACATAAAATCATTGTGCATGTGCGCATATGACCTACTGTTTTGTGCAGGTAAAGAGGATGCTATTTAGATTTCATCTTTTATTCGTGAAATAGCATTTGTTTCTTTTTAGTTAGTCATGCTGAGCATGTGCATTAATCAAGCAAAGTCAAAAAGTTCACAAATATATTGCACGTATGTCTTCAAAGGCCTTCTTGCTAAGGTAACCTGTGTGTACCAAAGTATTATTAATAATTCGTCCCCATTCTAGCTACTGAGTGATGTCTGCCTTATTGAAGACCTTGAGTGCTTTAGATTTCCTAATAATGTTCCCTGCAATGTGGAAGTTTACCTCTGCTCCATTCTTAAATGCAACTGCACTTAAGTAGGGTTCTCTGTCCTCTTTATTATTTCCACTCCTTCCATTTGATTGGTTGCCAGACCAGAGCATTGTAAGGGAGGAGGTTACATGTCACCTCCTCTCTAGGTAGACCATTGCATTATCCCTGCGCTGCAAGAGAAGGGTTGCTATGATAGTCATGGGGAAGGTGTTCGAGGGAAAGCTATTCATTCCTATTATTGCATGGTAAGGTAGCGTTGTCTCTTTAAAACGGCAGACCGTTTTTCCAGCTGAAGTCGTTCATTTATCTTATTACATCACAGTGAAATATAATGCCATATGTACAATCTGTTCTAATATCACTGATTGGCACCAGAGTCCTGAGGCAAAAAAAAAAGGAAAGCATTTAGTTTTTTGGTTTTCCTCCAACTTCTTAAATCTCTCTGGAGATTTTGAGTTCACTTAATAGATGCTCCTACCAAGAACATACTAGGTACGTATCGCTGCTTCTACATAGTTCTGGAATGTTTTGAGCAAATAAAAGTTACAGTTCAACTGCTCTGGATGTTTTCAAATATTTTGGAGTAGTCATAGCAACTGTTGGAGCGAATCATTTTTTTTCCTCTTTCAAAAGAAAATGTAATTTTTGTTCTGCTTGTGAAATTTGTGGATGTCTGGTTTCCAAACTTTATTAAGCTTGTTTTATTTGCTGTAGTTGAAAACTGTTATGCCCAAATAATTTTACAGTTGTATTGATAATATTCAAAGCTAATATTGGTGTCTCCTCTTTATTTTGTCATTGTTAACTCTTACAAGTGTCAATACGGTGTAGATTAGGTTAAAGCCATCTCCACCAAAATGCAGGCCTTCATGCATATATATGCCTCAGGCTGCCTATATGCCCATATATATTAACGTTATGAAAGATAAATATGAATTATATAGTAAAGTGTCATGCTCCATTTTGGGTTATCCATAATGTAAATGTTTGAGAGGGTTCAGATATGTGCAAGAGGGAGAAATATGGCAAGCAGACGTTTGGTTCACTGCATCAGTGTTGTCCTGAAGATAACTGACCTGTTTGGGTACTGTTTACTTTTTAATGGTTTTTTTTTGCTGGTTCTTTAGTTTTATGTTTGATAATGAATGCTCTGACAGTTTGATGGCGTAAAAAAAGAAAAAAAGAAAAGAAATAAATAAGCAATACTGAAGTGGAGTGTGCTTTAATATAATGAGTAAATGGAAGCGGTTTAATCACGTTCTAACTAGCAAAGAAAAGTAAACTCAAGTGAACTAATTTAATTGTTTGTAAGATTTTATAATCCATAAAACTCTCAAATGTATAGTGGCCAACCTCCCAAAAACAATACACAGAAGTTGATAATGGCATAAACACATCACCCCAAATTTCCCCTTGAATAGACATGGGAGAGGGGACGGGCCACTCAATATGTAAAAGCAATACATTACTTAATTTTTTGCACTGTGTATAATTAATGACATCATATCAATCAAAAACAATGCACAACGCTGCGGATATACACATCTGTACACGTGCTTAGACAATTAAAATAGTCCAAATGGCGCAAATTTCACCCCAACGTGCGTTTTTGCTGACTCTTTCAGGGATTACGATTTGTAATTTCATCGGCCAAGTCTACATAACACGAACGGCAAACACAAGGGGATCGGTCATACTGAATAACCAAATCCACATGAAAGTGGCCACGGACCCTTAGGGGTTACTCACATCCATAGATCACTATAAGGGGGAAAGACATGATTTCTCAAGATGGTGTCCCCACTGCACCGACCCCAGTGGGGAACGGAGAGACAGACTTTAACCACATAAATGCCGTGGTGATCTGCGTACAACAAGATCGATTTTTAATACATTTACTTTGGTAAACATCAGTTGATGGTTTGGGGCGGTCTTGTTGTACGCAGATCACCAGTGGGGACGCCATCTGCAGAAATCGTGTCTTTCCCCCTATATTGATCTATGGACCTGAGTAACCCCTGAGGGTCTGTGTCCGCTTTGATGTCAATTTGGTTATTCAATATGACTGATCCCCTTGTGCTGGCTGTTTGTGAGATGTAGATTTGGCCTATAAAGTGATATATTGCGCCCCCTGAAGAAGTCTTCAACGAAACGCGTGTTGGGGTAAAATTTGCGCCATTTGGACTATTTTAATTGTCTAAGCACCTGTACAGATGTGTACATCCGCAACATTGTGCATTGTTTCTGATTGATATGATGGTCATTACTTCATTTCTGGCACTGTGTATAATGTATTGCTTTTGTGTCCCCTCTCCCATGTTTATTCCAGGGGAAATGTTGGGTGATATGCTTATGTCATCCTCAACCTCTGTCTGGTTTTGTAAGATTATTGGGCAGTTTCTCTGCCTACAAGATACTATCACAGATGCTTAGTTTTGAGAACTGCAAAAGTAAACCAAGTGCAACAGAAAAGTTGTCCAAATATGAAGTTAATAGTTAATTTAAACTGGGGATAAAAAAACTAATATGAAAAGTTGTTGTTCTAAAAATCTTCACCTACTTGCATTTTAAAGGTATACCAGCAAGAATTATTAATTTAAATCCGTTTGAAATCACAATTTAAATCACTAGTCAGTAAGGTGTGATTTAAATCAATCGGTCTGCGACTAGAAAGCTTGTTCTTTTCTGGAAGGATCAGTTAGTGATACCCGGCTTCTTCCTCCCCAAAATCCTCCCCTAGAAAACTATGATGCAGGATGGTCATCCAGAAATTTGTCCCCATGGATCAGTCAAGGACCATGTCGGACAAATGCATATACCTAAAATATTGATCCAAGACAATCATGGTAAATTGTCCAACTTGCTGCCATGATTTATAAGTAATACAAACTGTGTTTTGGGGTGGTTGGAAAATGCAGCAAACAAAAGATACTACTACTATGACAGTTTTTTTTTTCTTTTTATTTTGCCATTATTTTTTACATTATTGCAAAATTGTTATGAACCACTAAATACTTTTGCATTTAACATGTTAACATATCACCTTTTAACGTTATTTATAATAAAACAATCTTTCAATTCACTAAGGTAAGGTTATAGAGAGAATATGAATTCAAATGTCATGCTAAAAGTTTAACCACTCTTTCCTTCAGTTTTTAATCAGTCTACTCTAATGGGAAGCATTCAGAAGTTATTAGATTTTGTTTTTGAAGACCACATGTAGGGTTAAAAAAAGCAATCTGCTATGTTCTTTCTTTCAACTGTGAATGGTTCACTTCCTGCAAAACTGCCTGTTGTGCAACCATTCCCTTAGCAGACCTTTGTAGTGCCCAAGTCACTTGAAGCATAGAATCTTCCATTACAGAACAGAGAACAAAATTAGGAGAAAAATAAGGTTTATCCTTATATGATCCACAAAAGCCCAGAATTTAACTCTCTGAGGTCTGGCCATTTTTCCCCCCCACAAGTGCTAAAATGTACTTTTAAGATGCTATGAATGTAATCATGAAGAGTATGTATATATTGTTTGTGTGTATATACACACACACACACACACACTGTTTTACACAGGCTGTTCTTACAACCAGTTTTGTTTTATTTTTATTTTTTTTTGGTGACTGCTTTTTTTCACCTTAGCTTTATTGGGCGTTTATAAAACAGTAATAGTAAAACGTCAGTATTTAGCTATATAGAACTGTTCACTCTGGCTTTTTCCAGATGTTTTAACAGCCAATTTCAGATGTCAAGAGAAGACGGAGCTCATGAAATCCCATTACATGTTAAATTAAATCATCTTTATTTACATTTCTGCAATCCCACATATGCACTGCACAGTTGTCATCCATCGCAACCCAGCCACTTTTCACGAAAGGTCAAATGTCAGCATACATATTGAGTTGGCTCTGCCCCTTTAACCCCATAGGACTACCTACCTATAAATCAAACACAGCTAGCTGCACTTGCTGTTCGATAACTAGTCCTGAGCCAGGGTGGATATATGCTGACAAAGGGAAATGACATTGGTGTCTCCCAAAAGATAAGACGACGTTCAAGAGGCATTTTTGTGGGAAAAATATGTCTCGGCTTTTATTTACATTTGGGCAAAAAGTGTCCAAAATTATTCATACCCTTCTTTATAATCAATACAAAAACCTTAATTGGCTATAACAACAATCAAACACTTCCTATAGTTGCAGACCTGTTTCAACAGGTATTTGTTCCCATTCATCTGTAGCAATAAGCTGCAAATCTTTCAGGTTGGAGGGTCTTCTTGCCATCACCCTGATCTTTAGCTCCCTCCACAGATTCTCAATTGGATTCAAGTCAGGACTCTGGCTGGGCCACTCCAAAATGTTAATGTTGTGGTCTGCTAACCATTTCTTCACCACTTGTCCTTGGGCATCAGTGGGCATTTCAGCATTACAATGACCCAAAACACACAGTACAAGTTTCTCTGCAGACTGCCTGATGATGTCGTTGAGAGTCCTCATGTATTGCTCTTTTTTCATGGTGCCGTTTACTGTGATTAGGTTCCCTGGTCCATTGGATGAAAAACACCCCCAAAGCATTAGGTTCTCACCACCATGTTAGCCAGTGGTGATGGTGTTCTTTAGGTTGAATGCTTCATCTGACCATAACACAGGAGACCAAAAGTCGTCTTCTTTGTCCAGATGAGCATTTGCAAGGTGCAAGCTTTTGTGTGCCTTATCTGGAGAAGTGGCATCCTCCTTGGTCTGCATCCAGGGAACCCAGCAGTGTGCAGTGTCAGTTTGCTGGTGGCAATGTCTCATGGCAGACAATCCAAGACCAGATTGACCAGGATGGCCTTGGTGGTGATCCTTGGATACTTTTTCACCTCTCTCACTATCCTCCTGGCCAGCACAGGTGTCACTTTTGGCTTCCGACCACATCGTATGAGATTTTCCACAGTGCTGAACATCTTGTATTTTTAATTTTACTTTGCACTGTAGCCACTGGAACTTGAAAATATTTAGATAGGGCCTTGTCGCCATTTCCTGACTTGTGAACAGCCTCAGGTCCTCACTGAGCTCCTTTGTTATAACCATGACTGTCCACAAACCAACTGCAGAGAGCTGCTATTTTTTTTACATGTTGAGTTAATCAAAACTGTTCCCAATTAATCAGGGTAATTAGGATGCCTTAGAACAGATTGGACTATATGGAATGGTATAGAACTTTGGATTTTCCCAGAGACTGTGGTAGTTTGTGAAGGGTATGAATACATCGTCTTATTATCTTTTGGAAGATACCTATGTAATTTTCCGTCAATAAATAACTTGTTGGTTGAATAAAAGTAACTAAGTCAAAATATGAGATCTGAATAATTATGAACTTGACTATCATGCAAGATGCCTTCTTGCCTTCAGGATTTCCCGGAGTCACAAGCAGATGATCATAATAGCTTGTGGTGGCTGTGGTTTCAAGTTAGCTACATAACGCATGCACTGGAGAAACGTAATTTAAAGGAAGGATGGTAAGGTAATATACAGGTTTAGATAAAATTTAGACTCCTTCATAGGGGTGATATAATTCTCCAGCGATAGTTTAGCGGCTGGCTATTGCTGGAACTCTTCTGCCTGAAATGAAAGCCACCAAGAATGCTGTCTTGAGGGAGAGGTGCTAGAGTGTGAACAGTCCCTGAAGATACCAAAGAGGACATCTCATTCTTCTAGCAGGACATCACAAGCTATTTACCTGGAAACTGCATAATCTGGCAATAAAACAGGTGCTGCAAAAAAGCTGACTAGCAACAAGCGACCACTGAGATCATAATTATGGAATTTCTTAACAAGACTAACAGATGAGCTACTTGAAGTCTGCAGTGAATTCACCCTATTCAGGCAAGAACTCTAAAAACTTCCCTCAGAACGTTTCCACATCCATTGGAAGTGCTTTCTAAAGTGTAGGAGTGTCTGCATAGAGAAAGAAAAGTCACCAACCAGAATCACGATCTCTGCAGGAACCCGAAGATCACGGTACTGGAAGGGTGTCCCCCCTCTGAAGTCTCCATAGAGAATACAGAGCAGCTGGCACTTTCGCTTTGAAACCAAGTAGAGAACCTAGGAGCCATGCCGTTAAATGAGCAGACATGGTCCGAAAAATACAGAAACTAAGACGCACATATGGTCCGAATGCATAACCCCCGTGGCCGAGCACCTTGGCTTCCTACAAGCTCTTCCGTCAAGGAGATTAGCCAGGGAGCTGTGAGATGTCAGATCTACCCACGGCTGGATCTCCTATCTGAACTGTATATTTGCTTATGCCAACAGAGCCCTGCGAGCATAAACAATGAAGAGAGGGATAGATGAACTGCCACCTATCCCCCTCTCTCCGTGTCCATGGAAACTGCAATCACTCTGAAGCTCCCACGGACACAGGAACAGCAAGATCAGCAGAGGAGAGACTCTGGTTTTCCGCTCTAAAAACTAGGTGTTTCTTATGGTCCGTTGCGTCTTATAGTCCAAAATATACAGTATATGGACTTCTGGCTGAAATGTTTACTGACTTAACTGATGAAATACTTCCTGGTTTTATTCAAATTTGTTGTCACTTATGGAGTGAAAGTTATAATGGGAGCAATTTATTGAAGAAGAATCTTCCTGTGGGTGCACCCCTGTTTGCAAACAGGACACAGTAGAAGCATTGTCCATTAGAGGCATCACTGACCAACATTGAGATGGTAGTGCAGCATAGCTTGGAAGGCAGCCCTCAACTGTAACCTGCAACTGCATAGAATCAACTGGCCAGGTCCCTTGAGCATTTTTCATTCCACATACTGCTCCCCAGCCATCGTTCTAGCATCTGATGTAACTGCCAGACAAGTGGAATTGAAGAGAGTGAGGCTGTCAGTTTTTTTGGACGTAACCACCAGAGGAGACTGTATCTCAGTGGAAAAAAACTGGTACACCCTCCGAGACAAGTTTTCTAAACCATTGGTCCCACAAAACCTTCTGGAAGATCCTTGAGTGCCGTTGTGCCCATCTGACCATGGGGAATGTAGCCACAATTGAGCCCACAGTGAGATTATGGGGTCTTGCAAAGTAAATTGTTGATGCAATGGATCATGAATATGTTGGAGGGGCACGATCACCTGTTCCCAAGGCAAAACCACCATGGTTTGGGCAGTGATGAAATTGAATGATTGGGTAGCAGACACATTTCTTCTCCTACACTGATAAACCAGCTAAAGGGTAAAGAGGATTGTAACCATGTATGCTATAAAAGAGCTATTGATCCTTGTGTGTCTAGATATGGAAACAATCTATTTTCCTGTTTTGAAAGAGCTCAACAAAAGCATCTGGGAATTGGTGGAGACTCGTGGAGATATAGGTAGCTCATAATGAGGGTATGTGAAATGAAGGTGTAGACCCACAATGGAAAACCTCAAAGTCCACTGGTATGTGGAAATAGACATACTTGAGGTCGATTGACAGCATCCAGGCTTCTGGAGGAATCCATTTTTAGAATTGTCTACAATCTGTCTTCATGTTGAGTTTTATTTCTTGATGGACCTGTTAAGAAAATCGGGATATACTGTATTTGTACCAATAAATGTATTCAGTTAATGCTATCCCTATGTTTTATTCTGCATCTTCGAGCCTCAAGTCCCCAGAGGCTAGCCACCTCATTCGATTTGGCATTCTGTTGTGTATTTTCTTAGTTGTAAGTCAAAACTATTTTCCCCAAAGGAAATAAGTGGTAGTTTGTATCATTTCCATTATTTACCTTTTCATATTAAAAAAGGTTGTAAAATACATGTAACGTACACCATTCAAGTGGACATTATTTTCCTTTTTTTTTGGCATATTGTAATTGCCCTCTTATCTCTTGTTTGTTTCCATCTGCTGTACCTTTTTTGGGACCATTATGCACTGAAGATGCACTGATGATTCTCACAGAGGCAAATTCCAAGACACCTATGAGGTCCTTGCTTACACCCCCATGTTTGCTCATATATCTGGGCTCAGAGGCAATTGCTTAAGCTAGCCACACATGGTTCAATTGACTGTACAATCAATGTAATTCGATCGTTTAGTCGTCGATTGAAAATTGAAGCCTGTCCCACTGGTCCGGTCGTTGAAATTTCGATTTTGAATTGCATTTTTGCCGATCGAAATTGGATCGGACCATTGGAAAATTTGATTGATTGTCCCCAACATTGTGTCTTCATTTTTGTCCTGTTGTTTGACCCGTCCCTTGATATTCGATTCAAATCAATGAGCATAGTTAACTTCTCTGGGAGGAGGGAAATGCAAAATACAGTCATTTAAACCATGTCAATCATGCATGTAATGGGCTTGGTGTCTGTTCACTACTCACAAGCGTCAAAAATGGGCTATCTCTGTGCATTCATCTCCTAATGTAAATGTGGTGCCCCCCCCCCCCCAGTTCCTTTTTGCCACGATTATAATGGCCACTTTTTGAATCACTCTGTGACATTGCTTTTTTGATTACTCTAACGTTTAAAAACGGAGTTAAATTCAATCGAAGGTCCGGGCTTTGCTCATTGCATACTCAATGTGGTGTGGTCTTCGATTCAATTAAACATCGACATAGCGTTTCAATGATCGAAAACTTCGATCGCTTGATGAGATTTATGTCAATTGAACCATGTGTGGCTAGCTTTACCCTCCCTAGTGCTCAGCCCATACCACGCCGTTTTAAACAGCGCAGTATGGTCAATCACAGTACTCTGCTTGTTTTTCCCGCCCTCCCTCCTCTCCTCTACACATCGCGTAGAGTCAGTGTGGGCTGGTTAACCAACACCCCTCCATAAAATAAAGTCTATGGTGTGCCTTCGGTGTCACCAATGATGCTGAAGGGGCTGTGCTGGAATTGATCGGAGGGTGAAGCGGGATAGAGAAACGCTGATTTCAGGACCAAGACAGCTTTGGTATGGGTGATGCATATTGCCAAGGTGTCACCACTGGAGAACACCCTTGTATGACGAGATGGATGCTGAGCAGGAGTGAGACCTCCTGGGACTGTGATGATCAGTGGAGGATAATTAGGATTAGGAGGATACATTCCCTCTGGCAATGCTGGCATAAAGCTGAAGATTTCCTCTGCAATGGTCTGGCATAGTGATGGGCAACTGAGTTGATATGTAGAGCCACAAGTGCGGCCCTCTGCATCACTAAAGGGCCACACATAACATCTCAGCAGGCAGTAGAGCTGATCCAGACAGGCAGTCAAAACCCAACAGCACCCACTCCCCCCCCCCCCCCCCCCCCCCTCCTGCCCCTAGGTGCAGTGCTCACATGTAGACCTGGTTTCCCTGATCAACATTGCCAATTTTACTGATGTAGGACCGCCAAAGTTGATTAGGAAAGCTTGGTCAGCGTGTGACCACGTCACAGGCGAGTTGCTATGCATTAGCAGTTTGGTCCTCCACATGCGGCCCCCAAAACCTAACAACGCCAAAAGGGTTGGGCACCTAGGGTCTGGCTTGTCTGAACTAGTGTAGGACTACAAATCGCAGCATATCTACAGATATAACAATGTGAAGCAGGGATCCCTACCTTCTTGAGCAAGGCTGGCCTTGTGAATGAGAGAGGCTTTCATACAGACCCCAGGCTGGAAGGAACAGTAGAAGAATGGAAACATGACAACACATAGAAATTACAGCGTAACACATACCTATGGACATCAGCAGATGTAACCAAAGCAAGCAACGACAGCAAGCCAAGCAAAACATGCTATAATAGCAATTAAGTACACCTCAAAGGCAGAGAAAGGACAAACCAGAAGGGCTGACCGGAATTTTAGGCCAGGCGTTGTCAACCGGAGGCTGCCAACTGAAAATCACTAAACCAGAATTGGCCACCCCAAGGGTCAGTGAAACCTGAAGTTGTCACCCCATGGATTCAGCAAGACCATAAGTAGTCACCCCAGCACTCAACAGAATCATAAGTCTCTTAAAATTTAAACTTGCCAGCTGGAAAGTTACACCAAAAATATTGCACAGCCATGTGTTTGTCCGAGCCTGCGCACTACAGAGCCAAAAAGGAGAAGAACATAATGATATCTGGGTTCCATAGTAAAATGTAGGAGGCCCACAATAGCAAGCCATGTCCACACCCCCACAAAACTAGGGAAAGGCTGTGGGGAAGAGGTCTCCCCCATGTTAAGGTATGGCATCAGGTATGGTTGGACAAGGGAGGGGGGGGGCGTTTCCTGACCAGGTCTGCCAAAAGGGCCTAGTATTGCTTGGAGGGGGCCCACTCTGTCTGTGTTCCAGATGTACCAGACCCTATGCCAAAAGGGGGTCCGGTTAGCTTTAAATGCATTTGCTCAGGGAATCCTGCATTTAATGGGGACTAAGGCATAAACAAAACAAAATAATTTGTCTGACTTCACATAAGAGCTATGTATTGGTGATTTTTGTTCACATAAAAATGTGCAAAACGCAGCAAGAAAGCAACATTTTCACTGATATTTTATGCCAGTCTAAACTTTGCCTAAACCTGTCCCTTAACCCCCTACACACTTAGATTTTCACCCAATTTTTTAGCCGATTAACTGCTATGTTGTTCAGCCAAAAAATTGGGTGCTTAAAAGTGTTATTCGGGCAACAATGGGCTGCCAAATTGATCTAAGCCATTAGGGACATGTCCATAATGTCTTAGATCCATATGATTACTTTAGCCGGGGACGCTGGTCCCCCTCCAAAGTAATGGTATGTCTCTGCTGCATTCTCGGCGGAGCTGATACACATACCTGTCTGCAGTAGCGGCTGCTTCTTGTTCTGCTGATCCACCAGCCGGAAGTTCAACTTGCAGTACATCAATCTCTGACTCCGGATCAGCAGAAGGAGACAGCCGCTGCTGCAGGCAGGTATGTGGAACGGCTCCATTGTGTGCCAGTGTCTCCACTGCGTCTATGTGTTCTCATCTCCAACGGCCCCCCTGGGGCATTCCTTTTGCGGGGACCTGACAGAGCCAAGAACACAGTGGAAATGCTGGCACACAAAGGGTGCCCGGATGATTTTTTCCAGATTTTTCTACCGATTGACTGCACGTGATGATGTCATGGGCCGAAAAATCTGGTTAAAATCTTAACTTATATGGAGGGCTTAAGTCTTGCCAACAGTACATGTTTTCTGTATTTCCAGGTAGACAGTGATACCTCGCCATTGAGAGAGGATTTAACCTAAAAACTTGCACAGTTTGGGAGGGGGGTGAGGAGTGGCAGGTTTGTAAAACACTGAAATACAATATTGCTTTCCGAATGCAAAAATCTAAACCCATGGAATTTGAGTACAAACTAAAAATGATCCTGTGGGGTCTTGTGAGACACATTGAATACCTGAGCGGAGGATGGTTACTGTAAGACCAGGTAAGCTGTCAGTTTTTTAATACCTTAAGGTGGCCATACACGTTTAGATTTGTCGACCAGCATACCCATCCAATATAAGTGACGGCACACAAAGGGTGCCCTGCTAATTCTCGGCAGGTCCATCACGCACGGTAAATCTGCCTGGGAGATCTTCAGTTTTTCAACGTGTTTGGGGGGCTTAATATATATTTTGACTCTTTGAATGAATATGAATCGCCTGTGTTCAGATAATTGTGCCACAACCTGTGCAGCAGTTAATTCCATTCTTGATTCAACAGTGCCACTAAAACAACTTATAATATGGCAGCTGACATTGCTGAATGCTTAATATAGACATTTTTTTATGAGTTAAAGGTCAGAAAAAAGGACAACTTGTACCAAAAGTACAAGAGAGTTCTACATAGGAGGATCTAACTGCTCTATAAGATAGCAATAGTGTTATTTTTGTTGAAATGAATACTTGCAGAACTTTATAAAATCTATATTTTTAGTAAAAAAACATCTTAAGCAGGGTACAGATATGTAGATATGGGCCAGATTGATGGCCGCTTCGAGCGACGTGAGCGCTCACGGCCATCTATCTGACCCATATAATATGCGTCCATCGCTGTTTTCGAGCGGGACCAATAAATACAGCTCGAAAACAGCCATATCGGACAGGACCGTTAAATACGGCCGATGTCCATTGCTTTGTATGGAAACTGCGGGTCTCCATGCAAAGCATCGGCTGAGCTGGAGAGAGAGCAGAGCTGTGTCTCCCCAGCTCTGCGGATATCTGACAGCAATGTGATGACGTCATCACGCTGCTGCAGGGACCATCAGACGGCTCAAGTATCGAGCTGTCTGTTCCCTGCTTTAACCTAATTATGTTCCCTTGGCCAAGCCCTCTTTGTCATAGGAGATTAAGGAGGTCTCTACTTAAGCCTGCCATACACACGGCGATGTGTGTAGGCAGACTAGTCCCAATATCTTCAGGGATGCTAACGTGATGACGTCATCAGGTTAGCACCCCATTGCATTATGGGGCCCCTTCAGTGCCGGCCATAAGCTGCAATGAAGACGCCGTCTTCATTGCAGCTTATTGCATCGGCCAGAGAAGATCGGACATGTCCGTTCTCTGGCCGGCCGAGCTGTGGGGCGACAGGGATCTGTCGCCCCATGTGGGCACACGCCGATAAGCGGCCGATTTTTAACCTGACCGACGGCGCGAGCGTGCACGTCCTTCGGTCAGGTTAAAAATCGGCTGCTTATCGGCATGTGTATGGCTAGCATTACTGAAAGGACCTCAGAAGTTTATCAAAGGATTAGGGATTTTCAGTCTCCAATCTGTTGTTTGTCTGGCTGTATGCTCTAAACATGCAAGTGCTCACAGCTGACGTTTCCTGACCTCATTGAGCTCATCAAACATCATAAAATACAGAGAGGAAAATAAGTACAGGATACCCTAACAAGCAGTTAGATTTCAGGCTCCCAATTGTCTTCACCTTATTCTGATAACAAGCCTAAAGAAGGTACAACCCCTGTAATTCCAGTTTATTATTACAATACCTGAAATACATCTGATTGCCATTACGTTGGATGGAGATTAAAGCTGGGTACACACATGTAGATATGGGCCAGATTGATGGCCGCTTTGAGTGCCATGTGAGCTCATGGCCATCTATCTGGCCCATATCATATGCGGCCATCCCAGTTTTTGAGCGGGACCAATCAATCATGCTCGAAAGCAGGGATATTTTGACATGACAATATTGATCACAGCTGATGTCCTTTGCTTTGCATGGAAACCGCTGGGCCTCCAATATCTGACAGCAGCGTGATGACGTCATCACGCTGCTGCAGGAAACATCGGACGGCTTGATATCAAGCTTTAGGGTCCTCATCCAAAGTATCGAAAGGGATCCATTGTGCAGAAGTGTTGCACCTCGAATCTCCATTCAAACGAGAAAGCTTCAGCGCAGTGTGGTGCTGTCATCACTCTGCGCTTGAGTGTTCATCGATTGCATGGGTATTGACCCGTGTATGGTCAGCCTTACTGGTACCTGTAGTCTTCCATGGGGGAGGAAAGCAGTGGGTTGGCACACCCCCTCCTCTCTCCATCGAACAGGAGAAGTGATATGTGAACAGGGCTCAATTATTCTCTGGTCCTTAGACACTATCTAAGACCAGGGCTTTTTTTTCTGGGGGAACGCATCAGAACGCCGTTCCCCCACCTATTCTCAGCCTGGCCCGGAAGTCTGACCCGTGCTCTCTGCACAGCCAGCCTCACACCCCCCTTGGCCCCCCTCTTCTCCTCCCCGATGTGAGTGTGACAGGCAGAAGAATCTGTGTTGTGCTTCCTGTAGCTCCTCCCACAGATACCTCCTCCCCAGCCAATCAAACACCGGACAGGACCTCCCCTCTCCAGCTGTGTAGAAACATAGCTGAATAAACCTGTGTGAACGTCCATTTTGAACGCCCATAGCACGAAAACCATTCATAGTATAATCATGAAACTTTTAGGGTCAGTAATGCTTCTCTATTACTACTTACACCCCAAGTTTCACCCCTCTAGCTACAACACTTTGATATATGTTACATTTCAGCTAAAATACAGCTGATATTGCTTCCACATGAGCATAATTTGAACACATAGATCTTTGAAAACTCTAAATGGAAGAACCTTGACATTTTGGGGGTTACCAGTTAACCCCGGAGACTACACCCATGCAAATTTTTAGGTCCCTGAGCACAATTCTTCCTACTAAAAAGCCTCCTATCATATATTGCTTGTATTGTCTAATTTTTTAGATTACCAATAAAAACAGAAATTGTATGCGTTTGCCAAGTTTTTTCAGTCACTGGGGTAACCGCAGGGAAACATTAATAGCTATGAAAGGTTGCAGATAGTGGTGTCACATTGTAAATTACTAATCCAAAAAAGGGTGTCGGAGCATCTGGGGGTTGAAAGCAGGGCTTTTTTATCTGGCGGAACGCACAGGAACGACGTTCCGGGCTCGCCACGGGCGGGTGATTTTGTGCCTCTCATCTTCCCCTCCCTCGCAATCTGCAGCAAAGGAGAGGCGGCGCCTTCCCATTGTTTATGGGCGGTGGCCCTATGACGGAGCGTCTTCACCCCCATCCATGCTGGAGAGATCTTTCTCTTCAGCGTGGACTGGGGGGTGGAGTTGTAGCCGTCCTGAGGGAGGGTAGGTGGTAGGCCTGTACGGGGGTGCGGGGGCAAGCGCCTGCCTGTGCTGGCGGGCGCACGTGCCCCCGTTTCCCCGATGGCGAGCTTATTAACAGTCTCATGCCATCCACTGTATACCCAGTTCCGCAGACTATTGAATTGAAAACCAACAGCAACCAAATTGCTTCATTGAACCGGTGTAAACAAAAATAACGATAAACGTATTTTCCGGCGTATAAGATGACTGGGTGTATAAGACGACCCCCAACTTTTCCAGTTAAAATATACAGCGAATATACCCCAAACTCTATAAGACTACCTCACTTCCAATAAACACCAAATAAAAAAAAATCAGATTTGCTTTAAAGATGGTAATTTTAATTCTTATGACATGGGCAAACTGCCTGCAAGTAATGGGAAATCCACCGGCGTTTTTTTTGGCCACCTCAGGGAAATGCCACTGGACCCAGGGCCTTACATATGTCTACTTTGACCTTTAATTCCCAGATCTCCAACAACCTTAAAAGTCCTTTTTTTTTTTTTTTATTTACATTCCTTCTTTCACACCCCTAACTGCAACCTCTCATATTAATGTTTACCTGCGGTTATCCAAGTGACATAAATTGTATACACTTAATTCAAAGAATTTTGGCAATCAAAAATGTATCTGATATCATGTCACATGATACAGTGAAGTTGTTTTAATGTGTTTGAGCTGCAATACCAGTTTTAGCCACTGGAGCCACAGCCTTTAGTGCGCATGTTGACACATCGAGGAGGGAGAGAGGGGATGAGGGGGCGCTTCCGATGTCTGACAGACAGACTCCTCTGGTTTAGAAGTTTCAGCACTCGGTGTATAAGACGACCCCCGACTTTTGAGAAGATTTTCCTGGGTTTAAAAGTAGTCTTATACGCCAGAAAATACAGTAAATAGTGCCAGTGTTCCCTGTGAAGTAAAAGACAACTTTGGTAAAAGCCTTTTTCTGTTTCAGCAAGGTGGTGCCCTGTGAGCAAAGCCATCTCCATATAGCCATCATCGGAGGTGGTGGTGTTGTGGATTTAGAAGAGCCCTTTAAAAAAACATTTGTAGGTTGTTCAATAGGGTTAACACTCGCAGCCTAAGGTCTTGTAGAAATCCTTCCAAGAACAAAAGGGTGCCCAACAAGCTAATAACCCGGTAAAGACTCCATAAATCATTTAGTAATACACAGCAGATTTGTTCGGGCACAGTCCCACAGATCAGGATCGGCATACATTAATCTGCCCATACACCTTTAGATCTTTCCATACAATCTCCAACGATGTAGTGCCGGGTCCTCCCTGATAGAATACATAGTGATTGGAAGGTGTAGAAAGGTCCTCACATTACATGGTTTTGGTAGAACAAAAGTGGATTGTACAGAAATTGTATGGTAAGGTGTATGGGGGCTTTTAGGCAAGTATTCTAAAAGGTAGGGCTTTTTTCCTGCCTGCGCTGGCTGGCGCACATGCCCCCCTTCCCCCGATGGGGAGCTATTTATGGAGTGGACACCCAGCATAAAAGGGGCGGTTTTAGGGGGTGGTCCTAGGGGTGGGTAGGGGCGTGGCCAGGGGAGGGGGTGAGTTCCACCAACTTTTCTCTGAGAAAAAAAGCCCTGTCTAAGACAATTTTAAATGTGTACATAGCTGAAGAAGAGGGTTAAACAATTGCATAGCAAGGTAAAGTTTGTGTGTCCTTGGTTACATGCTAATGTTAGGTAAGGACAAGTTAGTTTAGCAAATGTGTAGAAAAATTTCTCCAGATTCTCAGAATTTCGTACCTTAGATGATACAATCTCCAAGTTCTTGCAGTTTAAATGAATTTTTTGCCCACAATTTTTTGCCCACAGAGTGGTATAGCCCATCTTATCTTTGCTTCTGAGAGACTTGCAAGAAAGCCCTTTAAAGAGCACCTTAAATGAAATCATATACTTTATGTCCCTCACTATTGTTAGGACAATCTAAAAAAATGATGATATTCCTGATCCTTATCTCTGGTGCTGACTGCTGATCTTCTCTCACTGAAAGGCAGTTGGAATAGAAAGCAGTCACATAATCAGATCTGTATTAAAGTTTATGGAGCTAATATTTCCCCACTAAAAACAACATATCTGATGGCCTGCAGTGGACATATGTGTTACTGACATTTACTTACCTGCTGTGCTCTTGTCTTTGCCAGTAGCTATTTTAATGCCTTTCAGGGTAAGTATGTATATATATATATATATATATATATACACTGGACTTGCTGTGTTTTGTTTCTTGAAGACTTTCGCTAGTCATCCGACTGGCTTTCTCAATTTTCTCAATTATACTCTGGGATAAAGCTCTAATCCACAAAATGTGTTAACCAGCATGAGGTCTGAGTCTCATGGAGGTAGGTATTACTACATTAGCATGATTGGCGCTGTGAGGTGTTATTAACCCGCCCAGCCGTGAGAGATGTTAAAATGGCATTGTATGTGGCAGGCAATTTGATATATTGTCCTTGTTATATTATCAGTCAGGCCCCCCATACACCTTACAATCCCATTTACCATTTATTTTCTGTACAATCAACTTTTCTTCTACCAAAACCATGTAATATGAGGACCTTTCTAAACCTTCCAATCACTATGTATTCTATCTGGGAGGACCCGACACTACATAGTTGTTGATAGATCTAAAGGAAATTGTATGAAGTGATCGAAAGGTGTATGGGGGGCTTTTGAAATAGGGCTTACATTATTTCTAGATCATCTCATTCTGTTTTTATTTAAATTTTACACCATGTCCTTGCTTTTTGGAACTAGATTTACATCACATTTTTTTTTTATTCTGGAATACAATCCCACCAGGCATGTAGCATGTGATTGAGAAGCTTTCCGATCACAATAGAAAAACATTTTAGCTTAATTGGCCCTACTGTGAGCGTACATTTGCTTCTGTGGTGTAGACATAAGGATGTAATCTCTTCTAGGCCTAGCACACTTGTGGCCATTATAATGCAGTATTTTATGGAGCATAAGCAATGTATACCAATGTTATACAATAACAGTAAATATATGATATTATATGATAACCATGGCATCTGCTTTAGTTAATAAACAATTCTCCAATAATTCCCCTTACTTTGTGATATTTACATATGGTACCCCTTTCATTTAGGTTCATTTGAGTTTTGCCAATAATAAAAGTCCCATATTTTCCCATACTTCAGCTTAAATTAATACTTGGCTTCACCAATACTGGGATATCCCTTTCCGCTTACAAATCCTCCCATCAATATTTCCAGCGTCCATCACTTGCTTTGAAGGCATAATTTTCCTTTCACTGCCTCCTAGTAAAAATGATAGGTGTGTGGCTAGCTGTATTTTGGGACATATAGTGCTATGTATTTGCTTAGTGAGGTGTTTATATTCTGAAAACAGTAAAGTCTTTCTGCGAGGCCACCACTTATTTTCAGTAACTTCTTTACCACAGTGACTCAGAACTTCTGTGCTCTTAAAAGTTGGAAGGCGGTAGGGATATTTTCATGTCAGGCTTCTCTGTCCCATCATAAGTGCCTCAAGAAACATTTCACAGAAAGTGGATTTTCTTTTCCAGCCTTTTAATTGTTTTCAGCAAAGTCTTCTTTTGAAGTCTGTCCAAAATTTTTATTTACATTCCACTTCGGGAACTTTTGGATAAAACATTCTAATCTGCTGACAAAGATTAATGGCACTAATTAATGAACTATTTATTTAGGACACATTACACCAAGAACCACAAATTTTTTTCTTCAATATATAAAAACTTACATTTATTACTGATTTGGATAATCACTCTTAGTTTAATGTTACATATTGGATAAATGTAAACCAGTGGTCATCAACATTTATGACATGGCCCAGTACTAGAATAAAAATGATCACGGCCTAATGCTGTATTTCCATTACAATCTTTTTTCAAGGTTAGTAGTTTACCTTGGAGCATACATACCTTCCAAGTTCCACACAACTGCAACCCTTCATGGTTATATTTCAGCTTTTAAGATTATCTAAGTTTAATTTCCAGTTTATACATATTAAATTCAGCTACTTGAAGTTTTCAAGCTTAAAAGCTTATCTATATTCAAGACAAAAAAAGACCCCCAGCAATACTGTCTTTATGCCACAAGATGTCCTCAGTCTTCCTATGCATATTGGATAGTTTACTATTTCACAGCTCAGACTTCAGCTTATGTGTCATGGTCTAGGGGTCTGGGGATCTCTGAATTAAACTGTTGCCATTTGTGTCAATGAAATACTTGTTTTATGCATTGTCCATCCTCTGATGCAACTTATAGCTGCTGGTTTTACTGTCTATATGCATGCAATAGTAATGACACTTTTCAGGCATTTACCTGAATGCATGCATTAGCATGTGCACTGCACAGTCCACACTACACATATTAGTGAATGCTCTGTGTGAACATTTCCCATAAATGGGAAACACGAACATTTAACCAGCATGGGAAACTCATATTGAGCGCGTGCAAGTGTCAATGGTAAAACAGGTTTTCTTTGAAAATATGTCTACCATGAGCTAATGCATATCATGCTATTGACAAAGCAGTGTGTTCTTTGATTTTTCAGCAAGAGGCTCTAAAGCACAAGGTAATAGCATATATAATCAGAACAAAAAATCTTACGGGGCAGTTCAGGGATGCATAATAGCTCAGCTGGACTTCCAATTGAAAGACCTCCCTTAGGTCTAGACTCCATTGAGATTTGATAGTCTGCATGGCACGAAATAGTAGGCCCAAGTGCATTTTGCAAGGGTTTTACAAGGTTAACAGGAGTGGATTATTGAGAGATAACGTACCACCTTTAATCCTACAGACTAAAAGGAACCCGTTTGACATGGCCATGACACGCCATGCTAATGAGGGCTTAAGTTGTTATTGATGCAACATGGAGCATCATGGGCTATGATGAGCCTGTGGAGACAGGCCTATATGCAAGGGTTATTATTATTTTAATACTATAAAACATAAGGATATAGCATATCAAAATAGAACAAAAAACAACTAACGCTGGCCACAGAAGTCTCCATTTTCGCCAAGATTTTTTAAATGATCACGGCATCGATCGAAAAGTGCACCATTTTTGGGATCCGATTAAATACCGATTTATCACCGTTCGATCGGTGACGATATGGCCTCCATGGGTTCACAATCGATTGACAACAATTTTCAGACATGTCCGATCCCTGCACAATTGAATTTCCTGGCATTTTCGATTGATCGCTCACTTTTTGCATACATCGGTCGATCTCTCAGAAATCGCATAAAAAACCGACACGTCTATGGCCAGCTTTGGATGCATAATAGCTCAGCTAGACTTCAAATACCTCCCTAAAGGTAGGCATACACATGCCGATTCCTGCCCGATTTTTCGGCTGATCAACCACGTGTGCACGTTCTCAACGATCACCCAGTGGTTGCTCGGCAACAAATCGGGTGCGCCCACTGGGACAGATTGACCAGGATCCTCCCCGCATGTCGGCTTGCATGGTAATTATTATTATTTTATTCCTAGCCGACCCCATTCCTGGGGTCCCCATCCAAAGTAATATCGGGCACACAAAGGGTGCCCGCCGATCCTCTGAGCAACCGGCTGCAGCATGATTACACCATCACGCTGCAGTCAGTCCCTCATTTATCGAGGGAGAGGGTGTATGGCTGCCTTTAGGACTAGACTCAATTGAGCTTTCATAGTCTGTATGGTGCACAATGGTGGGTCCAAGTACATTTTGCCCACGTTTAACACGATGAATGGGGGTGCATTATTGTAACGCAGTGATTACGTGCCGTTTGACAAGGCCCCAAGTTGTTATTGACGCAACATGGCGCATCACAGACTATGATACGCCTGTGTAGTATGTAATTTTGTCTCAGGTTTAGAATTTTTTTTTTTCTACAAACTAAAAAGAATATTGTTACTTCTATATGTGTAATCATAGTACTTCTTCAGCACCAATTCAGCTTTATTTGGGGTGGTGTAGCCATTACATGAAATTTACACACGTATCTAGAGGGAAAATATCTAACCTTTTCAAATGTCAAACATGACCTCATATGTACAGTTAAGGTGTCTGTCTGACCTTTATAATGACAAGTATAAATAAACATAAAAAGGGAAATAATATGAATGAAATGGAATCAGTATCACGTATGGTAAAAATGCTGTTAGAAATTAGGATTTTAAATCAGCTCATTGTGATGAATTATTGATATTGAATTCAAACCAGCAGGTAGATAAATAATTAAGGGCTTTTTCACACTACAAGTGGAAACTGAAAATGTATGTGCTTTGCAAAGACTGAGAAGAAAATTGATAACGAAGCTCAAAATTTAGTTCAGGTTCATCCTGTTTCCCCTGATCATCATTGGGATGTTTCTGCAGCCTAATTAGACTCCAGTATAAACCAAGCATGAAGTGAAAGGAATTTTCTGTAGATCTTCGATAAAGGATTGTCTCAAGGCACAAATCTGAGGAAGGTTACAGAAAACGTTCTGCTGCTTTGAAGGTCCCAATGAGTACAGTGACCTCCATCATTTATAAGTGGAAGAAGTTCAAAACCACAGGACTCTATCTAAACTAAGCAATCGGGGAAGAAGGGCCTTAGGGCTTGTTTCCACCTATGTTGTTCCATGCGGATGGCTGTGGTGCTATCCGCGTGGCTGCATGTGCTATCGACCGCACCCATAGGCAAAGCATCGCCAGGCTCCACTTGTGCGGATGTGGTCATGGTGCAGTTTTGAACCCATGACAAGGGGCATGCCGCTTCTTACCTCACGAACATCCACGTGCATCTGCATGCTGAAAAGCTCGGCTACAGCCACGCAGATAGCACCGCAGCCATCTGCACAGAACAGTGGAAACAAGCCCTTAGGGTCCCCATACACCTTTAGAAAGTCTCTTATATTACATGGTTTTGGTAAAACAAAAGGAGATCTAAAGGAAATCTGACAGAGAAATCTAAACAGTCAAGTCTACCTGTGTTCAATCACAGAGGACCCTATACTACCTAGTTGTTGGTAGATCTAAAGGATATCTGACAGAGAGATCTAAAGGTGTATGGCCAGCTTTAGTCAGACAAGAACCCGGTGGTCACTCTGTCAGAGCTCTAGAGGTCCTCTGTGAAGAGAGGAGAACCTTACAGAAGGACAACCATCTTTGCAGCAATCCACCAATCAGCCCTGTATATTAAAGTGGCCAGACAGAAGATACTCCTTAGTAAAAGGCACATGGCAGCCTCCCTGGATTTTGCCAAAAGGCACCTGAAGGACTCTCAGACCAACCACGAGAAACAAAATTCTCTGATCTGAGGAGACAAAGGACATTTGTTCTAGTTTGCAGGGCATTTGTTCCAGTGTGAAACTTCAACACAATGTGATTTCATTTACAAAGCCCTGTAGTGACTAGGGTTGGTCCTTTTTCTTGTTGGTTTCCTTCCCCCTGAATTTACCCCTGCATAACAGTAGAATTTCAAATTCCCTGGAGCACAATGGCAGCATACATAAATTTAAACCCTGCTACATATTCTTCTTTTCCTGTCTTAACCTATCTAGGATCCTGTATCAGGCTGCTACCTTTACTATTATCAGCAACCTGACACCCCATCCCTTGATGAGGACCCACACGTTAGCAACTTAAGTACATCAAGCGTTGGTTTTCCCCACAATCTGCAGATATTGGGGGGTTTCTAGCTCCTGAGTTTTAAATAAAAACTTACATCTGCAGAGAGGTCTTCAGGTCCTGTGGTTCGTGGTGTTCCATCTTCTATTATGTTCTTGCTCCTCTCTTTACCATGTCTGTGGCTGTTGTTGCTTCTTGGGGGGTTGCCCTTCCTCTTTGGGTTCCCCTAGCCTGGTAAAATCTTACCTACCTTAGTTTTGTAGTGTAGTGCCACATACAATGCTGGGTAATGTCCCCTTTTATCTTCCTGAGTTCCCAAGTCCTTAAGGGTAGGGCCCCCACCTGCAGCAGCTCAGCAGAAGGGAGTCTGATTGAGTGGAGGTAACTGGGCACACCTTCCACCCTTAGACTCAAAACCTGCCTCAGTTCGGTCTGGCCTGTGGGTAACCGGCGAGCACATTAGCACACACTGTTCTTAAAAGCCCCAGTTATGTGTTTAGCCGAGTCCAGTTGGGTTGCTGGCAATAAAGTTGTGTTTGTTGGCTCATGTTGTTGGTTGATTCCAGAACCTTACAGTTTTTTAGGGGTTTTTCTGGTATTCCATGAAAATATGACATGATATTTCTACAGTATTAAAATTTGCATGCATATAAAGTGCATAATTTTAAACAGAATCATATAACATAAGTTTTGTCAGGCAGGTTCACTGACTGTATGTAGTGCAAGTAAATGATATGTTTAAAAATATATGTTCTTCAGATACCGATTCTACAATGTTCTACTTGCATGCAGCCCAGGCTTACTTTATTTGTGACATCTTTCATGCAGGTATGGGGGGCAAATATCTATTCAGTCATAATTAATTCTCTTTACCATACAGTCTAGAAAAGTTAAATATAAGTCTTGCCTCTTGTCAAACTCTGTCAGAGTTCCAGAACCCCTTCATATTAACTGAAAAAGGACCAGGCTACTGCCCTTATGAAATGAGTATTGTTAACTTATTGTTGAAGCCGATTGTTTTTTTACCTTGAGCTTCCCAACTAGTGATAAGCAGCACAGGCAATATTCGTAAAATATCAAATTTTTTTGCCTAATATTCACAACTAGTGATGGCCGAAAAGTACGCCTGCCGGACAGTTCGCGGTGAACATAGCATGTTTGCAGTTCGCAAGGCC
>CM070032.1:134787851-134799172 GCA_036250615.1 Ptychadena robeensis | reverse complement strand
AATAAAATTATTCCTCAAAAATACCACTTGCCTAATAATTCTGCACTCCCTGTACTTGTGTTGGCTTGTGTTGCATTAATGTCAATGCAGTGCTGACTTTCAATGGATGCGTCAACATCCCTGCATTTTACATATGTCAAACGCAGGGTTTTAATGCATAGTGGTGTCAAGGCCTTACCCTCCTTTTTTCGAGAGAGGAGGAGTGGAACTTTTTGGGCTTGTTTGTAATATGCAAAGGAAAGAAAGTCATAAAGGACTTTCAAGGTACGATCAAAGTCGCAAACAAGTATATGAAAATCTCATTTTATTGAATAACAATCCCATTACACCACAAAATATAAAAATGTAAAAAATACATTCAAAATTCATCCACAGACACTTTACAGCCAACAATCTACTAAGGATCTATGACAGGGAGACCCAATGTCACCCTCCAATAGTGATAAAATGTTGGTGGGTTTAAACCCAAGGGCTTTTAAATAATTATATATATATATATATATATATATATAAACAATGAAGAGCCTATGCCAACATCAGGGGGGATTTTTTTTTCTAGGAAAACCAATAAGACAAAACTCCAAACCTAGGACAATGTAGCCAGCGTTTGTGCCTGCAGTTCATTTGTCACACTTTTTGTTTGTGTGCAGGCAAGAGTACAATACAGTACAAACTCACACACTGTATGCATACATACAAACACACATACATACAAATCCACATTATGCATATATGGATAGGACACTTGCTTCAAAAATAGCTACTGTATTTCTGTCTCTAGTATTTTCTGCTTGAACCGCAAAATCTATGACTTGGGGGGTGTTTGATTAAATTAAAACTTAAAAAAAATTAAAACTTGTATCATCCTTTACTTATATGCTGTTCTGGACAATATTTGTAGTGGCTTTATTTAGATATATGACTTACACAATACCTTAAGCCCATAAATGTTTCTATGCATCAAACAGAATAAATGAAATAACTTAATTTAACTTGTAAGTAAACAAACTCACCCCAAGTTAACTCAGGGTAACTGCCCAGGAAGTTAAGTCACCTGATTATTTCATTGATAGTGGAAGCAATATAAGTAGGACCAGTGGCATCATCAGCCTTAGGAAATATGGCTAGCACTGAATGGCACAATTTAACTGAGGAGGGGTGAAACCAAACATTCCAACCAGTCGTTCTTTTTTTTTTATATACAAGGGCAAAAATACTTAATTATTCCAATAGGGACCACAGCTGCAAGGTCAGTGTGACAGCTGCAGCACAGTATTTGGTTTGCCCCTTCCACTTGTGAATGATATAGTCCTGAATCCAATGTCCTGAGGCTTCTGCCCCTTCTGCGACACCTGATATTTGTGCTTCCTTGGCATACCTTTAGTTGTAGAGGGAGAATAATGTTTGTAGTTAATCCAGGGCTGAGGAAAGTTAAATTAAACTGCAGCCTAATAGTGTGTCACTGCCCTCCACCCCTTATGTGTTATACCCAACATTGCCACACAAATTGAAACCCATACTCACCATATATTTAACCAGGTGACACAATGGGTTTCTGGCACCAGGTGACACCAACACTGGGTAGGAAGCCACTTGTGGGGTACGGGGGGAAATTGGCCAAACAGAATGTCTTTTGTTTTTGGAAAATTAACACAACTGCAAAGAGGTAAGGTCTGTTTCAAAGAGTGGAGTTGTCATTAATCTTCAGAGTAGGTTACGAGCATTAGTTACCAGTGCAATATTTTTAAAATATATTTATATAAAAACACTAAATACAATCAGTTAACAATCATGATTAGGATACTCGAACTTATGAAAGTTTAAAATGACATTTTTGGCTATACAAACTCTTCAAAGCAAATTTTCGTTTGAAGAATAAGTAGGCAGAAATAATAAATGCATTCAGTGAATTAAATTACATCTTTCTCAATTTCAAAGTTTGTGTTTTGATTTATTATACATGATAGAAAAAGAAACGAGAATCTTTAAAAAAATATATATATATATATATATATAATCAGTGGCTGTTCACAAGCTGAATGACCTTTAAAAAAAAAATTCAAATCACATAATGGAAAGACTCTAATCAGATTCTAGGTTTCAGTTCATTTGCATATGTGGTTAATGAAGTTCCCTTATGTGGTTTTAAACTACTATGTTGTCACCAAATGTACAGATAAAGTCATTCTTTAGAACACAGCCAGTTCAAGAATCACCAGTACAGGTCAAATAAGCCTTTAAAGGGCATCTATCAGGAAATGAAGTATTTCAGAATTTCCAGTGACATCTTTATAGGGAGCCTTCACCGTGGTGTTTTTTTGGTCAATCTCAACTTGTATGAAAAAAGTCACATCTGGTCCCAGCTACTTAAACTTTTAACTACACCAGCTTTATTATCCACTTTTAAGAGCTGCCTAAAACTATCATGGATGTATTTTTGTATGGATGTATGACTCCATGATTGTTTGGGGTGTCCTAGGATTGCGATAATTTCATCTTTACATTAAATGTTTGGAATAGAATATCTCGGAGCCCTTCATGCAGATCAGTTGTATTGCTTGAAAAAAGGAAGCAGTCTATCTAAGCCATATTATGCAAAGTATCATGACTAGAGTTGAGCGAACCCGAACTGTAAAGTTCGAGTTCGGTACGGACATCTGGGTTTTACCATAACGAACCCGAACACAGACACATGTCTGTATATCCGGGTTCCGGTCCGTTGTTGGCGCCATTGATTCAGCCTATTGATTGGCTGCAGTGCAACAAGCCTTTTACATTTTATCCCTAGACATGTCTCACTGTCATGCCCTCTGTGATTGGCCAGTGCGCATGTGAGCCAGCCTCTATAAAAAGGCGAGCGCCGGTGCAGGCATAGAGACAGGACGTGTTTCTTCTGTAGGGAGAGATAGGCTGCTCATTTTCAGAGATTTAGGTAGAAAGGGACAGATATAGAGGCACATTGTGTGTCAGGAAGGGAAAGTTTTGCAGGTAGAAATCGTTGCTGTAGAAACACAGGGACCTGTTCGGCAGGCTGCTGGTTCATGTCGTTCTTCCAACCTTCAATTGGCAAAACTTTGAATTCTATTTCAAATGGACAGCAAAGGAATCTAGTCCACTCAAATAAGAAGTTAGTGTCAGATACCACAAATCTGTGCTGACAGTATTTTTTTCCACACTTGCAGGGAAAAAAAGTTATTCACATTTCAGATATTTGACTGGACTTTATATTTTTCTTTAAAGAAATAGGAGAGGTACAAATAAGGGACGTGGGCGTGGCCGTGGTGTTGCTGGTGGTGGACCTGCTTGTGCAGGTAGAGGACGTGGTCCATCTCTGCCATCTACAAGCAGAAATGAACCACCTTCCTCTGTTTCACTTGCTCGAGGAGCCATCACCGATATTTTATAAGCCCCAATACCACTGGTACAATAGTTAGGCAAGAACAAGTGCAGGCCATAGTAGATTGGGTGGCTGCCAGCGGCTCCTGCTCTTTCTCCACGTCTGCCACCCGGTCTTCATCTCAAAGTGCACAGTTGGCACCTTCTGCAGCTGGACATCCGTCCATCTACATGAATTCTGGTGAAACTGATAAGCAGCCTGATCTCCAAGTCATGCAGCGGTCTCTACTGCTTTTTGATGACACGGATGACCGTTTTGCCATGGGCCGTCCACCTAGCCCTGCCCAAAAAGTAGAAGCGATTGAGTGCACCGATGCTCAACCACTTATCTCGACAGATGGGAGATGGAAGGACCTGCGCAGCAGGTGTCTGATGAGGATGATGACGAGACACAGATACCATCTGCTGCGCCTTTCTACAATGTGGAGACTGCCAAGAAGGGCAGAAGGGTCGAAGACTTGGTGGAAGATGATGGTGAAGATGATGAGGTCCTAGACCCCACATGGGATAAAGGTCAGGTGGCAGATGTGTGCACTTCGAAGGAAGAGGTGCAGGTAGCACATAGCCCCCAGCACAGCAAAAGAGGGAGCAGGGTGCAAAGTCCAAGAGGCCGTGGCCTAGCTGCTCAGCCTGCTGCTGTCCACTGCAACTAGGCCCCCAGAGCATCAAAGGCTGCGCCCAAGAGTTCCCTGGTGTGGAATTTCTTCATACAATCTCCTGAGGACAAGACACGAGTGTTTTGCATGCTTTGCAATCAGAGCCTCAAGCAAAGGCATCAATGTTCTGAACCTAAGCACCACCTGCATGACTAGGCATATAAGTGGCAAGCACGAGCTGCAGTGGACTCATCCTTCTTTGTTTTTAAGAAGCTGTCTTGCACCCCCTGGCTCCCTCTTCTGCTGCGGTCTCTTCAAATACCGCTGTTGTGGCACCTTTTACCCCGCCAGCAATCCATCCGGTAGCAACACCACCGCCACGGTCACCTAGCGCCTCCACTATTTCTCCTGCCAGCGTTCAGCTCTCCATCTCCCAAACGCTGGATAGGAAAAGGAAGTTTGCCCCTACCCACTGCGATCCCCGGCCCTGAATGCTAGCATTTCAAAATTGCTGCCATTTGAAATGCTGTCCTTCCGTCTGGTAGAGAGACAAAGTTGAAATGATGGCTGTGGCTGTCCCACAGTATGTTGCCAGCTGCCACTACTTTTCTAGGCAAGCCATCACTGCCCTGCACGACCAAGTGGTGGACAAAATTAGGTGTGCCCTGCCATCTGTGGCAAGGTGCACCTTACCACCGATACGTGGACCAGCAACCACGGGCAGGGGCATTTTATCTCCCTAATGGTGCACTGGGTAAATGTAGTGGCGGATGGGGTGGAGGCACAGACCAGTTTGGTGCATGTCCTACCCCCGCCCAGGATCGCAGGACATTCCTCTTTGCCTCCTGTTGCCTCTTCCTCCTACTCCGCTTCCTCCTCTGTCGCATCCTCCTCTGCCACCTCTTCCAGTCAGCGTTGCATGCCCTGCACCACCGACTTCAGCACAGCCAAGGGTAAGTGCCTGCAGGTGGTTTTAAAACTCCTGTCTTTGGGAGATAAACCACACACCGCATATGAGCTGAGGACGGCCATCGAAAATCAGACCCAAGAGTGGTTGCTGCCAAAGAGCCTTAAGCCTGGCCTGCTGGCCTGCAATAATGGGTGAAATCTGGTTGCCGCTCTGGGCCTAGGCGGTCTGACGCACATCCCTTGCCTGGCGCATGTGCTGAACTTGGTGGTGCAGAAGTTCTTAAAGAACTACCCACATAAGTCTCAGCTGCTGCATAAAGTGCGGGTGGTCTGTGCACGCTTTAGGCACTCTCACCCTGCTGTCGTTCGCCTGTCTGCGCTGCAGCGTACCTTCGTCCTTCCTGCTCACCACCAGTCAGTCCTAAATGTCTCGGAGGGTAGACAACTCTCTCTCCATGGCACAGTTATGGAGGATGAGGAGCAGGAGGGTGAGGATGAACTTGGTTCCCAGCAGGGTGCCACCCAGAGCAACCCAGGACCATCACTGCAGGGAGGCTGGGGGGACACGGAGGACATAGATGCCACAGAGGACAGTTCGTCATTGTCTGTGGGCAGCCTAGCACACATGAGCACCTCATGCTGCAGTGCCTGCGCAACGACCAACGTGTTGCTAACATTATCACCTGTCCTGGGTGGCCACCTTGCTGGATCCACGTTACAAGGACAGCATGCCCTCTTTCATCATTTCATCACTGGAGCGTAAGCGCAAGATGCGAGAGTACAAGCGCTAGCTGGTGGAGGCGCTGCTGTGCACATGCCTACCGAGTCTGCCCCATTCAACTTCTGGATTTCAAAATTGTCTACATGGCTGAGCTTGCACTTTATGCCTTGGAGGTTCTGGCATGCCCTGCGGCAAGTGTTTTGTCGGAATGCATGTTTAGCACTTCAGGGGGTGTCATCACTGACAGGCGCAGCTGCCTGACCACAGCCAATGTGGACAAGCTCATGTTCATTTGGGTTCTGCCCAAATTGGCCTTCAACTAAACACAGTGTTGAAGATTACTTCCTCCACCTCCGCTTTCACCAACACAGGTACTTCTCCCAACTCCTCAACCACCTACTTACACACCTCTTCTCCTCATCCTACTCCTTCTAGTGGTGCAAGCATATCAATGACAATTTTGGGGTGTCAAAAAGGACACTGTATTATCGGCACATCTTTGATTTAAGGACCATCTATTCCTTTTAGTCGTCGTTTAGTTGTCCTACATCAAATATAGAAAAATAAATTCCCTGTCACCATGAACTGACCAACATCCCAAAATAAATAGAAGAGAGGGGAGGTATCAGTCCGAGTGTGGACCAAAATAGATTTTCGGTCAACAGACGATAGACACCACAAAATGTCCTCCAGAGAGGAGGCTTGGGGACTTTAACGGTCAGCTAGACCACCCTCAGATGAAATGAATATGTAGTAAAAAAGTAAATTTAAAAAGACATTTATAAAAAATAGTAGACCATAAATCAAATAGCAGTAAAGTCCGGTACATATCACGAAATGCACTGTCCTTGGGTCATCCTGAACATCAATCCTGTCCCACATCTAGGCATTTGAAAAGATCGTCAGATATTAATGAAGATGAAAGTACCCCAATTTTTTAACTGGTGGTCTAGAGTTACTAGCACCCTGTAATGTCTCCAAAGGTGAAAGACAACAAAAAAGTTCATTGCCAGCCAGTTTGATTGGTGCCTGGCCATTTTTTGGAAAAACCCATTAGACTGCTATGTGGTCTTTTCTGCGACTGTGTGGCTTGGGGTAACATGCCCCTTTTACTGTCTCCAATCCAGGAGACAAAAACAAAAAAGTTTAGGCCCTTTGTGCCGGCAACTGTGGCCTCTAAAAAATTGTCTGCGACTGATGAGCGGCAATGTGTGTACTTCTTGGAGCTGGGGTTTTATGCCCCCTTTACTGTCTCCAAGTGGGAAAACAGAATGAGGCTTTGAGGCTCTGAATGCCAGGATTTCTGCCTTTCTGGCTGACCAATTCCACTCTTGTACTTCCATAGTCTGTGTATTGCTTGGAGCTGGGGTTATATGCCCCCTTTACTCTCTCCAAGAGATAAAAAAACGAGGCTTTGTGCACTTCGGAGGAAGAGGTGCAGTTAGCACATAGCCCCCAGCACAGCAAAGGAGGGAGCAGGGTGCAGAGTCCGAGAGGCCGTGCCCTAGCCGCTCCGCCTGCTACTGTTCACCGCAACCCGGCACCCAGAGGGTCAAATGCCGCTCCCAAGAGTTCCCTGGTGTGGAATTTCTTTACACAATCTCCTGAGGACAAGAAACAATTGTTCTGCATGCTTTGCACTCACAGTTTTAAGCAAGGCACTAATGTTCTAAACCTTACCACCACCTGCATGACCTGTTAGTACAGTGGAATTGGTCAGCCGGAAATGATTATGTGGGGTCTTTGCATACCATCCACTATGATCATGGTCTTCACCATTGGTGGTGTAGTGGCAACTATGCCACAGATGTGTGTACTTCTTGGAGCTGGGGTTTTATGCCCCCTTTACTGTCTCCAAGTGGGAAAACACAATGAGGCTTTGAGGCCCTGAATGCCAGGATTTCTGTGGTGAAAAGTGGAACGAAAATCATACATGATTCCAAACATTTTTTTACAAATAAATAACTGCAAAGTGGGGTGTGCGTAATTATTCAGTCCTCTGAGTCAATACTTTGTAGAACCACCTTGTGCTGCAATTACAGCTGCCAGTCTTTTAGGGTATGTCTCTACCAGCTTTGCACATCTAGAGACTGAAATCCTTGCCCATTCTTCTTTGCAAAACAGCTCCAGCTCAGTCAGATTAGATGGACAGTGTTTGTGAACAGCAGTTTTCAGATCTTGCCACAGATTCTCGATTGGATTTAGATCTGGACTTTGACTGGGCCATTCTAACACATGAATATGTTTTGTTTTAATCCATTCCATTGTTGCTCTTGCTTTATGTTTAGTGTTGTTGTCCTGCGGTGAACCTCCGCCCCAGTCTTAAGTCTCCAAGAGGTTTTCTTCCAAGATTGCTCTGTATTTGGCTCCATCCATCTTCCCATCAACTCTGACCAGCTTCCCTGTCCCTGCTGAAGAGAAGCACCCCCAGAGCATGATGCTGCCCCCACCATATTTGACAGTGGGAATGGTGTGTTCAGAGTGATGTGCAGTGTTAGTTTTCCGCCACACATAGCGTTTTGCATTTTGGACAAAAAGTTCAATTTTGGTCTCGTCTGACCAGAGCACCTTCTTCCACATGTTTCCTGTGTCCCCCACATGGCTTGTGGTAAACTGCAAACGCAACTTCTTATGCTTTTCTGTTAACAATGGCTTTCTTCTTGCCACTCTTCCATAAAGGCCAACTTTGTGCAGTGCAGGTGCAGGAGTTTAGGTGGACGGCCTTGTCTTGGTAGGTTTACAGTTGTGCCATACTCCTTCCATTTCTGAATGATCGCTTGAACAGTGCTCAGTGGGATGTTCAAGGCTTTGGAAATCTTTTTGTAGCCTAAGCCTGCTTTACATTTTTCAATAACTTTATCCCTGACCTGTCTGGTGTGTTCTTTGGACTTCATGGTGTTGTTGCTCCCAATATTCTCTTAGACAACCTCTGAGGCTGTCACAGAGCAGCTGTATTTGTAGTCATTAGATTACACACAGGTGCACTCTATTTAGTCATTAGCACTCATCAGGCAATGTCTATGGACAACTGAGACTCAGACCAAAGGGGGCTGAATAATTACGCACACCCCACTTTGCAGTTATTTATTTGTAAAAAAAATTGGAATCATGTATGATTTTGTTCCACTTCTCACGTGTAAACCACTTTGTATTGGTCTTCTAATCTGATCGGTAAGCCCCACGACGCTAAATATAACCTTATATACAAGGGTCGGGCAAAAAATCCCTTCCCCCACTCCCCTCCCTTCCCCCCCCCCTTCCCATATGCCACCACTTGATGTACACCTTATTTACCACCCAACAGATCTAGCCACGCCTCCTGAGGAAAAATCGTTGTTGAAACGCGCGTCGAGGTAGTGGATCCTCTCACTAGTTATATGGTCATCTAAAACCAATAAGGATTGCCACATGGACCAGCAGATATCCACACAACCCAAGGGTATCGCCCAGATCGTGTGAAAAATGAATTCAAAATTAACAAAGATTCTTTACATTGCTCTTATTGGCCTTTTTTGGTCATATGACAATTGTGCTATTTGTAGATCACGTTGATAATATTACCTTATCTATATATGTATATTATCTTTTGGATCCCTCTGACCTATATCGTAATCTCTCCCAAAATCCTCAAACTTGAGTTTATGTCTAAGGGCTGGGTAGGCCACATTTAAAGTCCTCGTGTCTTTGCCTTAGGGCAAAGAGAAAAAACTGGAAAGACATTGGACCCGACTGACTGTCGGAGCTCATTGCCTCTCCACACCCCTCCTCTATATACATTCAATTTGGGATGGTGGCCTCCCCAAAACAAGGTACTAGTGGTAAGTCTCTTTCTTGAAAAAGTAGCAGAGGCAGAAAGTGGCTGCACAGCCTACAAGCTGTGATCAGCTCCCGGCAGTGGAAAGGGGGTGAGGCCTCTCACGGCTCTGTTTGCTGTGCGAGGGGAGCTTTGCTGGCTGCCTCTCTCTTCATGCAGTTCTCCGCCCGTGTTGAGAAAGAATTTCTCACAACACTGGTGTACCGGGTACCCATAAAACAGCAATTGATGTGCACTTTGGTACACATTGATTCCCATTAGATTGAAATGTGATTAATTGATCATCAACTTTTCTTGTACCAATACCATGTAATATGAGGACCTTTCTAAACCTTCCAATCACTATGTATTCGATCAGGGAGGCCACTATACTATATGTGACTTTAGCCAAGTCATCATATTTTTCAGTAACAGGTCTATCCCAAATTTTTTGTTTTTTCTTCCCATGAAATGCATCCATGTCAAGCAATTGTTTAAGGTGACACTATCACCAAAGAGATTCCCCCTGAGTTAATCAGGGGCAAGGGGACTTTAGGGGCCACATGAGTCAAGAATATGTGTTATCAGAAGTATGTATAACGTAAATTTATTTACAGGTTAAAACATAAATATACATTATTACAGCATCAATAGCAATTTATGGTAAAAACAATCAAACCAGCATGATATATGGATAGGTCATGGACATGGATTCTACGTGGGTAGAGTCCACCCCGACGCGCGTTTCGTTTTAACTTTTTCAAGGGGTGACCTTCTATTGTAATATTCATGTATGCCATAAGTAATATCCACGCAAATCAATCTAGAAAATCAATAAAAACAACCCTCAAAGGGCGAGAGGTTAACGAAGTGCCTTATTGGTCTCCTGTATCCACTAGTGTAATAAGTCCATAAATTGTTCTAAGTAGTATTGAGTATCCACTGTGTGAAGTACAATTAGCAGGTATAGGCTGTGTTTAAGGTGCAGCTAAGAGCTATCCCCATCTTTACCACTCACCATTTAAGTTATAGCTTTTTGGGTTTAAAATATATTTATTTAGGGATTTTATTGTGCTGATTGCCTGTAGTTTAAGGGTCCATACACAGTTTAATTTCTCCATTCATTAATGCCAATTGCTTGAATATCAAACATAAAATCAATGATCATTGGTTGCATTGATATATTGCGGTGATTAAGGTATCTGAAGGGTTTTCTAGGTATTTCCATAGATTTGTATCCAATTGTACTATGGAGCATTTGCACAAGGCCTTGATCAGTTTTGAATTAATCACACTGTGTGGTGCTAGAATTGATTGATATTAGACTGACAGTCGATATCTCAATTAAACAATGAAGAAATAAGATAAATCAAGCAGAGGTTCATGCGTGTTTAGCTATTCTATGTGTAAAACCTGGTTACTTCTCGCAGATCCAGCTACTTCCCTTTTGTTAGCTCTGTAGCTGAATGGGAACTTCCACAACAGCATTTAAGGCCGCCATACACTCCCCGATTTTCCGTCCGATCGATTAAAAACGATCCATTTTTTGCATCGGTCTTCCAAAAATCGTCAATGCCCACATGGTTCGACCGAGTAACTTCGATCGAACTTTTGGGAATAATCGGTCGGACTGTGATCGGACATGTTGGAAAATTTTTCTCGATCTAATCTAAATTGTATTCAATCGGCTACTATTTCTTATGACCCGACCAATTTAGGTCCGATCTAACTAATTATCATACTTTTACTTCCTGTTTCAAACATTGTGGTGTGTGTAAAATCATCATTTTTATTCATGTGAACTAAACTGAAGTTTAACACCCATAGGGGGGCTACACAGGGTCTCGAGTTAAGTGAGGTAAGGGGTTAACTTGGTGAGTGAAGGGTTAACTTGGTTTTCTCTTGG
>CM070032.1:134749786-134762695 GCA_036250615.1 Ptychadena robeensis | reverse complement strand
GGTTGCAGATTAAAGGCTGGGACATTTTGGAGTGGCCATCGCAGTCACCAGACTTAAATCTGATGGAGAACTGGTGGGACTGAAGGCTTGCGCAGTTGCAGCACGCAAGCCTGAGAATGTGACTGAACTGGAGGCTTTTGCCCATGAAGAATGGGCTAAGATCCCCGTAGATCGCTGCAAGACACTTGTGTCAAGCTATGCTTCATGTTTAAAAGCTGTTATAACTGGAAAAGGATGTTGTACTAAGAATGAATGTCACTTGGGGGTTGAATAAAACTGATAATGATGTGAGCACAGAAAAGACATTTGTGGTTATTTCATTATTAATGTTGTATTTGTCTGACTTACAAGTGCCTCTTTCATTTCATTGTAAACAAGATGACTGAAATGATCAAAATCAATGTCAAAATGGCCAAATCACTCAATTTCAGTGGGGGTTGAATAATTTTGAACACAACTGTATGTATGTATCAACAGCTTCTTGTAATAAACATGCAATCCATTACTATTGTAGCGACCTATTTCTGAAGGTAGAGGCTCATAAGAAACCCCAGAAGTGCTAAAACGTCAGCGGGATTTCCCATGTAACCACAAATGGAGAAACGCTGCTAAAATCGTATAACCAACAGCTGTTATGAAGTATATTATTATATTATATACGTATTAAGGTTACAAGCCCCCAGAAATAGTGGTTACCTGGCTGGAATCCTTCACAGCCACTCCTGAGATCTGTTCAGCTAGTGTTATGTCAGTGCTGCACAGTGATATTGCAGCAACAATCAGAACTCAAAACTCCTAGCTTCAGAATAATATGCTGTATTCAGCAGGGACTGAAAAATAAGCCAGCAATAGTCTTTGACCTTTTCTTGTGCCATTCCTGGTCGTTCTTGTGCTGTATATCCTACTCTGAAGTATATCCTACTTTGAAGTATCCCACCCAACCAGTAATCTTGTCATGTTTGTGTTGCTAGGACAGGTTAGAACAGGAAGGAGAAAAGCTGATGGATTATTAGGAAACACAGCCTATTCCTTAAGTGATGGGGTACAGGGACATCACAAGTATTGAAAGACAAGTGGTCAGGGTTGTTGGAAGAAATTGGCACATATTAAGGGCTAAATATTTTTCACCGAACCTAAAATTTTGTCATCATCAAAATCATGTACAACAATTATGCTGTGTTCTGGCTCAGGCTCCACTGATGTACCTGTGGGTTTTCAACGCACATTTGGTACACTGATTGCGGCTCATTACACGCGGTAAACTGCGTTTTTTTCCCACACCAAATTCTCGATTATGGAGTCAGGGACAATGGGGTTGTTTCGGGCAAGTCTAGAAAACACACCTGAGCTGCTCCCAAACCACCCCAGTGGAGCCTCAGCCTCACATTATTTCTGCCATGCTATTATAACCAAAATAGCTGGAGATTGGAGTAGGTAAATCTATAAAAAAAAAAAAAGTAGTGCTTTCCAAACATTCCCTGCAGGGCCTCTCCTTGTCTAGATAAGAATGTTTGCGAGCCAAAATACACAGGTTCAGATTGAGAGTAGACTGGGTTTTGCATAAATGAAGTTTGACTCTGAACTTAATGTATGCAAAACCTTTTTGTGTTAGAGCAATACTTTCTTTATGTAGTATACCCTAGGTGCCCAACCTGTGGCCCGGGGGTTGCATGTAGCCCTTTGGGCGTTCTTCGGCGTCCCCCCTTAGTCCTCTACTTGCAGCCCCCGAAAACGAACTGTTCCTGCATAGGGCATAGGAACTAATATTGCATCACATAACCTCTGAATCAAAATGTGCATTACCATACTACAGTTACCCAATGCTTGAAGTATAATTTAAAATACATGTTGTTATGTAAAAATGAAAAATAATGTCTTCTATCTATGTCTGTTGTCATTTCCACGTAATAATATGCTTATATAAAGGTACTCATACACGTTGTGACCGACCGAAAATTGCGGGCATCCTCATTCGGGACAGCATCGGTCGGGCTACATTTGCATGTTAGGAATCCCAAACGATCGACCTACCCGACCGACCGGATCAGTCGGAAGGGCTAAAATTGCACGAAAATTCGCAACGTGTATGGGTACCTTTAGTCAGTATAGAATGAAAAAGTTATATGCGGCCCTTTAGTGGTGCCGAGGGCTGCCCTTGTGGCCCTCCATATCAACTCGGTTGCCCACCACTGTAGTATACCCTCAACCCTTCTCTACATCTCCAGTAAATTTGGTGACGATACCATGCTCAGGGGCTTTGCAATTAACTCAAAAGTAGTCAAATAATAAAAAAGTTAATGCAGAAAATAAATGGAATATTTGTTGGGTAGAAAAATTCTCTCTTTACCTTTAAACCTCCACCAGTCAGCATGTCACTCTCCAAATCCCCCTTCTCTACAGACACCGTTGGTGCGGTACATACACAACTAAAAACATTTGAGGGCACATGTGTATTTTTTCCTGTGTTAATTATTGTGGCTTTGAGCAAAGTGTGTCTTTCCTTAACTAAATTGAGCTGCAAGCACAAGCAAAAGCATGAATACCCATTTGCATAGGCGCATTGTGGTAAACTAAATTTCACGTTTGTTGTAGTGCACTAGTAACATACACTGGGGTGGCATTCAAAAATATTATGGAAGGTATTGTGCCTGCCATTCAGTTCTTATTCACACATTTGCATAGCATATCATTACATCTCAGTACCTAATGTAGCCTGGTGTGTGTTGTAATCTGAGGACTGATTTCACACCCATTCATTTCAGAAATTCACACATTGCAGGGGCCATGTAACTCTGTAGTGTAAAAGAGCACATCACCAACAGTAATGTAGTAACATACTTATTTTTCTATTATTATGTGCCACAATACCATGCAGGGACAAATGCACTGGTCCATTTTGTTATGCAATCATCTTCTATTTCTTTAGTGGTTCTGACTGCCTAACTGACTGCACCAGACCTTTGCCAAGTTTATAGGTAACTTTAAGGACAGAGTAACAGTATGAGAAAGACTACTATTTGGTTTTACCACAAAAACCTGCACAGCCTTCCTAAAGACCATAGCAGCACCACCCTGATAGAGGCAGCATGGCATGTGGTCATTCTCTTTCTTGCTTAAGGTATCTTAACAGATACCATTTCCCTATAAAAGCTTTGCTTTACAGTTAAAAGGAGCCTGCACTGCCAGTTTTCCTGCCTGTCCAATTTGAATCATTGGTAAATTAGGCACAAAAGACAAAAGACTGTGCATGGTTTACTTTTCCAAAGCCAAACACAAAAGAAATGACAGAATGGGACAGAGCTCATAAATAGATGCTCCAAATTGAATAAAATGCAAAGTTGTACTTGTCGAATTTTCAAAAACAAAGTCATGAGCATAGTATTATCAAAACTTGCTGGAGATGTAGAGAACGGTCCAGGGTATACTACAAAAAAGTATTGCACAAATAGTACACTGCTTAAATTTCCTGCACCTGACCACATCGCTGGCGTCATGAATGAAACCCATGCCCCCCATTACCATAGAAGTCTATGGCACGCCCCCTCCGCAGTTCCGTAATCCCAGAAATGCTGCAGCGAAATAGAAAATCACCACAGCTTTTCAGAGGTATATCGGGTTCTCCCAATCCCCACTCCTGTAGCCATTGGGACGAACTCAAACATCAGACGAACTGGGTTCAGCTCCACCACAAGGGAGGTAAATTTTTGCAAAAATTACATGTGCTACAGCAAAAACATTTTTTTTCAAATGTTCTCAGCCCTTCTGTACATCTCCATCAATTTTGGTGATGATACCATGTTCTGGGACTTTGCAATCAACTCACAAAGTCAGCTGGTCAAAAAATTTGACTATTTCTACCAGGGCTGTTTCTCCTGCTATGCGGAGTATGCATCCCCATGGTCCCCGGTGCTCTACCCCATGCGCATATTCCGCATACTTCCCGACACGGCTGCACTGAAGTCTTTACTGACAGCACATTCCACTGTCCTAGCCCCTCCCTCTCAACCTAGCCCCCCTCTCAACAAATTTTTCCAAGAGGGCCCCAGGCAACCATTTTGCCTAGGGCCCCCTTAATGTTAGAAACAGCCCTGATCTCTACTTATAAAAACAAGTACCATGAGTGTTAGATACAGACATGTGGGAAACCAACTTGTCCTCCTGCGTTAAAAACAAATGATCAAATAAATAAATTCAAAATACAATTATTGTGATACACCTCTAATTATTGATATTCTCCAAGCTAAAGTTTACTTTAGTGAAGGCGAAGCCTTAACATATTCAGCAGTTTGCCATATTATTTTAATTATAATATTCCACCGGCCAAAAAAAAGTGTACAAGCAGCTGTGTGTTTTTTCAAACTAGATTTAGTTGATAGAAACCAGTTTTAAACAATGCTGCATAAGTGATACTCAGTGTTCCTTCTTGCACTGTAAGGGGTGGAGAACGAAATGTAAGTACTGCTTTATTAGTGTCTTTGATGTAGTCTCGCCCATCTTCTGCCCATAAAACAGATTTAGGTTTTATATTCTTCACTCTGACAGATGCCTAAAGAAAGGTCACTGGGAAAAACAAATGTACATTCATAGGAATTGTAAAGAAGATTTAGGCCTGTCCCATTTAGTAATTTCACATGAGTTCTGTATGTGCAGACATTATCAGGCCCTACTTACAAATGTATTCACTCTAACTAAATCCAGATGTCATTCAAAATTGTACATTTGGAATGTTTTCATGATGTATCACAATTTGCATTTAGGGCCTGTACATACAAGTACTAAATGCAAAGTGCATTAAGTGCTTATTTATTTTTTAAAAGGCATCGCTCTCAAAGCAACTTTAAATTCCTGCCCATTGCCGTAGGCAATGTTCACTTGAGAGTGCAATATAGCATAAATTTTGTGCTCTATAGCAACCTGAATGCTAGGGCTTACAAATCAAAGGCCCCACCATAATATGTTGATAGTGTAGACAAGAGGTTACAAATCAGGTGACTTTGGGGAAAAAAATTATAGGTGAATTGACAAATTTCCTTTTCCAACCTTTCAGTCCCAATAATCACTCTTTGGAGAGCAATCAAAGAAAGTGAGTTCTGAAAGACTTTGTGTACAGCCATCTTATAAGTGATATCTGGAACTCGAAACACAAGAGAGCTGTCTATATACCTTACACATACACAAACATTGTCTTACAGAGGTCTGCATCGTGAAAGGACAAAAAGGAGACATTTTTCCCATATAGAAAATGGGAACCAGGGGACTTTAAAGGCCAGCTCTGTAAGTATCCCAAACCATTAAGGGTATACAAATTACATAATGAACAACATAACATAAATTTTCAAACCATCATATAGATAAGGTACTAGCAAGATCAAAGAGCCGATGGTACAGATGGGTCCCTCTGTACCATCGGCTCTTTGATCCCGCTAGCACCTTATCTATATCCCCCACTGAAAGGAAGGACAGTTCAGCGCACACTGTATTTTACTTACAGACATGAAACTCGATGCTTTTTACATCGATACACAACGTGTTTTTCCACCTACCTTCATTGATGGTTTGAAAATTTATGTTATGTTGTACATTATGTAATTTGTATACCCTTAATGGTTTGGGATACTTACAGATCTGGCCTTTAAAGTCCCCTGGTTCCCATTTTCTATATGGGAAACATTTTTCTTTTTTGTCCTTTCATGTTATTTTGGGATGTTGGCTGGCTCGTTAACTTGGGACATCTCTGATTTCTCTTTATAATCAGAGGCCTGCATCTTTCATCATTCATGCTTTAAAAGACTGTCTCACAAACCATGTCCAATGATGAAACCGGTGGGCCCTTGAAAGGAGTCCAGGATATTGTACTGCAATGGCAAGTTGTTGAGCATGTTAGTTTTGGTTACAGGGTCCAGCATTCTGAAATAGAAGGGAAGGACTGAGTGGGCCTTCACATTCATGCTGCTGAAAAACTAATGCTACTTAAGGTAGTGATGAGGCCTAGCCTTGGCAACAACACACAAAAGTCACCCATTCTGTTTAAATTGATGTGTGTCAATGTTAGGTCATAAACCTGTGAAAGGGCCCATTGTTTACATATCCCGTTTACATAGATGGGCCTTAAATGACGCCATGGGCTCACATGGAACATATAAGCAATCCTGAGTGAAGTTTGGGTGAGCAATGTTTGTAAACAAACTTACCCGTAACTACATTTGGGGTGACTGCCATGGAGCTTATTATTTATGACTATAATTATCTTATTATTTATATAGCGCCAACATATTTAACATATAATTCTACATAAAATTTGAGTTGAGATGCAACATAAGATAACTCACAGGCACAGGTTATGGCACAGGTGGAGTTAAGGACCCTGCTCAACCAGGCTTGTAATCTAATAGTTTTGTGAACAGAGTATAAAATAGGTGGGGGGGGGGGGGTTGGGACCGGCATGGTGGTGATGTTAGATATGAGAAGATGGGTAGGCCAGACTGAGGTGGGTTTTCAGAGATTTTTGAAAAATAGTTAAAAGTAGGAGCAAGTCTAATGGGACGAAGAGGAGAGTTTCAGAGAGTAGGAGCGCAGTAGAGTAGAAGCCTTGAAGCCGCAAATGTGATGATGTGGGGATGTCATTAGTAGGTCAGTGGAGGGGCAGAGGGCGGCCGTGTAAGGGGTATATTTATGTACCCCTAACCGTACATATAGGTATATTTAGGTTAAGGGGACAGTTGTATTAACATGCTTTAAAACAGTTAGATCACACCCGCACCCCCTATTGGCAGTCATTGACAGCACAACCTAAATTTGTACTTATTAAAAACCTCCCTAACACTCTTGCAAGGTCCAGATTTCTGTACCAAAAGAGCACCATAGACTCTAATGGTATTTTTTTTTGTGTTGTAGGCCTGCAACTTTTTAAAATATGTTCTTATAAGGGTCTAATAGACATCCTGAATATAATAATGTTTAATACACACAATTATTATAAAAATAGTATATAAAAAAAATGATAAAATGTATCATTTGAATGCTAAAATCTCTTGAATACTTATTTGGTAGATTGAAAGATTTCAAAACAATATTTATGTTTTTTTATAATAAAATTTATATTACAATTGGAAATGTTTTGTTTTTGTTTTACTTTGAATTGTATTGGATACAGTTATCACTGTATCCAATACAATGGCATTTGGCACCCTCTGAAAGGGTTAACTTCAAAGACCACATCTGGAAATGACAATGGGGGTTATATTCCAGGTGTGCTCTTAGAGGATAGCCCAATTTGCGTATGAATGTCCCCTTGGGCCACGGGACATTCATATGCAAATTGGGCTGGGAGAGGGGTGACATCGCCGGCTTGCTTCAGTGAAGAAGCAAGCTTCAGATCCCCGGGACAGCACAGAACAGAATGTGCTGCTGCGGGGATCTGAGTTTAGCTGGACGGCTCTATCTCGTCAGCTGCAGTACAAGACAAGAAAGTGCAGGACGAGATGGAGCCGTCAGAAGCACTAGGGGGGTTAAAGTACCGTATATCTTCATCCCAAATATTACTGTTTATACTGGGTAGAAAGGAAAATAATGATCCTATGATGCTATCCTTGAATTTACTGCTTGAATTTACCCACAATACAGAATTCACTTTAAAAAAAATAAACTTTTGTTCTCTTTTCCTTTAATCCTTATAGTAGTAGGAATGAGGAGTACACAGTCCGAAAACAGAACCCTTTTTAACTGTAACTTTTTGTATTTCTGCATGGCAGCACTCATAACCAGTAAGAATTTTATTATCATTTATAACCTTTCACTTTGGAAACCTATCTGCACAGGCATGGCTGACTTTACAAACAGGACAATACTTGGTACTAAACCTAGGAGTCCAGAGCTTTTGCACATGACCCAAATAAGGATATGTCTCCACGGCATTGTGTGATCCATCAGGACCCCCTGCGTTAACAGTTAACAATATATATATTTAAATCGCACATGAAATTAAAGATCTCTCTTTCACACTTGTACACTTGTGCATTATGTGTTATCATGTAATTAATGCAAAACACACTGCAGCACACAATTTATTAGCGCAAAGCAAGCTAATATAGCATACCGACTTATGCTTGTGTTTTGGACTGTGCAATGCAATGCTCAAGCTTGGCATACACGGCTCGATGAAGAAACAGATTAGAGCAACATCTGGCACCATGCACGCTCACGGCACCCGATGTTGCTCTTATCAGTTACAAGATTTGAGCCATTAACGGTTCCTTCGAGCAGGATAAATGGATCCTGCTCAAAGGAAGTCGACCAAATGGGTTTCCAACATGTTGGAAAACCTTGGTCGAAAGTCATGACTTTGAATGGTGACAGCGGGTCTCCATGTGCCCATGTGATGTGCCAATTGATTACCGTTCGATTGACCCACAATCAATCACAGCGTGGTGACATCACCATGCTGTGATTGATCGCCGGTCAATTGCACAGGAATCTACCTATGTGTACCCAGCTTAACATTTGCATTGACGGTACAAAATATGCATAGTGTGAAGGGCTATGAATGACCATTAAATATGATTCTACCATGCTCACACCATTACACCAGTGAGACTTCACTTATATACATCTGCAAATATTATGAGTAAGCTAAGCAGGTTATACTTAATAACCTGAAGCTAAGCCATTTGTTTAATAAGCAGGGATGGGTCTTTCCAGAGGAAATCTGTATAGCAAGTTATAGCTTGCATTTGTCTGGTTTCGCTGCTTTAACATAGCTTTTATGTATAACTGTTAATAGGGGCTTGTTGAAAGAAACAAACAAAAATATTGCTTTAGCACAGTGGTTCGATACCTTTTTAGACCCTCGACCCCATTACGTCACAAAGTGTCACTTCCTGTATTTGGAGCATGGAAGTGTGGGTGCTGATTGTCACTGTGTCTGTGTTCCAAATACACATAGCGAAGTCAATTCCAGCACAATCAGGTAAGTGTAATGTCCCCAACCTTATAGTTTCTAACCTGGCTTGTGCAAATTATGCAAGTTGTGGGAATTTAGGAGGAAGCGTAATGCCCCATCCCTCCTAAGTTAGATGGAAGGGGGTGTTACTCTCCCTCCTAATTTCCCACCCCACTTGTAGGCATCAGTGCTGCTTGTTAGGAGAAGCTGTGATGCTTCCAGAGAACTCTGCGACCCCCGTGAAATGGTCATTCGACCCACAGGTTGAGAATCGCTGCTTTAGCATCTTTTTCTACATATTTAATTTTTTCAAATAGAGAACATCCCTTACTGCAAAGCTAGTTCTCCTAAAGGTTTCCCTCCTGAGGCTTATATATATAGCATTATGTAAAATAACAATTATTTCTATTAAAGGGACTCAAAACATGTCCTTTAATGCTTGAGTGGAAGATAATTGATAAATACATGGTACAATACAAGTATAAACAGGCATTCCCAATTTTGAGGTTGATAATTTGCTATCATTGTAAGTAATTTCTTGATCCACAACTTCACAACAGTTAAGGCCCCCACACACGTATCGAGTGGGGGCCGACAGAGCAGGATAGATCAGCTCTGAAATGCAGATTGATGACATCATCACACTGCTTCCCAGAGCTGACAGCATCGGCCGGCACCCTTTGTGTGCCGAACGTTAGCTTCAGTGAAGACGCCGGTCTTCAATAAAGTTATCGACATCGGCCAGAATGACATTGACATTTTAGTTTTGATAAAAACTGATGTTTATGTTTTAATTATATATTATATTGTCCAACATTGTTAAATTAATTCATTTTGTAACTTTATCTTGATTTGCATGTGCATTTGTTTGTCCATTATCCCATTATCTGAAACTCATATTTCCTATGATCTGTTAGGGCTCTGCTCCACTATGTTTTTCCGTGTGCGCCAATTTTGGGCAAGAAAACACAGGGACATTTGTCCTCCATGTAAAAACTAATGGGCAAACACATGGCCATGTACACCTCAATGGGATGCACTCATTAATCAGACATGTGTTCTTTGGGCGAGGCAGTGGATGCGCAGGCTTCATAGACTTTATAGCCCGATTATTTTTAATAGCCAGTACTACTGCAGTGTATTTTGCCCTGTGATTGGGGCACACCAAGCAGATAAAAAGCATAGTGGAGCACTAGCCTAATTATGATTGGGACAGTCAACAGTGTTTGCACAAAGTTTGAGTTGTGTATCTAATATCTAAGTACACAAAGCTATTTCTTTTTACGAATTGATTTAATACCCCTATCCTTTTGAAAAAGTAACATTTATCTTTATGTTTTGAAAATATTATGAAGGGCTGAAATACTCTTGCCCAATATTCATTTGTTTTAAGATTGAAAAAGAACTGAAATATTAATCAGTCCCATGTATGTCATTTATTCCCGAAATAGTGAGAAAGATCATTTCAGAAAGATCATCAGGGTTTCATCATCTAAATCACTGTTGGGTCCTGGAATGGAGGATAGTCCAAAGTCTTGAACTGTTTTCAAAACTTCATAAATTTACGGCGCAGAGCATTTTCCCTGTGCATAGAGTGTGAAATGTAGAACTTTATATTTTGAAAACTGGAACTTTTATCTCAGCTCCTTAGGAATGGGTGTAAGGGGTCCCATGGACCTTTTGTAATCATTACATAGGGCGGGGGTAAGGCATTCCGGGGTCCCCTTTTTAAAGCCGACCCCCAAACTTAATGTGCCCCACAGACCCCCCCCACAACAACGGGGCACTTTGTGGAGATTTGGCTCCCAACATAATGGGACATGATGGTTGTATGCACATGAATTTTTAAAAACTAACACTTTTGAAAAGTGCAAATAAGAATATGAATCTCATTCTAAGCTTATTTTTTTAGTGTTTATCTAAATCTAAATGAATGACTGAAAAACCAAAGAACTGTTTAAATGTGTTTATGATATGCTTAAATATCCTACTGTAAGAACAAATTTTTCTTCTTCTTTTATTTAAATGAACATGAACGCTAATATGGGGGAATTCTCCATATAGGCTTCTTACATATGTTATCCAACATGTTGTTGGTGATGGTTTACTGCACTTGCTAATTAGTATAACTATAACACAATGACAATCATATCTAGGAAAAATATGTTCTGTTCTTTGTATTTTCTGAATTTGATTTCTTTGAAATGCAACCATCACTGTTTCATTTACTGTCAATAACACAAGGGCAGAAGTTCCAGCTAAGCCCCCCAAACAGAGAAGGCGTAAGAGTGAAAAGTGAGTCATCTGTCTGCACACAAAACAGCTGTATTACAAAGTCTTAAATGTCACACTTGTCGTTACTGAGAACAGAATTTTGCTCGTCCATTCTTAATCAATTGTTATGAGAATACTAGATATTTTTTCCTCATAGAAAAACATACCATATAACATAGTCAGGTCCATAAATATTGGGACATCGACACAATTCTACAATGTTTGGCTCTTTACACTACCACAATGGATTTGGAATGAAACAAACACAATGTGCTTTAACTGCAGACTTTAATTTGAGGATATTTACATCCAAATGATGTTAAGGAATTACAATAGTTTGCATATGTGTCTCCCACTTGTTAAGGGACCAAAAGTATTTATTTATTTATTTATGGACCTATATATAAAACCATAGCAAGCATATTCTTTACCATGCTATTTGAAGGATATTTATAGGATGGATGTTCACAGACTATAGTGCCACTAAATATCCCCCTATAATAAAGGCTCTGAACTAATTACTAATGGTAATCTTCAGTGTAAAGGAAAATGATTTTATGAAGAAGAAACTGTACAGGGGGTTGTTGGTGATGGCAAGGGGGTTTTGCTGTTGGGAGTGGGGTGGGCAGACATGAATGAAAAATAATAAAGAACAGCTAGCAGGAGGGACAAGTCCCTATGCTACTGAGCCGGACTGAAGGGGCTAAAGAGCCAATCCCGAGCCGCACTTTGCCTACTCCTGCCCTATACGACATAGTTGTTGGTAGATCTACAGGATATCTGACAGAGAGGTCTAAAGGTGTATGGCCAGCTTAAGAATACTGGAGCCCCAGCTTACCTGTATGCCGTGTCTCTGTGCTGTCAGGAGTTCCCCGTTCTCTTTCTGCCAAATGCCTACAAGTCCCCCCAGCACTGACAGCTACATAGCTGTCAAAATCACTGGCCGGGAATACGGGGTACGACATCACCTCTGGTTTCAGCCAGCATCTTCCACGTTCAGCCTAACTTAGGAGGGAGAGGGTGTTACTCTCCCTAGTAATGTGCCACCTGCACATTATCTGCACATGTGGGGTGGGAACTTGTGAGAGTGATGCCCCTCCCTCCTAAGTAACCCCGATTTCAAAATCCTGGGAAAAATCTGTGATTTTGTGAAATTGAAATTTGGTCGGGACAGTCACATAAAAAACATGACTTTCCCAGTCAAAACGGGAGGGTTGACATGCAGCTAAGCAGAAGACTGGGGGATGAACAAGGATCTTAATTTAGCTATTGATCCCCTTTGCCATGACACTGTCCAGGTGGTTGACACCTTTTTTTATTGGTATTGTGGCTATAAATATGACCTGTAGGTTTGAGATGTTCTCCCTCCATTGAAGTCAATGGCGGTTCACTGTGAACATGCAAATGTAGGGTATTTGCGGAAGTTCGATTTGTCCATTCGCTAACGGCCCTGGCCAATGTTCGTCCATCACTAGTGACGATATACTGCGGGGTGCATTACTACACATGGGCTGAAAAGCTTCTATATGTAGGATGCACCATTAATTCTAAACTACAGGGAGTGCAGAATTATTAGGCAAGTGGTATTTTTGAGGAATAATTTTATTATTGAACAACAACCGTGTTCTCATGTTCTCAATGTTTTAGCTATTTTAGGGGGATATCTGTGTGTGCAGGTGACTATTACTGTGCATAAT
>CM070032.1:134712675-134722684 GCA_036250615.1 Ptychadena robeensis | reverse complement strand
AAGTTACAAATCAAGATAGAGCAAACTCTGTAGATTTGATGGAATTGTTCCCAAGCCAACGCACGTTTCGTTTTAAAAACTTCATCAGGGGTATTTCGGGGACAATCAGATCAGAGGACCAACATAGGCCTGGGAGGGCCAGAATGTGTCAAGGTATGCTTTCCGTGGGGACCGGTCTGTGATCCGAGAACGGGGGGTCCCTAGGGTACCAGGCGGCCGGCCAAGTAGTGTGCCATAGGTTAGGAGTAGGTAGGTTCAGAAATATGGATGACTGCTGAATGGCGCCGGTTGGTAGAGGTATAGGAGGTTGGGATCTGTGATAAGCTCAAGTGCAGGATCCGGCCAGACTGGAAAGTTCAAACGAAAGCTTGCTTGATAGCATGCTATGTATAAATCTAACAAAATATTTATGATACTTATCATTTCTATAATCACAAGGCAACCCAGATCCTGGCTGATATCACAGAAATGCCACTGCCATGTGATGAGACTGCAGAACTGTGTGAACAGCATTGGCACAAATATTAACATGGCTCTGTCAACTCTGAGCCAGCATTTCATTTCAGGATGCTGACACTTAAAACCTGAACAAGGATGGTGCTGTCCTTAAGAACTTTGAAGCACAATAAAAATGGTTGAAAATAAGTCACTTTTACTGACCGCCTGAAAACTGTGGCAGTCCAGCAAATGCATAATATCATGCTCGCCAGTCAGTTTTCTGGCAGTCACCCAAAAGATGCAAAATGTGTTCAACTGCTGCGCCTTCCACCCACCACATGAATGCAGCGTAACAAATACATACTTCTTAACATGTATGCACAAACATCTGAAACCAAGTGTGACTTATTAGGGAAAAAACATTGTTTAATGTTTACAATATATTTTATGGGATCATATTCCCAAAAGATGTGAAAGTAAGAAATAAAGATGTAGAGGCACAGCCATTCATATATAAAGTGAATATACAGAATGTTCCAGAAAAATCGGCAGGTCTGGGCTATGCAGTATATTCTTCCAGCCAAGCCAAAAGGCCAGTGCCTGATGGCAAGGCTTTTTTCTACTTCTTCCATCCGGGCAAGAGACGAGGCCAGTGCCAGGAGGGAGGTCTTAGTTCCAGCACCGCCTTTTTCCACGGCGTTGAGTCGGTCTGCCAGCTGGAGGTTGACATAGTGCATAACGTTAACCTCTCCACTGGCGGACCGGCTGAAAGCTGTGGAAACAGGCAGTGCGCTAGGCATGTAATATGGATTGTCAGAGATCAGGGGGTATCTACTGAGCTCTCAACGCAGTGGAAGCCTAGCCTAATAGCTGGCTGAGTTGATGTTATTTATACAGCATTAATTGTGTAGATAGCTGCTCCTGCTTAAGTTGTTAGTGCTAGATTGTTAAATGCATCTCTACATAAGTTAGAGTGTTCAGAGAATGGATACTGGCTAGTGCTAACACAGCTAAGGTCTCTCTCCGAGCAGTGGCCTTTTGGCTAGAGAGAATGGAACAAATTCTAGCCTCATAAGATGCAGAAATATTGCTCCATGTTTTATATTCGGACCATAAGACGCACAAACATGTTTCAATTGATTTTAAGGTAAACAAAGTTTGTCTTATAGTCTGAAATATACAGTATATGGTTTCTCTTGCAAATGTATTCTTGGGTTTAGGTACATTTTAAATAACAATTTTGGAAAGAATTCTTAACATGTTTTTTTACTTTTCAGATGGAACAGCTACATTGTCTAGAACATCTTTAAAAAGTGGAGGTAATATAAGCACATTTCATTTTCAGTTCAAACGAAAGCTTGTTTGATAGCATGCTATGTACAAATATAACAAAATATTTATGATACTTATCATTTCCATCATCACAAAGCAACCCAGATCCATTCAAGTGATTTTGCCGATGTAGCCCCTGGCTAAAATGACATTATTGCTGTGAATTGTATAAGATTGCATTCTGGGATTAGAACACCAGATGGCAGCAGCACAACTGCCAGTGGAAATATAGGGGAGGAAAGACGTTTCTGGAGCGATGGGCAGGAAGGGAGGGGCGGAAGTGAAGTTGGAGGAGAGAGAGACGAGCTGGGAACGTGGGGGTGTGTGTAGAAAGAGGAGAACCAGACGACTCGAGAGACGAAGTGAGGAGAGAAGCGGGGACTCGTTGGAGAGGAACCGGAGACCAGGTGGAGGCCGTCCTTAAGTGGAAATCGTGGTTTTACTGGGGAATCTCCACATACTGATCGGCTGAGACCGAACCCGCCACTTTCAAGAAGGACGCGATAAAGCACGCGCAGCACGCCGTGGCGGACTTCACACGTGGTCATCTGACAGCTAAGTACCTAAGACCCTTATTTCAGACACTCTACACCCCATACTTCGTCTCACCCTGCTATCCACTCGCTATATTCAGGGGCCATCTCTTGGGGTTCTGTTCAACAGTAAGGAACAGTAAGGAATCTTTTTCTGTTGGATTACAAATAGAGCCCGGGCTCTCTGCATCACTCATCGCAAGGGCCCCAACGTTGTGGTACCAGACTGATTACCTATAAACAAAAGCTGGCCAGCTTGGGGGAACCTCTATAGTGCTACCAATTAGGTCCATCTTTTGGGTTTAATTTACTGTCTCACGTTGACTTGTGTATTTAGTGCACTCACATAAGCAAGGAGGCTTGGGATATTGTATTGTTTATTTACTTGCACAACCAAAAGTGTTGTTAAAACTGCATTTTTCCCCTTTTTCTTCGAACTAAATCTCTCTAAATTGCATTTTAATATCGGGACGACCACCAGGTGGCGATCTCGGTAAATAAAAGACCTGTTATTTACTTAAATCTCTTCTCGTTGGTGTGTTGGGCTGGGGTCAGTGGGGGTTGTCATCACAGCTGCCAGAGGAGAAGACCCAAACCAGGTACACACACAGCAGCACCCATGGGTGTTATCGCTACATTTGGGGACTCGTCCAGGATTTTCTCCCTGTTTGCAGCAGTCTAGAGCGATGACGTCGCTGATATTAGAAAGAAAGATAATAGATAGTGGCGCACAACCATCAGCACCAATTACAGTTACAGTGATGTCAGGAAGGCCCTCAGTCGGCGTATGGGGCCTGGGCAAAGATCACAGAGTAAAATGGGGTCAGTATGAAGTGTGCGTGTTTAAGTTGTGTATAGGTGTGCAGCTCTCAAAAGTGGAGGAGTGTGGCCCCCTGTAACAGACAAATAGGAACAAGGACACAACAAAGTAAGGTACTGTAAATGGTAAAATAATATGAAATAAAATAAAACAAAAGACCAAATACTCACATTAAAGGAGGTTTGCAAGGATTGATCTCTCAGGGCCATGTGCTTTCCAGGATGACCTCACTTCCTGATAAAGGATAAGATCACTTCCTGCTTACAGATGCTGGATTTCTCAACAGATACAATGAGATGCGTTTCAAGCAGAGGCTCTTAACATGTATGCACAAAAATCTGAAACCAAGTGTGACTTATAAGGGAAAAAATATTTCTATTGTTTAATGTTTTCAATATATTTTTTTTAACTATAGTCCCCATAAAATTATAAAGTAAAGATGTAGAGACATAGCCATTCATATTTAAAGTGAATATACAGAATGTTTTAGCAAAGTAGGAAGGTCTGGGCTATGCAGTATATTCTACCAGCCAAGCCAAAAGGCCAGTGCCAGGAGGCAAGGCTTTGTTCTACTTCTTCGCTCCGGGCAAGAGAGGAGGCCAGTGCCAGGAGGAAGGTCTTCCAGCAGAGTGGGACTTATAATATATATATATTTCCCCAATATGTTGTTGAATATTTGCAACCTATTTAGAAGAATAGATTCTTGCTTGCCTTTCATTAACTTCCCTAGCGTTTTGCAGCAGTGTACATTGTACACTGCTTAAAATTCCTTTTCCTCCCCCTGCTTTTGTCCATGTCGCCAGCATCATTGTGGACTGGGAAGCTGACGCGCCTCCATTAACATGGAGGTCTATGGCATGCCTCCCCCAACCCTTCAGCCACCACCCTGACACAGTGGTCCAGCAACCCCGGAAATGCTGCGGCTGCAGAGATAATTGCCACAACTTTCCCTCATTAAAAAAGTGTATAGATTGCATCATGGCAACTAGCACATGTACATCTAATAAAAGCTTAACTTGTGGCTGTGCCTGCAAAATCGTCTTGCATTCTCATTAGACCCACTTACAACAGATCATAGCCTCTGTTCCAAAGTCCACAAAATAGGGGAAAATAGTAGTAGATACACTGCAAATATCATTCCCACGCCTGCTGGGCTGCTAGGCTATGGGAACCGAACCAGCAAGCATCAAAGAGGAGAACATTTTTTTTCTCATGTTTATCTTCTCTGAATTTTAGCCCAGATGTGTCTGTGATGGATTTTTGATGGACAGACAACTACTGTTATCCACAAAACTATCTACATGTGCAAGGCTAATCTCTACCTTCAGCATAACAATTACATATCAGAGAAAATTTAAATAATGTTGGAGCAAGCATCAGTTTAAGGACAATTTAAGGCTCTATATACATGCACTTCTGTGTGCGAGCACTTTAGTTTCATTAAGCCCCCATGACAGTTTAAATAAGGCCCCATAACAGGTCAATCAGGCTAAAACTCAAATACCGCCCAGTGAACGCATCATGTCACTTTCTTTGGGTGGCTGCGCTTATCTAGCGTTTGAAAACCGCCTGTGTAAATGAGCCCTTACCCACCTTTTTCCATCCAAAGTAAGAATTTATAATGCAATTTTATGACCACAAAAAAGTGGGTTAATTGGCTGGACTCTGCAACAGATTTTTTACCATTATACTACACTTACATGACTACTGGGGAAACCTCATAAAATCAATGTGATCATATCTTGTTTCTGCTACAACAAATAATTAGACAATAAGAAACTTACTATCCGGTTTTAAATGTTGTAAATTTGTCACTTTAAAACACAGAATGTATTTTTTACATGCACAAGGGCCCTAGAAAAATAATTAAAAATAAAAACCCAGTATACAGTCATAGAAGTGAAAATGCTCTGAAAAGCATTATAAATGATTATACAGAGCCTGATTGTGAGGGGTAGAAAATATGTACACAGCGCTTGCCTCATATATGATTAGTGTAAGTGCCAAACAATGCATCCGCAAAGTATTCACAGCACATGTCTTTTTCCACATTTTGTTATGTTACAGCCTTATTCCAAAATGGATTAAAATAATGTTTTCCTCAGAATTTTACACAAAACACCCCATAATGAAACCTGAAAAAAGTTGACTTTTCAAGAAATTGAGAAAGCACATGTGCATATGTATTCACAGCCTTTGTCTTAAACTTAAAACTGAGCTTCCTTGAAGTCTGCCTGTGGTAAATTCAGTTGATTGGACATAATTTGGAAAGGCAACTGTCTATACAAGGTCCCACAGTTGACATTTCATGTCAGAGCACAAACCAAGTGTGAAGTCAAAAGGATTGTCTGTAGACCTCCAAGACAGGATTGGTTACAGAGAAATGTATTTCTGCTTAAAAGGTCCTAATGAGCACAGTGGCCTCCATCTACCATAAGTGGAAGAAGTTCCAAATCACCAGGACTCTTCCAAAAGCTAGCCAGGCTTCTAAACTGGGTGATTGGGGGAGAAGGGTGTTAGTCAAGGAAAGCACATAGAACCCCTGTATGGTAGAGTGGCCAGACAGAAGCCACTCCTTAGTAAATGGCACATGACAGCCCACCTGAAAGACTCTTAGACCATGTGAAACATTGAACTCTTTGGTCTAAATGCCAGGCATCACATGTGAAGTAAACCAGGCACGGCTTATCACCAGCCCTTAACCATTCCTACAACGAAGCACAGTGATAGCAGCATCATGCTGTGGGGATGTTTTTTCAGTGACAGGAACTGGGAGACTAGTGAGGAAAAATGGGAAAGATATAAAGAGACATCCTAGATGAAAACCTACTAGAAAACCTAAATGAAAACGAGAGCACTCTTGAACTCATCTTTCAGCAGGACAATGATATCAGAGTGGCTTCAGGACAACCCTGTGAATGTCCTTGAGCGGCCCAGCCAGAGCCCAGACTTGAATCCAAATGAACATCTCTGGAGAAATCTCTTAAAATGGATGTGTCCCCACGCTTCTTATCCAGCCTCATTAAGCTTGAGAGATGCTGCAAATTGGACTCGGCGTAGGTGGCCAAGGATAGGTGAGCCAAGCTTGTGGCATCATATTTAAAAATATTTGAGGCTGTAATTGCTGCCAAAGGTGCACAGACTGTGAATACTTATATACATGTGATTTCTATTTTTTTTTATTTTTTTATAAATTTGTCAAAATCTCAAGTAAACTTTTTTGTGTTGTTATTATGGGGTGTTGTGTGTAGAATTCTGTGGAAAGGCATAAACATAAAAAAAAATGCATATATATAAGCACCATCGGTACACTAAGTAGTGTCTCGGAATGAGGTGTTACAAAGGCACACATTGCTAATGGTACAAATTTGAGATCCTTATTCCAACAAATATATCAGTCTTTGGAGCATTCAAGCAACATTGCAGTTTGGGGCTAAGCAAGTTTATTATTTGCATTTACCTTCTCTGTTTTTGTGCAGTTACCACCCATGGTTACACTGAAATATCAACAGGGGCACAGACTGAAAGCACTAGTAATATAACTACAACAAATTCACTTGTGCCCAAACCTACCTCAAGTAACATCACCAGTACAGGTAAGCAATCCTGGTAAATGTTATTCTTAATCATGCTCTATTTAACATCAGGCATAAATGAAACCCTTCTAATGGCTGGTTTTTACAATTACAATTTACAATTGTAAAAAAACTAATTACAATGGGAAAATTTTCTTCTTTTTTTTTCATGGTTTTTACAATTAATAAAAGTATGAAAATAGAATATTGATCCATAAGTTTATCATTCACTGTAATTTTATACTTATGGGGCAAAAAGTAGTATACTACGCCTTTTATAAAGCATAAACTTATTTCTCTCTGCACAACAACACACCAATAGAGATGATCAATAAGATGCTGAAATTTCACCAATAGCATACAGACTGAAATGTAGCCAATCAAGCACAGCAGGTGATGTATTTTCTAAGTTCAGTTCCTGCTTAAATTTAATTGCATGATAATGTTGACATTTCAGCATCTCATTGACCATCTCTACACACCAGTAATCAAGACTGATGAAACCCTTTTAAGTATCCATGCAGAATAGTAGGAACAGGATAAAGCTGGCCATTGACGTCTCAATTTCCCAGAGATCGATTTTTTTAAACGATCGTGGCATGTGATTGAGCCTTCGATCATAAGTCGTACATCTATAGAAAAGTGCATCATTTTCAGCATCCGATTACTAGGCGATTTATCACCGATCGATTGGTGACGTAACTAAAAATCATCTACACAAAAATATGCGATCAGAAATGATGGAAGTGGGATATGGGATCGATTAAAACGTTCACAAGTCTCTAACAACGTCGGCTAAAATTTTTAGACATGTCCGATCCCTGCAAGATCAATTTTTCGTTCATAAATAAACTTCCTCCAAGGAAGATTAAGTTTGTTTGTTCATTTATTTATTTTTTATCTGTAATAATGTTCAAATCATGTGTGCTTAATTGAAATGTGTACTTGAATAGAGTTGGTTATGAATTTAATTTAAATTAAATATTGTGTTGACTACTGATTAAGGGGATTAGAGCATATCCTTTAGCTGTTGTTTTGCTGTTGTTGACTTTACTAACCGAGTGACAAAGAATATAGATCTATTCAGTGTGTACTTTAACCAAATGCAGTTTCTAATTCCTTATAAATGTGTTGAAATGGGGACTTCGGTGTTTCCGAAAATAAGCAACAAAGAGGGCTTTAGGAAATAGCTTCCTAGTAAATTGATTTCATGTTCCTGAGTAATGTGTAAATGTAATAATATTTGCATTAGCAGGAATCCCCCACTTTTTAAAAACTGGACACATCCGCAGTATATAAATAGTTTGTTTTCATGGTATAAGTATATGACTGCAAGGGGAAGGAAATAAAATAAAAAATAGAAAGCATGCACTATGACAGGATTTTTCACAAATCCACTTTAATGTTCATTAGTGCTCTGAGATCTTCTTGGGAATGTGGGGAAATTTAAAAATGTTTTTTTCATATGAAGCTTGGCAAAAAGCTATTTTTGTATGCAGATGTGGAGTGCATTCTAACATGTAAATAAATAATTCACAGGCCCTACAAAAACAACAAATGCTAGTTTTACGGGCACATCCGTCTTCAGCACCCTGCATCCGGGCAATGTGACAACAACAATAAATGGTGAGTGATGAGCAGCAGTGTCATCATCGTTTATGTTACACACACTGCAATCTGTATATCATTAACTCACCAAGCTTCTGTAGTGTTTATTTTGCAAAGATAACAACAAAGAACAAGAAAAAAGCATTGGAAAAATTTTAATGTTTTTGTATTTGGTGATTTACACTGCTGAATGTGTGCAGAACACTAGTATTTTTTTTATTTTTGCTAAAGCAAAGCTGTGTTACAATAACAGCCAGTTAGCAGTAAAAAAAATAACCCCACCTCCACCCCTTTATCTTTTTACACTGTTAATGTGTTATAAATCATTATTGTACTAAAGCTAGCTAAACACGTGTCGATTCCTGAGCGATCGATTCTGGTGAAGTCACAGGCGTCGATCGATCGACCATACAAGTCTGTGCCTACCACCTTAGGCCACTGATTCCTGGACGATTCTGTTACCAGTCGATCGATTCACAAATGTCAACGTCCCTTGATGTGTGCCCAATCGATCAGAAAACACCAACAGGTTGGTTCCCTGGCCGATCCGATTTGGGGGCCATGTCGGTCGGTCGGGGTCGATCGGTCAAGGTGGGCTGCACTCGATTACTCGTCGATCGATCGGCGTGCACGCGCCTAGTGATCGATCGGCCAGGAATCGAGTGTGAAATCGACCTGTGTATGGCCCCCTTTATATAGTTCTATGACTGAGAGAGTGTTGACCTGCTGTGATACTTATAAAATACTTTAATATAAACTTAGCTCTATAAATAACTGACGCCACACCAGAGTTTGACAAAAAATTGGATAAATATATTATTGGCCACAGTATACATAACATTTACAGAACATTTTGGCCCTGACAGTGCCCCCAAAATAACTTACCACCACCTAAACAATAACAACATGTACCGGCCACCTGCCTCACCGGCACGGTTGGTACTCTATAAACGTTGCCTCCCACCACCTTTTAAAACTTCACCTTAGGTCATTGACCCTTAAAAGAGCACAACGTTACCCTACTAGTGACTGCCTCCCCCCACCAGCACGTCACCCAACTACATTAAACTGTATACATTCCTAGGCACTGCCAGGGACCCGCCACCGCACTCAGTGATTGCCTGCAACACACTGAAAACGCGGCCTCCAAACCCTCCCGCAGGCCACAATTAAACACATCGATGCCCACCTCACTCAAGTGCACCCCATCCCGTCGGAAGTTACCTGCGGCAATTTCCAATAACTTGTGCCTCACAGCCACCCCGCCCAAGTTCCTCACAAATTTAGTCACCGCCATGTTGATCTTGATACGGGACCGGTCAATGGCCTTGAAAGGTATGACCGACCTCCAGCACAGCCGGGGCATGATCTCTGACCACAAGCACACTAAGTGCGGAAAGTTCTCCACCAGTCGGACAAAAAAGATTTTCATGTCCCGAATAAGTAAATGCATAGGCAAGGCGCCCATGTCATTCCCACCCGCATGAACCACTAATATGTCCAGGGGGCCCCACAACTGGACGAGTTCATCAAAACGGGACACTAGTTTAGGCCAGCGAAGCCCACGCACGACGAGCTAATGGAACTCACACAGCCCCTCTGGAAAGCCAAAACATCTTCCCGTCGCCCTAACCTCAGCTCGATGCTCTGCCCAAAATATGTATGAATGGCCAAGTATCCAAACGATACAAGGCCGCTGACCT
>CM070032.1:134691681-134702946 GCA_036250615.1 Ptychadena robeensis | reverse complement strand
TAAAGAGGATGATGTGGTCAAAATACTAATTTGCCTAATAATTCTGCTCTCCCTGTATAGAGGTCTCTTGTACCTCTTACTCAATCCAAAAGAGTTAAAACATGATCCCTAAAACATATATTTAATATATAACATAAATTTTACATATAAAACCACAAGCCAGACAATTAAATATTTCACCTAAATCAAAACAATCAAAACACTACATATAAGCTCCCAACAGCTATTCATGAAATGAGTATAAGGGTCCCGTTGACCTCTACTCATTTCAAAGCTAATCACCAGCAAAACACTAAATAAATAAATGAAATATATTAACAAATAAATAGTGTACTTAAATTATTACAGATAACCTGGAATGAGTATAAACTTATTAACCATTAAAAACCATTAACCCCTATCCTAAACTAGCTGCTAATTTACACAATGTGTCACACACATTTTTACATTTAATTATAATACAATGTTATATTAGTTATTACACATACAATGCAATTAAAATAGAGGTGAAATAACCCCTTTTCGAAATCACAAAACATACATATGCATTAAAAGACCTTATTTATTATATGTAACCGCTAAACATGTTTCATATATGTATTGTATACGTGTTGTTGAGTGAACAACACATACAATACATATATGAACTATACAACCCTCCCAGAAAATTACAAAAATAATTATAATCCAATCTCAATATAAATCCATTAAATCGATCCATAAAAAAAAACCAAGTAAAAAACAAAAATAAATTAAAATTATGTATCTTCCAGACATTTAAAGCATACACATAAAAAAACAATATATGAATTAAAAGCATCATCTTTTTCTTAAAATGATATTGTAACATAGGCCGATCACTGTGGGGTTGTGGTGACTTCCGGTATTTGGAACGCAGAAGTGCCAAGTTGGAGTGACACTTCCCTGTTCCAAATACAGGAAGTGATGTCACAGTCACCACTTCCGGTATCAGGAGGTTTACCTCTCCTATTTAGCTAGCTAACTTTGGAAGGAGAGTAATTCCCCTCTTCATCCTTGGTTACCCCAATTTCAAAAACTCTTAACAGGTAAGTATAGGACTACCCCAAGACACCCAAATCGGATGGTCTCACGGTGCCATCCGATATCGCTGTGCTCTTAAAATCTGCTAAAATTGACATCCACCTTACATTAATTACATCACAATTTACCTGCACTATTAATTTATGGACCTCCAAAGGGATCCAAGAATTCCAAAAACAGAAATCAATTATAAAACGACCCAATAAAATCATTAATTTAACTGCTTAGTCGGAAATATGTACAAAAGATAAAAAAAGCCAGTTATTTGAGAATATTGCCCTAGAGTAGCACAAGCAATTTTATTGAAGGTACACTTAGGACAGGTAGAGTATTTTACGTAACCTGAAATTTAAATTTCATATAAAAACCATCAAATTCAACCACAAAAAATTATATCCTAGAGATATGAGTTGGTAACCTCTTTCTGCTACTATCTCTTTTTCCTATTGTGTTTTATTTTTTTTATATAGCCATAAAAAAGAATCCCACACACTAAAAGTAAACAGTTTCTTTAATGGCTTCCTGTCAAGCAGATGTTAATGGTGCAAGTAGAGCACTAATAAAATATTGACATTATGTTCAGTGGTTCAAGAATTGATTTTACAGCAAACCCTTTTCAGACCTGGTTCAGTATTAGTCATTTTAGAACTGTCTACGTAAGCTTCTTAGTGCAGCAAGCTAAAAGTATAGGAATTTAGGCGTATCAAATTCGTAAGCCTCTTAAAATAATAAGTGTATTAAACTATCAAGCTGTACACAGAGCTGATTACCAATAAATATTTCTGTAATCAACTCAGGTTTTTCCTGGGGTTTTTCCATTCATGGGATTTTGTTTATATATTGTCCAAAGTGTTGACGTAGTGTACAACTCTAGGGAGTACATTACATAACTTATTAGTTAAGTGCACCTACTGATAAAAAAAACAAAAATGGCCTCTGAGCTAGCTGAACAGAGAAGAATCACTCCACAGTCCTAAACAATATACTTACCTGTTGTTCCTTTGAGGCTCAGTATTTGCTACTACTACTCTCTACTCTATCACTACTTCTCTCTGTTTGCCAGTTTTCCAGGGGTTAAATAATGCATGGCTGGTTTTCAATGCTGGAAACAAATCTCTGCATGCAAGTGAAAGGAGAGTAATTAAGTCAGTTATCTCTCCCTTCCCAAGTCTCTCTGTGCCCGACAGCAGAGGAACTTCCACCACAACAGCACAATGTAATTGAATGTTAGGAAGGATTGGCATTTACGGATTACAGGTAAGGTTGTTTTTTTAAATGACATTAAATAAGGTTTGAAGGACAAGCCTACATACATGTACAAACTATGACACATGAGAATAGGACGCTGTCCAATGTAGCTCACAATCTACAAGACGATCCATAATAGTTTCTGCTCCCAAAGGAGTAGCCTAGTAACCTTGACATTGTTGTAAAAATGCACACTCACAGCAGGGCAAATATGGAAGTTAATACATTTAACATTTAAGTAGAACTCACACAGACTCAGGAAGTACATAGAGCGGACCTACTCGAGATAGGAGCAAAATGTTCATGTCAATTTACGACCATAGTTTTGATTAATGACCAGAAGCCAGTGTACAGTATGGGTACATTTACTTGTGTGCGATTTGATTATGGTTTCCAGTGGCAGAAAACGTTAATGACACTTTTACACTTATGGCAAGTACAACACTAAAACACTATTGCCTCTGGGTTGCACCCATGAACCCCAGAGGTGTTCAGAAACTTGCCTCTGAGCCCAGATATATGAGCATAAATGGTGGTGTAAGCAAGGACCCCATAAGTGTCTTGAAATTTGCCTCTGTGCTGAGCACTATTAGTGAATTTTCAGTGCATAATGGCCCCAAAAAAGGTAGGAAAAAGGAGAGAGATAAGAGGGCAATTACAATAGAGCAGAAAAAGATATTTCAACTGGAATTGAGACTTCAACTTAAATTGTTGTTTCTGGTAGGCTAGGAACATGTTATAACTTTACTTGCTTTAAAAGCAATATTAATGTAGTTTATTGTATGTAACAAATTTTTTATTATGATTTTTTGTTATGATACTTCACATTTAACCTTCACCTTTAACTACCTGGGGGATTGTACAGTAAACCTTACGAACTTAAATAAACTTACGAACTTAATTAATTCCGAAGGGTTGGTTGTAAGTCAAAATAATTTTTCCCATAGGTAATAATGGAAATGACAATAATGGAATGAAATGGAATTACAAAGTTCTGTTCCGGACCTCCCAAATTACTTCTAACTTTAGTTAATGGTAATTTGGGAGGTCCAGTACAGATTATTGTCATTTCCATTATTTTCTATGGGGAAAATGATTTTGACTTACAAGCAACCCTTCGAAATTAATTAAATGGTATTAAGGTAATTAAATGTGAAGTAAAAAACATTATTCCTTGCTTTGGATAGGACAGGGAAGGGTTAATCACCTAATTTCCTGTGATGTTAAATTTTTCATTGTTTAGATCAGTGGTTCCCAAACAGTGGCTGGCTCCCTGGGGGATGCAAAGGTAATCTGGGGGGCATGGGCCCTCATTCTGAACCTGTGTTTGAATGGGGAGGGGGGGCTGGGTAATGTTCCTAAATAGAAAAAGAGGGCCCTGCAGGGAAAGTTTGGGAACCACCGGTTTAGATCAATGGTCTGTAGTTATTTTGCACAAGTAAATCAAACTGAAAATCAGTTGAACAAAATCAGCTCCTGTTTAGCGAAAGTTCTTGTTTTTTCCATAATTTCCAGGTATACTGTAGGGAGAATGAATTCCCCAAACACAAAAATGCTACCTTGCTAACCAGGCCTGGAATTAGTAAATGGGTGCATATCTAATGTCTACAAAATTTTGTTTATTTTTTTGGCTCTTGTAACTGTTTATCCATGTTCTAATCAATCCTAACATGATTCTCTGTTAAAATAAATGCCAGCTTAAATGAGAGCATGCAGTGCCAAGTGAAATGGAGCATTCCCAGGAGTCCTCTGTAGTGCTGACAGTAACATCACAAGTCCCAGATGTCACAGAGCTTCACAGGATGTCTGGGAATGTTTCACTTCACTCCCAATCAGGCTTTTCAGCAGAGAAAAAAGTTCCATGAGCACTCCGCCTGAAAACATTCTGCTGACATACTTTCATTCATTATCACTACAGAGAAGGGGGTTGTGGGCTTGAATTGTTATAATCACTCTGCATACAGCTAAAGCAATTAACATTGTAACATGTAGTTCTGTTGATGAGATATATATATCATAATTATATATATATATATATATACACACACACACTCTATATTAGAGTGTGTGGTAGGTAAGTGGCAGTTTAAATTATACCTAGACCAGCATTTCTTATCCAAAGGGATAAACATGAATTGTGTCAAAGCAGCAGGATTTTTTGATTAGCAAATTATTTGAATCTTATAAAGGTGACATAGAAAAGGGATTTGTGATGTTGAATTCTTGTGCTTACATATATGCATAAATTGCATCTTTACCAATTGTTTAAAAATAATAATGGATAATATCCACAGCAATCTTCGGTATATACGAATTGACCAAATACATCAAAACGTGGGCCTGTAAGCAGAACACTTACCTCTAACCATAGCTGTCAACTTTGGGGGGAAAAAAGCGCAATTTCAAGAATCCGGGAAAAAATACGGGATTTCCTGAAATCAGGATTTGGCTGGAAAACCTACATAAAAAACGTCACTTTCCCAGCCAAATAGGGAAGGTTGACAGGTCTGCCTGCCACATAGCTCTCCCAGTCCTCTCCCAAGAATTTGAGTCTTTGATAAACATAGTATTTTGTTTATTATAAAATAAATGACCATACAAGTGTAACTTACCTATATATGCATCCTGGCATCCTTCTGCACTCACGTATCTCAACATACCTTACAACCTTACTTCTGATCTTTCCCCCCTAATTTTTTAAACTTCTAGACTCCCATGTGCCTCTGCATCAGTCCTGGCTTGGTTGGATATCATTGTCAACCATGTTTTTTTTATTTCAGATGCTTATCCTTCATATACATAATGGCATTACCATAAATGCAAACACGGGGCCGGTGTGAAAGGTACTACGCCTTCAAAACTGTGTGCAGCAGGGCATTTTCTATAACTTGCAGCATTGCATGTAACCGGAAATGCAAGCACAGGCTAGTGTGAAATGTTTCCTATGGAACCCTGTGTGCTAACACTAGCTGCTCTGTGTTGTGGTTCTCTAATGCGCCACAGCTGCACCCTGGCTAATGTGAAAGGCCCTTAGGCTAAGTTCACATAGATGTTTATTATCCATGTTTTGTATTGCTCTTCAGATTACCTATTATGGGCAGAAGCAATATGATGACATTTTCGATTAGCGATTTTATGCAGTTTATACAGTGATTTTTTAAGATGAGCATGAATGTTTGGAAAAGTGTTTATAAAGTGGTTTTAGCAGGAAATGGTCCTTCCTTACACACAGCTCGAAAATGCCGGAAGATTGCTCTGCAATGTCTCATACGGGCGGATGAATAGCCAAATGACTTTTAAAACAGGCTTCATAAGCTTCAATGATCTTATGAATGACTTTTACTATTTAAAAAAATGACGTGTGAATGGAGCCTTAGCTCTATTAACCACTGTTGAAACCCTTTCTGTTACAGGAAGGGAATGTGGGACTCTTTCTATTTTAGCAGCCAGTGTTACACCTTCAAAGCTTGCTCCTTATTCCTCTGAAGGGAGTTAGCAGTTTATATATTGTTCATAGATATATTTGGTTTGACATCCTGCATATTTATATGTATGATTCATTTTATAGTATTTGAATTATTTTGTATACCATTATATTTTATGTTGTGTTTTACCTCGTTTTTTTAACTTCTTTTGTAACAAAAACTGCTATTTACTATAAGCACACAAGTTCCATATACTGGCAATATATGAGGAAAGGAGGTTTCTGAGGAGACTCTCTTTTGCTTAATAGATTTTCAGCAAGAGACTTAAGTTTAACTTTTTTTTTTTTTACCCGAGGGGCCATAGTTTATTATATTTTTGACAATTAGACGATATCATCTGTGTAGTACAACACACATCGTTTTGTAAATCACAATATTTCTTCCACATAGGAAAATTAGAAAAAGGGGACCTCCTACAATTGGTGGTCCTCGTTTTCCCTATTAAGAACTTAAAAACACAGACCAAACCATTGCTGGAAGGTCGTTATCAAGTTGGATATGCAGGGATGTTTGCTTCAACGCGTTTGGTCCTGTAGAGGACTTTTTCAAGAGTCAACCATGCACTAAAAATACCAAAAAACCCATATATAATTACCATAAAATGTGAGCTTATAGTAATTTGAAATCCTCACTCAGTGAGGTGGGGAGAGGTATCTCCATTTTTTTGCTTTGTCTTCCATGGTGCCATAGTTAATCCAACTTTTATACAAAAAAACTGCAATTTAGTTTTTAAATAAAATATAGTTACAATTTAGGTGAACAACTTTTTTTGTAGCAATACACCATTTTCATTCTTGCTCTTAATCTATTCTACACTGGATAGCTAATTGTACTATTTAATCATTGTATTTTGGTCAATTTGATTAAATAACATTTTAGCCTGGAGTTCAGCTTGTATGGCTTAAGTTAACCTTTAAAAAGAAAAATTGTTGGTCTAGACAAGCTATGTCATAACTGTACATTAAACACTTCTTTTACTCACAAACTAAAATATGAATGCATACTGGCAAAAATAAAGAAGAAAATCACTTTCCTCATATATACATTTCAGCTAGCATAGCATGGTATCTTGCCAAAGAGCATGAAAGAGAAAAATCGTCCAGCTACATGCAATTTATGGTCAAATAAATCAGAACAATTGCTGTAATAGAAATAATTAGAAAATTAACATGGCCAACAGCTATACCAATCGTGGGAACATAACAAGTCTGTGTTTAACTTTGCAGCTTTGCAGACAAAAAGCAGGAAGTAAATAAATATTCTACAACTAATCATACAAACATACTGCATCAATGCCTACTGTAGTCCATCAAATAGCTAATATTTGTTTTTTCACGATTATGTAAAAATAAATGAGAGAAAAAAAAATACAGAAATAAACTGGATGTACTAGATGTTAAAATAGCATTGTTTTAGTGAATGTGCGTATGGTTCTCTGCACCAAACCATCCTAAATTAATATAAAATGAGAAAAGTAAGTAAGTATAGAAAATAGGTACATTTATTTACAAACAAAATTGTCAACTGTATTTGTGCCTAACAGAGAATGGTACAGTGCCAGCTTAAGTTAGCAGGCTGCAACTGTCACCAGATAGTAAAGTGTGTAAATAATGTAAAGATTTTTAAATCATCTGATTGAAACATTGGAGTTTTAAGGATAAATTACTTCACATTTGAAAAATGCTGAGCTTTGTATATTTATAAAATACTTTTTTTATATCCAGAGACATTATCACATTGTGTCTGAGCTTTGGAAAGATCATGAGTTGATGGGAGAAGGCTCTAGAGTGCTGCTCATAGCAGCAGGAAGCTTTAATAATGTCCTCATCTGATGTAATTAAAAAAGAGGACAAAAATCCATTATTTGATCCATGATCAGATCCATGAAATGAATAAAAGGAATGGGCCAGGGTCAGCTACACTGTGAAGAAAAGGGCAAGATGATGCTGTTTGTCCATCAAATGGAAAATTATGTGAGAAGCTAGCTTTGTACAGTGTCCAAGTAAAGTACATTAAAAGAACCTGTATAATTGTGCAAGATTGAAGCTGGGAGGCTAAAGGGTTAGCTTTAAAGTGCATCTAAATTCAAAAGCCAAAACAACAAAGAAAATGAAATAACATTTCTGTGCTGTCACAACGGTGCAGAAGTACTAAAAAAACACACCTTCTTGCTGTGCTCTTGAGTGTGACATTCTCCATTCTAAATCCTTTGTAGCTGTCAGTCTTTGGGGGTTAATGAAAAGCAGTAATGTGTATGGCCACTGGAGGCTGCCAGATATATTAACAGTCACAGCAGTTTGTGAAGAGAGGGGAGGAGCACATTTAACATTATGCCATTACAGGTTTGGTACTTTTTCTTTTTTAAGATTGTCCCAATAATAGTTTTTTTGTTTAAGGTGCCCTTTAAGTTATTTTGGCACCAGAGTAATGTCATGTTTGCTCCTAGACTGAAGTAAACTAGCTAGCGTGGATTCAGCCTTTCTTTGCAGACATGTACTCTTTATTATTTTTCAGCCAACAACAAGGCTGCCTTCATACTGCTAAAAATACAATAAGTTTGAAACTTGGCATGTATCATCTATTTTAAGATAACAGCCTAATAATAATCACCAAAGTCTACAGGTAAACATTTAAAGGGGTTAAGTTAGTTAAGTTAACATTATTCATGTGGGAGATGCCATTTAAAATTATACTTTCAACTTGGTTAATGTCTGAAAGAGATATTTGTTCTGCAGTAAATCTTAGAACAGGACAGGTGTTAAGTGCCCTAGTCTCCTTTACCAATGATTATTTAGCTGCAGGCAAAAGGTCACAAGGTATCACTGCCTTCAAATTAATGAGGTAGAAAATGTCATAATGTTCGCCTCAGGCTGTAACTGCTACCTATTGAAATATTTGCCTGACAAAATTCTCTTCTCTTTCTCAAGTGTGTAACTCTTATATCATTGTCTTTTATTTAAGAGGTAACCCTATTCTAGACAGAAAAAGTCCTGAAAAAAACTGACTTACAGTTCAAATATGCAACTATTTTCCTGGCAGTGAATATGCAATTTAGTTTAGCCAGAATCTCATCTCACCTAATACAGGTACAGCGTCAATTATACATTTATGTGACACCAGCCATAGTGAATGCAACTGAGTCTAGAAAAATTATTATCGTTTTCATTACCTTGGAATTTAAGCAATAAAAGGAAAAACTATAATATTCTTAATACATTTGCGAAAAAAGTCCAAACAAGCAGTTCTGTGGCATTCAAGGAGACGAGGTCTTTGAAGACATTTTTGGTTTTCAAAGCCCTTCAGTGTCAGATGCAGTCTGATCTGGTTATGGGGCTGCAGTCAGCACCAGTAAGGGCCTTCATTTGATCCAGGGTTGCCCAGTGTCTTGACGGACAGCCAATTGGATCCTCCGGCTCGGTGTTGGTGAATTTTTGGGGGGTCTTCCACTTGATTTTTATGTTCCATAACCCTCAGGATCATTTAAGAAATTCCAAATGTCTTACTGCGTCCTACCTTAGCAGCGATGGCACGCTGTGAGAGACCCTGCTTAGGCAGTTTAACAACCCGATCACGTTCATAAAGGGAGAGTTTTTTTTGTCTTTGCCATCACAACATGTGACTACATGACAAAAAATTACAACAAATCCACATCTTTGCACAGATTTGGCCTTTTAAAGGCATGTGGTCCTAAACTTTTGATCAGCTGTAAAACAGCCTGTTTCAGTTTATTCATTGTTTTCATTAAATTGAATGCTCAAAAAATGTTTTGTCTCACTCCCATTTCTTCTTGTTGCATGTTGAAGCTTTTCTTGGAACCTTGTTAAGATCCAACAATGTAAAATATGATTCTTTGCCATTTTTCAAGTGGCCTTAAACTTTTGATCCGGACTGTATTTTCATAGTGTAAGAAGGTGCTTAGTGTCCTGTAGCATAAACCTCAGGCAAAAAACACTTGGACCAATGAAAAAAACGTATAACTTGTTAATGCCCGTTTATTTTTTAATCTTCATGAGTCGATGTGAACTTGGCCAAAATACAGCATATGTGAGAGGGCATGCTATGTAAACCTGAAACTTACATAACATGATTTTGGTTCATCTCTAAACAAAATCCTCTCAACTTTAGGTTTTAAATTAATTAAGTATAAGATAACACTCAATATGTATGCAAGATGAATGAGAGAAAGTAAAGTTTTGAATTGTTCTTTCAGGAGGCCACTGACACATGCTAACTTGGAACACACTGTGTTCTATGTACAGTAATTACATGACGCGAAGGCCTATCAATCAAGAGTCTCCTTTTATTATTCTGTTATCAGTATATTGTATGCCTGAAATTGAATTTGCTGGTTGCTTGGCTGCAACTCTGACTTTGTTGTGTAGTGACTGAAGATAAAGACCTGGCTTTTCTGATCTGTTCACATGTTCTAGGTCAGAAAACTTGAACTTCTCCTACTTCTCCTTCTCCTAGTTCCCTTGACAGATGTCCTATAAAGTGATCGAGGAAATGTATGTCTCTGTTTTCACATAATAATGGCAAACATTTTCCTCTGTGCAACAGAAAGCCTCCTTTTTTCTTCTTAGCCTGTAGAAATAATTTTTCAAAGGTTCCTGCAGCCCTTTCCTACATCTCCAGCAAATCTGATGAATTTTCGGAGGCTTTTCAATGACTTCACAAATTTAGTCTGTGGTATTAACAATATTAATATTAGTCTACAATACTACAATATTAGTCAAATTCACATTTTTTAGCACATTTTGGGTCCTGAAACATTTTGATTCATATCCAAATATAAACGGTAACTGAGACAATAGTTTTATGTGACCAGACAATTGTGTTTACAGACAAAATCAGACTGGATTGTGTGTACAGCAAGCTCTTTTATCTCAGCAACATACTAGAAAGCACAATCAGCACCTTCCCCCCTTCCTATTCAGGAGGAAATTTACAGAAATTGTTTCTCTAAAATAAAAGCAAACAGGAGCCAAAAGGGGTGTAATCTGAGTTAAACATCTTCCACATGACAGCATCTGTAAGGAAACTAAATGTTATGGGATAGTTTATAAACAGATTCAAAGGATCTGAAAAGCTAGGGATCCGTGTGCTACGTGAATCACTACATAACACTGCAAACTTGTTTATACCCAAGTCTCCAACTTCTTATCTTGCTTTATCCACCAGATAAATGATGATCTCAGTCAAAACAGAAACTGTCTTTTTGACTGTAGAAGCCATCAGCAGCCAGTGGGATTTTGAAATGAGTGTATGCTGGTACCACAGTGATGGCTATTTTTTATTTTTTTGCAGGCGGCACAAGAATAGCTGCAAAACCCCAAAAGTGTTGAGAAATACAATATTCTATGTGTATGCAGGACAGCACAGTGGTTTGATCTAAAGAGCCAAATAGAAACAAATAGTGATGTCGCGAACACGAAATTTGCTGTTCGCGAACAGCGAACACGAACGTCCG
>CM070032.1:134678703-134691581 GCA_036250615.1 Ptychadena robeensis | reverse complement strand
CAGTGTGGAGGACACTGGTGGAGATGGACAGTGTGGAGGACACTGGGGGAGATGGATATTTCACATGGATGGATGGATGGGATATTCAGTGAAGACTGTAGATCACACAGAACATTGCCATAGCTAATGGTTTCCCTATAGCAGCAGCAGCTCTCTTTCCTAACTCTCTCTTTCTTCGGCAGAATGTGTAATGGCGTCCTGTACTTGATATGTTATAGGGGGTGTGAGGGTCTGTGAGGTGGGGGGTGCTCATTGGCTGGATTATGTCTGCTGACTGTGACTCACAGGGGTCAAAGTTTCTGCAATGTTAAAAGACAGGAGGCGGATCGAACTCGCCATATGTTTGCGAACATGCGCGAATGCGAACATGCGATGTTCGCCGCGGATAGTTCTCCGGCGAACAGTTCGCGACATCACTAGAAACAAATTTACCTGTTGCTACATTTATTTGACAGTCATATGTAATATATTGATCTTTTTGCCAACTGCAAGAAACCTGTATACCTGTAGGTATTGCAATATAATGTATTTTTGTAAAAAAAAAACAATATATTGGCTTATTCAGAAAGGTTAAAGTAAACTGTTACTAAAATAGTCAGAAAACAGTATTATTGTTTACATATTACAATTATCGGTAATCTCATGATATAGTCTAGTACTGAGACTGAGAAACTATTCGTTGTGGATTCGTTATATCTGTCTCATTGCTTCATGACCCACAGATTTCTGAGTCTCTTTTCCCTTTAAAAGGTTACCATTATTTATATAGTAAGTAAGTAATTTATAAGTGCAAATTTACATAAATAACTTGTCCACAGCCTATCAACAAAGTTAAATAGAGGGGATATAATTTTAACCTCCCTTTAACTAACCGTACCAGCCACCAGCCCTTAAATACCAGCTTGATGGGTACCTTCCAATTTACTTGAAATACAGTTAGTAACATACCTGGGGCTTAAGCCCACCTTGAATAACACTTTAACAGTATATGTGACTGTCCTTTTCCAAACCGACACACCACAAAGAACTCTTCAACATCTACTTTACACCTGCAGCACTGTCAAGCTTCTGCCAAAGGGACCAGACGTTGGCTAATCAACTCCAAAAAAAACCCAACAAAGCAGCATTGCCACTTCTCCTGCCTCGTACAAACCCACATGAAAATAACCAAACCTAAATCTGTAAGATGAACCCTATCAGGCTTAAAATGGCCCCTAGGCACTTCCAACAATTTATGGCGCACTGTAAAACCACCAGCCCTGCATATCAAATTCATATTCATTTTAATACAGCTCCTATTGAGCGTCTTATCATCAATTGCCATCCTCCACCAGAGTCTGGAAACTGTTTTCCCAGATGCACAAAAAGAAAGCTTTAATTGTGTGCATTAAATTCAAGTGAGTGTAATGCCCCAAATAATTCCCCCCTCACATACAATAAGAATATGAGGAGGAGATCTTATTGCCACTAAGTCTGAACTTTTTTTGAAAATTTATCTACCATAGGCCCAGAAAACCGAACAAATGTATGTCCATCTCTTCCGCCTTGCAGCCAACGTCACATGGATGAATGCTGGCCCTGCGCTCCTACCAATAAATATAGGAGTGGCCTTAGATCCAGATGGTACACCTTGTATCTTAAAGTTGGAAACTCCTGCACCAATACAAAATCCACATTAACCAAAACCTGTTCAAAATCAGGGGAGACCAGATGCGTACGTACATGAGACACGATCAAAACTGCAACGAATGGCTTCAGTAGCTGCCCCAATTCTAAAAGAATGTAAGCCAAATTGACTGAGGCCCAGCAAAGCCAGACCCTTCGAAATACAGAAATAAATTGGGAATGGCTCTGTCTTCCTGGCTCCAGACCCTAGACTCGTCTTATGGATTCCGCTTATCTCTACACTCCTGGCACTACATTTGGTATATCATCAGCAACTTGCCTGCGTGCATCCAGGAACCGCTTTTGCTGGGGTTTCACCAGGGATGAAACCCAGCGTTTGGTGATGTGTATGCGATTAAAACTTCAGGCTATAATTGACAAAGGATTTGCAACCAAATATTAACCTCCCTAGCGGTTGAGACGGACCCTGTTCGTTCGCTGAACAGGGTCCTCTCAACCGCACAGGAAGCCGGCGGCAATTGTCTACATCGCTGCAGCATTTCCGGGTTTGCGGCACCGCCCGGATCGCGTCACGGTGACGCGGAAGGGGGCGGGGGGGCCGGCGCCATAGACCTCCAAGTTAATGGAGGAGCGCCGGCTTTCCCTCTTACACAGCTGTTGTCAGTAATGACAACAGCTGCATGAAGAGCTCCGGCGAGATGCCGGAAATGACAGGCAGTGTACTCTGTACACTGCCTCGATCGCCTACAATGGCGCAATACGGGCGGTGCGCTAGGGAGGTTAAAATTGAAAAGTTTGATATATGATTATTAATCTGTCGCATTTCTTCTGGTCCCTTAACAAGTAGGAGGCACATATGCAAACTGTTGTAATTCCTACACTGTTCACCTGGATGTAAACACTCTCAAAATAAAGAAGACAGTCTGCAGTTAAAGCACATTGTACTTGTTTCATTCCAAATCCATTGTGGTGGTGTATAGAGCCAAAAAGGTTAGAATTCTGTTGATGTCCCAATATTTAAGGACATGACTGTAGGTAAAGACTCATACCTAGAATTTGTTTTACTGTTTTTTCTCTTTGAATTGTTTTATGCTTTGTTAATAAGTTTACCTTTCATTGAAATTTTTATTTATTTACGGATGTATTCCAAAAATATTTGATCAGTTTATTCTATCTTGTTTTTTGGTAACTCCTATATAGCCATGTCAATTTCCAGTGGTGGTTTAGCTACATAAATAGCACCATATATTTATAAAGATATATTGCAGGTAGCTTTTCCTTGTGCATGTAAAAAAGGCAGCTGTATAAAGTAAAACCTATTCGGTGAAAATTCTATTCCGTGCTTTTTAAACATGTCTCCAATCACACCCATTGTTTTTAACGCACATTGAGTACTACATGTTAACAAATGTCCGAAAATGCATATTCTTACCAACCAGCTGGTTCACATGAAAATGCATGTCCAGGTATGTACAGCAGATACGTGCAAGGCCCCATTCACAGCGATTCTTTTAATGTATGATGGACAATGCATGTTAATACATGTCTAGGTGCACATTATATTTATTGGGCTAATTGACATGAAAATAAATGTCAATGTGAACCAATTGGTGCAAATGTGTGAACAGGGCCTAAAGGTTCAAAAGACAATAATGAGACATATATATCAGAAACATAAACTTGGTAAATGTCTTACACCTATCCAATTTTACATGGGCAAGGGCATCTCACATTAACCTCCCTAGCGCACTGCTGCGGTCCAGACATCCTGACTATAATAATGTTTGATACACACAATTATTATAAAAAAAGTACATTAAAAAAATTATAAAATGTATCATTTGAATGCTAAAATCTCTTGAATACTTATTTGGTATGAAAGATTTCAAAACAGTATTTATGTTTGTTTATAATAACATTTTTATTACAATTGGAAATGTGTTTTGTTTTACTTTGAATTGTATTGGATACAGTTATCACTGTATTCAATACATTTGGCACCCTCTGAAAGGGTTAACTTCAAAGAGCACATCTGGGAATGACAATGGGGGTGATATTCCAGGTGTACTCTTTGCATATGAATGTCCCACGGCCGGAATCCATGCATAGTGTGAAAGTTAAAATTTTTACCTCCCTAGCAGTAAATGGTACAAAACATTTACTAAGTAATATTTACTTGGGCAGTGATGACGCTGGTACACTGAGGGATACTCATGCTATTTGCCTGTATTGTCCATTGGCATCCCAAGAAGAAACCAGGAAGAAGGCATTCCAGACAGCACCTGGCTGTTTGGAACGCCTCATACTCAGTGTGCCACAATCAGATTAGAGCGAGCTAAGAAACAACTTGCTTAATTCTAGATTCACATCTATATATTTGCTACAGAAAAGTCACCCTTAAGGTCATGGTTTTCACCATTCTAAGTTTTTTCTACTTCCATTCAGATAGATATTTACATTTAAATATTGTACATGCTGTGTGATACAATCCTAGTGGCCAATGAGCATTAATAATCTAATGCCATTATCCAGTCAGTATATAGGTTAAACAACAAATACAGCATGGTTGGTAAGTTACAAACATGGTCTACATGACAGGAAACACCTTGCAGGCTTTTCTCTGTCAGAAAAACGGGAGCTTGGGGGGGCTGTTAATTTAATGCCCCCCATGACAGGTCTATATGTTGCTGTTATTGCTTTTTTACCAGGCGGTTAAAAAATGTACATGTAAATGAGCCTTAAGCCCATAAGGACGAAATGCAAAAGAAGGAAGGCGTCTCTGTTCCCCAACATCAATGATGTAAGAGCTTGGGGCAGATACAGTATGTCTGTTTGTAAATACAGGTGAACGGCAGCACCTATGCCACAGCATCCTCTTACACATTCAAGAAAACCACGCATGGACATTGCTGAAAGATGCTGCCGGCTGATCTGAAAAAGGTAACTTACCGTTTGGTAACTGTAATTTACCCAGAGCCAGACTTGGGAATACCAACAGGGTGCTAAAGGTGAAGGCACACATTGTATTTCCTACACTCTGATCAATTTGTAGTGGTTGTCATACTAAGTGCAAGTACAAACTTACATTCAGTGCAGAAGTATGTGTGGGAAATAAAGTGAAACACATCAATTGTGTTTGATCAATTTCTATGGAAATTCTACCTGATTGTAAATGTGATCACGATTTTAGGATTGTGATGATTATTTATCAATTTTATTTAGCACGTTTATTTTTATTGATTTAAAATGTAACATTGTGTATGGCTAGCTTTTGTCTTTTTCAAGCCTGCTCTATATGTAGATGCTATCTTATTGAGCGTTTAATGAACACAGATGTTTTTTTAACCACAGGATTGCAATGGCTAACTTCTTGGAAAGCATACAATTTGACAACCTGTTTTATGTAAAAACTAAAATGACTTTCTACTGAGAGACACAGCACAGTGAGGAGTTATTGTATGTACACAAACAGCTTCTGGTGTGGTGGAGTTCTAAGGGAGGAAGAGCTCAGTGCAGCGACTGTGCACAGAAGCTGGAGCTGCTCTATTCTCAGGACAAGTTTTCCCCCAGCTCAGGCTGTGAAGACCTGACTGCTGGATAAAGAACTTTTGTTATGCCTTACTACAGCTAAAACTCCCTTACAGTACTGAGGACTCCTCTTAGAATCACACATTAAAAAGCAGGTGAGTTGCTTCATTTTTCTCTGTAGTTCTTGGTGACATCTACTGTATTAAACAACCTCGTTTTGAGCCCAGTGAGTAAAGAAGCTCAGGGGTCTGGGAAAATGACTAAACTCAAAGATAGTAAGCGTGCCTGTTCATGGTTTGTTTTATTTTCTTAGAAGTTGTATATTTTCTTCCTGACAGTCTGGTAACCATGGAGATTTCCTGATTTTCAAGGTTTGCCATTCAAAATGTGATTATACTTGATTATTAATTTCTGCATTTACTCTTAGTCTGCCTCTTAACAATATCTAGCTTTTTTGTAAGTGTATTTAAAACACAGGATGAAAAGTTATTGTTTTATTAAGTAAGTTTTAGTGTCACAGTATAATGTGATGTAATGAGATCATATAGTGTGTGAATGGCATAGGAAACCTAGCCCAGCTTACTATCCCAGGAATTTACTTTAGTTGCCCTCTATGCAATAATGAGAAGTTTTGTTTATTTTTGAATGCTTCCTTTATCACAGTATGATTTTAGATGTATACAAAAGGAGACCAATAGGAAATAGTTTTAGGCAGATCTGATTATTTAAACTATGTATCAAGGTTATTTTTTGTTTTGGGATTAGAAAAAAATGTATTTGGCCAAAGCTTAATATATAGAAAGAAAGAAAAAAAGTTTTAAAATTATGTGAATTAGTGAATTGGTGTGACGGTAAACAAGTGTGGGGTATTGAGGGGCCACATGACCTAAACTTTGCATCAGATCATGTAGCTTGTATTAGATGTCCAATGTGGGTAATGAGAGTATTTTTCACAGAGGACTTTATCAAAGTCAGCGTCACAGAACACAACTTATTAAATTTTTTGCGTGAGCATGTTTCTGGTAGTATCATTCTTAAGGATTTGTAGCACCATTGCAATTATGCCCATGAAAGTGTGACAGGAGAGGGCTGTTTTTTGTTTTGGTTTTGTTTTTTACTCAATCGCATTTTAGCCGTTAAGTTCAACAGCTCATTGTAACATGATAATTGTTCTTGTAGCAAAAAACATTTTGGTGGGAAGTTTTGATAAAACTTAACTACTGGTATTTCCAGACATGTCATACTTCTTAAAGGTTAATGAATCTGAACTTGAATTTACTGAATCACTGCCCTGGAACTAGTGTGCAGTCAGTATGCCTCCATGAAGACCATTTGGAACAACTGTTTCTCTCTGTAACTAAGCCTGAACGTGATCTTGTAATTATGTTTTGGCTACTTCTACCAGCAGCTTATAACATTTCCAGAAGTCTAGCGATAGTGGTTATAGAGATAACTTTTCTAATGACCAATAACTGTTTCTATTCTTGGTTTTTGTCTGTGGCATCTAAGAGCGAAGGTATGTTCATTTTGACAATATGATTAACCTTGCAAACAATAATTTTCTACTAATGATTTGGCCTAATGGAGCGTTGCAGCAAGATTGCTGGAATGCAGCCAAACTAATGCTGGCCATACACATACCGATAAACGGCCAGATTTTAATCTGACCGACGGGCGTGCGCGCTCTCGCCGTCGGTCAGGTTAAAATCCGGCCGTTTATCGGCATGTCCCCACATGGGGCGACAGATGCCTGTCGCCCCACTTCTCGGCCGGCCAGAGATCCGACATGTCGGAAAATCTGAGCCGATGGGAGCCGATTGCCATAAGCAGCAATGAAGACGGCGTCTCCATCGCTGCTTATGGCCAGCACACAAAGGGTGCCTAGCCGATTGTGGGGCCCCAGAATGCAATGGGAGGCTAACGTGATGACATCATCACGTTAGCCTCCCGGAGCGACATCGGGGGTAGTCTGCTACACACATCGGCGTGTGTATGGCAGGCATAAGTGTGAGGACACAGAAATTAAGTTTGGAATGGGAGATTACCTATAATAAAGGTTTGCCATGTAACATGGATGTACATAACCCCAATGATCACATTCCCATTACTGATATACTAAAGCATACACTTGTGCAGTGGCAACACTAGCCCAGTGTGGAGGGTGTGTTAGTACCTGGTGAAACTTTTTTTTCTCCCAGAAGACACCAAACTTTACAAAAGAGCACTTTTATTGTAGACAATGACTTTCAAATTAATAAGAGAACCACAGATGCAGAATCAGTGTAATATCTGCAGCACAGTATTTGGCTTACCCCCTGTCCCTTGTGCATAGTACAGTCCTGAGTACCAAGTCCCTTATTGTGCATTTTCAGCATCCCTTTAGTCAAAGGATGGGGGATTAATGTTTGCTGTGTAACAATGGCTGAACAATGTTTAAACACTACAGCCTAATAGTATGTGATTAACCTTGTGCTGTGTGTGTGTGTGTGTGTGTGTGTGTGTGTGTGTGTGTGTGTGTGTGTGTGTGTGTGTGTGTGTGTGTGTGTGTGTGTGTGTGTGTGTGTGTGTGTGTGTGTGTGTGTGTGTGTGTGTATATATATATATATATATATGTATCTGTACAACACTGTTGTACAATTTGATTGTGTGTCCCAGTAGTTCAAAACTGTATTGTATGTGCGTATGAATAAAAGACATGGCAAACAAAGATACAGCTATGAAACACTTTTTATTTTAGCAAGCAAGCAAGACAGGGAATATGTTAAAATTGATCACAGGAATTGTAAATTGCAATTAGCATGGAAGAAAAGTACAGTTAACTTAAATATGCTCCTTTATACTGTGGCATAAATTCATATGATGGAACATACACTCCTTAGCAAATCATGTTTGTTAGTGTAATTGCTATGTGTATGTTGTGACTGGTATGTGTGTACATGGATGCATTGTAAATACTCTGAGGATACAATTACGGTATGTTGTTTGACCTGCTCTGTGTATTTATCAATATGATGACATAAGCATCCGTTTAGAACAGTTTTAGGCTTTGTTTCCATTGCGTTGGGACCCCTCCGATAAGCGTACACGCTTAGCGGGAGGTCCCAACGTAACAGATAGACTTACCTTCTCGGCGGAGGGTCTTGTCTTCATTGCGCTGAGCCAATCCGCCGGTGTAAGGCTGAACGTAGTCAAGTACGTTCAGCCTTTACACCGGCGGATGTGTAAACAGACCATCCGCCGGCAGCAATGTCTGTGGGATACGTCAGGACCCCTGCTAAGCGTATACACTTAGCGTAGGGGTCCCAACGTATTATGGAAACAAGCCCTTACTGTGGGTAGCATTATGATTTTAAGTGTGTATATATATTACTATTTTTTTTTAAATAGTTTTTTATTGCATTTTCAAAAAATTTTCACATAACAGTACATATGATGCGAGGAATACAGTGTAAATCATACGATCAGTACGGTATAGTCATTCGACCAGGCATAAAATCCTCCATTACATAACCACACAAATATTCTTAACCTTACTAAACATAGAAAAAAACAAACCCAACCCTCCAGGCCCCCTCTCAGAGAATGAAAATTAGATTCATTGAAACACTTATGGCCGAATAATAAGCATGAACGAGATATTGGAGGCCTGGCCTAAACCAGAAAAACAAGCAGTAGAAACGTATTCAAATAACCTTTCCCCATTCCGACCGGAAAAGGAAAATGAAAGAATAAAGAACACAATTAAAATTAAAAGAAAAAGAAAACCAAAAACCCAAAACCAGAAACCGTGGTCACCCGTCTAGTCAAAAAAAAGAAAAGAAAAGAAAAATTACCACCGTCGTGTCACCACATACATCGCCGGACTCCCGTCCCTATTCACTAGTGTGTGGTGTCCGTTCCTCCCCTGCCTAAGAAGAAAGTCAGTCATCCCCCTCAGTCATCGTCCACGTGTCTCGGGTCACAGGACACATTCGACATATCTGGGTCGGTCCACTCCCCCTGCAGTTTCAGAGGTCCTAGAGAATTGCGTAAGTCACCCAGGGCATACCAGGTGGAATAACGGTGGCGCCACATTAAGGCCCTAATTTCCGAAGCGGTTAAAGCAAACGCAATGTACTTGCGCCAGCGCCGGAAGAATTTGGAAATGGCCTTGTCCGGTTGGCTATCTGCCGCCAGACGTTCCAGATTGAATAGATCACGCACCCTAGTCTGCAACATTTGTATCGAGGGCGGGTGTGGGGCAACACACACCTTCTAGCTGTCAGAAGGCATAGTTGCGCCCACTGGGACACTGAGGAAGTAATCTGGGGCTGTACCTCCTGATCTAAGTATGCAAACACCAATAACAGGGGTTCCAAGGCCAAGACCTCCCCCGTCACCGCTTGGATATATTGCGTCACCTCCCCCCAATAAGCCTGAATGGCTGAACAAAACCACAGGCCATGCAACAGGGGAGCCCTGAGCACATCACATTTGGGACATCTACCCGAAGCTATAATATGCGTGCAGTCCGGCCTAACAATGGGAAAGAAGCCCATGTATGCCTTATGTAGAATTTTAAATTGGGTTTCCCTCCAAACTTCACTCACCATTAGTTTCGTCACTGAGAGGTAACCCTTGAGGAGTTTGTCAGGAACATCTTCACCCGGTAAGTCCTTTGTCCAATTAGAGGCCTTATCTAGCGTCATATATTCCGTAGCTTCAGTCAGTAAAAATCTATACAGATTGGAGACAGAGCTCTCCCTATCCCGAAGAAAGGCATCGAAAGCATGGGTTTGGAAGGGGGAGTCCGAGGGATCGCCAATAGCTCACAGTTTGCAAATAGAAAAATACATGGGCAGCAGGTAAGTGGAAACGGGCAGCCAATGTTGAAAAGGGAAGCAGTTTGAACGTGGACTTATGAAAAAATTGCGCCAGCTTAACAAGGCCTTTCTTTTCCCAATATCCGTATCCCGTAGAGGCCACACAATGGGCTGCCATAGGGTTGCCCCTGAGCGGAAGATATTGCGACACCAGGTAGGGGAGACGGAGCAATTTACGAGCTTCCCTCCACGCCACTACCGTGTCCCGAAACAGGACGCTGTTCTTACACGATGGGGGTAGTTTGGCTGGGGGGCAGTGCAGGAGAGCCGGGAGCTGCCAAGTACCAGCTAAAGCCGACTCCAGGTCAAAGTTGGAATGAACGAGCTACCCTTGATCCAATCAACAGCATGCCGCAATAAGCAAGCAAGATGAATTCTTCCTAGCATGGAGAGGGGCAACCGTGTCCACATAGTCAATTGCTTATCAATTTTTTGTATCAATGTCGGATAATTAAGGGTATAAATAGAAGAGGGGGACTTGCCAATCCTTACCCCCAAATAGGTAATACCCTCCCTGGCTACCGAAAAAGGACAGTCAGAAATCCAAAAGCCGCGCCCCAGAGTAGTGAGAGGCAACAGCTCACTTTTATCAAAATTTATTCTCAAGCCAGAGAAACTACTGTAAGTCTGTAACACACGAACGATAATGGGGATATCATGCTGAGGGAGTGCAGAGAACAATATAATGTCGTCCGCAAAAAGCGCCATGCGCAGGACTACACCACCCATCTGGATTCCTTTCAGGTCTGCTCGCGTAAGGAGATAACGGGCAAGTGGCTCAAGCGCCAGGTCAAACAGCAGGGGGAAAAGTGGACACCCCTGCCGAGTGTCCTTTTGCAGAGAGATGGGCTCCGAGAGAACCGCATTGACACTGACACGGGCAGTAGGTTGTAAATACATTTGCCATAGCAGGTGTATAAAAGGCCTGGTGACAGACCCACAAGAACATCCAGTACTAACAATACAGAACAAAGAAACACATAAAAAAGAGAAAAAGAAAAATACAAAGTACAACAATAGTAATTGACATAAAGAAAAAATTATTGTAATATCTCCAACCGCATCCTAATATCGGGTATTCTCCACAAAGCGCCCCTCCCAGCTGTACCTGAAAACAAAGCGAAGTTCATCCGCAATAAGGTTCACAACAGCAACATACAGAGTACAAGGCGAGTGATGACAAGCCGAGCTCTCCCGTGCACACATTATCTATGGCTGGAAAAAATCACACAAGCAAAAATAGGAGGGAAGAACAAATGCGATGCGGGTAGGCGTCTGGGGCACTCTACTAGCCACGAGGGCGACGTGGGGAGGAGGAAAACATCGCCCCCCCTCCGGAAGGTGGGGAGGGAGAACTGAAAAGAGTCTCGGGCCCGTCAAGTCGGGGGAGGTGTGTGTCACTTCACCTGAAAACAGTCCGTACAGTCCATCCCGCGATACCAAACAACCCCCACTTCCTAGGGGTCCTAAAGAAGTCCAGAGAGATCATAAGTCAGACATATACAGGAACCATGGCCTCCAGGTTTTATTAAATTTCTTAAGTCTATCCTGTTTCACGTGGAGCAGCTGCTCCATTTCGCACACAAAGGAGACCTGGGCTTTCCACTCCTGTACAGTGGGGACCTCCGCGCTTTTCCAGTGTCTGGGAACGAGCGCCCTGGCCGCATTGACCAGGTGGTTTTGTAGGGATTTATATTTCACCCCCTTAGGGTCTGGGATGTAATGTAAGAGGTAAACCTCTGGGGGACCTTACGGATGTTAGTGACGGCTGAACGACCCTTCACAAAACCAGTTTGCACCGGGTCAATGAGCAATGGGAGGATGTTGGCTAATCTGTCTGCAACAAATTTAGAGAGTACCTTCGCATCCACGCTAATGAGTGAGATTAGGGAGCACTCTAATGTGGGCTTCAGTCGCCGTCTTAAAATAAGGGCCACCCTCCCATACTGCACTGTAGAGACTGCGGAGGGTTTCCCCAACCTGAGGTAGCAATAGCTTGAAAACCTCGGCCTGTAATCCGTCAGGACCTGGAGATTTAGATGAAGGGAGTAGCTTCACCACCCGGTAATATCGTTGAGCGAGATGGGAGCATTCAGGGCATCCAACATCTCAGGGGGAATCTGCTGGAGTGCTAACCCTGACAGAAAACGCTCCCCTTCCGCCAAGTCCACATGGCCGTCTGCATACAGGGTCTGGTAATAGTCAAAGAACACCTTGCTGATCGCCGTAGGGGAGGAATGAGTTACACCCGTTTTATCCCTAATAGTATGGACAAAGGGGGGTTAAAAACGGTCCCTGCCTTATTCCCCAATCTGTGGAAGTTGAGCTTGACGTGGGCTTCCCATATCATTTCTACCCTCTGCGCCCAAAGGTCAAAGTCACCCTTACATCTATGCCACTCGTCCCTATTGCATTTGTTGGGAGGTTGGTTCAGCTGAAGCTGCGCCCGGCGCAGCGCCTCACTACCTCTTAGGAAGGATGCGTGCGCTATCCGCTTCCTTTTAGCAATGCAATAATTTTGCCCCGCAGAAAGGCCTTCCCCGCCTCCCAGTAGAGTGCCGGGTCAGTCTGATGCTGTGCATTAAACTCTGCATATTCAGTCCAGGCCTCACTAAGGGCGGTAGGAAAGTCCTTGTCCGCAAAGAGATGGGTGGGGCATCGCCAGATCGGCGAGGGCCCCCCCCCTGGTTCTCTCTTGGAGCGTTAAGTCATGGATCTCCGATTCAGGCGTAGTGGGCAGAAGATTAGGGGACACCAGAAGATGGTCCAACCGGGACAGCGAATTATGGGCTAGAGAGACAAACGTACAGTGCTGCTTGAAAGTATGTGAACCCCTCAAGTGGTGTAGATGTTTCTGTTGTT
>CM070032.1:134643354-134656424 GCA_036250615.1 Ptychadena robeensis | reverse complement strand
CAGGTATGGGAGCTCTTGTGCAGCGCGTCCGCTCACATGCCCGTCTTGGCCACGCCCCCCTCCCGTTCAATATTTGAATGGGAACCCTCAGTCCCCATCTAAAGTATCATATTTCGAACAGGGCAATTGAATCAATTGTGCTTATATCGATACAAAAATCAAGCCATGTATGCTTAGCTTAACACTATCAGAGCGACTGCAGGCAATGCGGAAAGTCAGAAATTCAACAATGTCTCAGCCGGCTGCCCCAAATTTCGAAAATACTGTGACTGCAAATTAGGTACAACTGCAGGGATACAGAAGGGGGAGATGTGGGTACGCATTAAACTGCTCATCATTTTTTCAAACCAAAACAACTAAATGACAGACCGACAGCCAGTCAAACAACAAATACAGAACAGGGGGGGGGGGCAGGGAGGGGGGAGTGGAATCAGAAAAGAGAGGGAAGGGGGGCCACACAGTGGGACTGCTGCCCAAGAAGTGAGAAGAATCTCCTCAATTCTATCAAACCACTGGGCTACTGTGGGGCCTTCACTCTGTTTCAAAAGGGCTAGAATGCAAGCTGAGTTAAGGAGTTGGAGTTTTTCTATAACTAGGAAGGGGAATAGCATTGTTATGCCACACATAGGTAGCAGGATCTCACCCCAGTTGAAAATCAGTGATTTTGTGAGCCAATTCCTTCACAAAGGGCGAGAAGCCCTGCCATATGAGCCACCTTCAGGGTGGTTTCTACCTTCAGGATGAGAGTGAACCCCTCACCAGCAGAGGTGCCGATATCAGCCCTCTTGCAGGCAGCATTAAAAATGCAAGTATGGTTTTTTTTTTTCTAAAGCTGAGTGGTATATATTCAAATCATACACCAGTGGCCCTCTAAATTAATTCCAAGCAAACTTCATATGACAAATTATGATTCTATTGATAAACTCAATATAACCTAATTTTGACTTACAAGTGAGTTCAAACACTTCCATTCTTAGCCCCCTTTTTAAAGGCTAATATTCCATTCAAGTATAACCCAGTGGCAGTAGTCCTTGTCCAGGAGAATATTTTACAACTATTTGAAACATAAAATTTGAAACAACTTTTGAAAAATATAAAGCCACCCATACACGTCCCGATTTTTCATAAACATTTTGCCCGATCGACCAGCATGGTCGGTCAGGGTGATTGATCAGGAGAAAAATTGGGTGCGGAATTATGTACCCACTTTGGGCCTGTCTGTAAATTTTGGTCAATCTGCTGTTAATAAAATAGTGTCAGGTCTATTGATCAGTGATAATTCAGATTTTTCATGCCAGCCAACCGAGCGACCATAACATTTTAAGTGAAAATCGGGTGACCCGATCGGACGAAAAATCGGTTGGACGAAAAATCGAAAAGTGTATCGGGGGCTTAAGAAATGAAACTGTTGGTAACAGTGAGTAAATTGCAAGGTTTCTGGAGGGGTGTAGATAACGGAAATAGGAACATGTCACATGAAAACAATTTGCATTAAAGCATCTAGTTTTAAAATAAATTAGGCTACATTCAAGTCAGAAACTTGTTGGGGCCTTTGTGTTTGTGCTTATCATCCTTATAAAAGGAAATTCTATATAATATCCATAACAATATATTAGTATTAAGTATTAAAACTATTTTAGTCTGTATACTTATGCATATCAAGTTTAATATTGCTGTATTTTAATGTTTCACTATTTTTCTTTGTGGTTATTATTGAGATAATATTTTCAAAGACTAGGGACAATCTAGCAAAGCTACAAGTTCTTATGTACTGTGCACTACTTTGTTTTTTTTTTTTTTTTTTTAACTTAACTACTTTGTTTTTTTAACAAATATGTAAAATGTGCATGATCTGGAGTGCAGACAAATCTAAGACGATGCTTGATCCTTATTATTAAGTTCTAGATATATTAAATTGTAATATAATCTCTCTTTTTCTCATTATATGTGGGGCAATCATTTTCATGCTGTTAGAAAAAAAAATCTGAGTTAAAATTTAACAATATAAATTTGTTTTAGCTATGGAAAGCTTTCTGACTTCTTGCAGATAAATATTTTTAACGCAACAAGTGTCATGTTTATTGGAAAATTCTGTCTCTAGAGTTCATATAAACACTCCACATGATAATATTCAACAGTCTTTCCTACTGCTCATAAAGCATGTATAGTGTAGGCTATAGATGAAAAACAAAATATCTGGCAGCATTTCAAAAAAAGCCAGAAGTCAGATAACATTTGAGATGGGACCTTTAATGCAAGTATATTGAAACAAAATTGATGTGTAAGTTCAACAGATGATTTTTTACATTTCTGAATATGTGCAAGTTTTCCATATGCTGCAAGGGCCCATTAACACCAGCTCTGTCTATTTTGGTGAATTAAATGCATGAAATAGTATATGTGATGCAGTAAAGCAACCCAACAGCAGTTAATTGGCTGCAATCTGCTGGGAATCCCTGTGTTAGTGGAGCACACAGGATTCCCATCAGTTCTGCAGCCAACTCATCAGAGTGTGGTGACGTCACTATGCTGTAATGAGTCTGCTACAAGTCAGCCATGGATCGAGTTGTCTATGGTCAGCTTTAGATTTCTCTGTCAGATTTCCTTGAGATCTCTTTTTGTTTTACCAAAACCATGTAATATGAGGGACTTTCTAAACCATCAAGTCTACCTGCGTTCAATTGCAGAGGACCATATACAACATAGTTGTTGGTAGATCTAAAGGATATCTGGCAGAGAGATCTGAAGGGGTATGGTCAGCTTTATTCTTACCCAGATAGCAGACCTTTATGATGAACAGAGGTTTTGAATGAGGCATTTTAGTACAAACACCAGTCTCTGACTCTGCATGGCTCACTCATGTGGAAGCAAAGCATCTGCTGTTTGTAGCTATTGTACAATGGAACATCATGTTGCTTTATGCACAGTAACCCTAATTACCATGTGACTCTTTCAGTTTATCAGTTGCTATGTCTGACAACAAAGACACATCCCTGTTGGTAGGATCATTTTACTCTACTTTAAGGAGTTACAAAAAAGATTTTCATGAATTCACTTACATATGTTGTGAACTGTACTAAAGGTAGCCATACATGGGTCGATTTGTCACCGATCGATCTGGAATCAATGGAACACGATTTTGGGAATCCAATTTGTGGTCCATTTGGACATGAGCCGATCTCCAAAATGGCCAATTCCACAAAATCCATTGATCGGAAGTCTGCTGAATAGGCAGCTATGGGTACAACCAGTGTACTTCGATTGCCAAACGATCTACCAAAAAAAAACCAAAATGTCGGTTTAATGTCCGATCCGATTTTTAGTAGTTTCTGATTTTGTTTAGTCGATCGTTCAGGGTGGGTAGAACTCGATTGATCGCCAATCGATCTCATCAATCCGCACAGTGATCGATCGGTCAAAAAATTTATAGAAAGCCTTAAGAGCATTAAATGTGTGTTAACTGCACACATTTCAAGTGTTTAACTTTTGAGGCTTCATTGTCAGCCCTATTTAGCCCTTAGAAGGCAATAAATACAGTAATATTATCTGCTTGTCTAAGATGTACCTGCCCCTTTGGGGAGAAATACAATGAAAATGATTGTTACCCTAATTTTATAAGTCTATTCTGGTAAAGTCTAATTAATATACTTAAGTTGGCCATACACGCCTTTCGATTTCTCCATTCAATTGACAAAAAAAAAATCATATTAGGCCAATTATTTGAAAATCTGTCCCTTTTTCTGGATCCAAATCGAATTGGATCCATAATTTTGATCGAAATCTAACATAAAATTTTTGAAAAGTGATCAGCCAAATTTCAGTCAATTGTACAAGTATCTGACATGTTTTCCTGGTATTTTGATTGATTTGCATGCAGTTGTACAATAATAGAGCAAACAGGGCTAAGGAAAGGCTAAATCAATCTGTTTTAAATTGATCACATTATGTGGTGGTAAATACTATCCATATACTATATAAATAACTGTAATTATATTCAACTAAAGCTGGCCATAGACACCTTGATCCATGGCCGCCTTTTAGCAGACTCATTACAGCCTGGTGACGTCAGCACACTGTGAGGAGTCGGCTACAGAACTGATGGGAATCCTGTGTGTACCATTAACACAGGGGATTCCAGTCAGATTGTAGCCAATTAACTTGAAGGGGGAGGAGACCATCCACAGTAACTGCCTACAACAGGATCGGCCACAACAAATACCAGCAGGACGGATCACTATGTGATCCCACCTTTGGGCGATTTGGTTTGAACCTTCATGGTGTACCCCTGTAGTTGTGGGAGATCATCCACCATGCATTTGGTGTGAGCGTGCACGCCGGTCGATCGTCTACAACTACTGCCGGGCATCGGTGTTTATGGGTGGCTTAAGTTAAGCAAATGAAAAATCGAGCTGTGTGTGCCCAGCTTAAAACATTAAACAAAATATACAGAATTCAACAACCGTATTGAGAACTGTCTGGCAAATGAGGACAGAAAAATGCATGCAAACAAACACACAAATTCAGAAAGACACCCACATGCAAACCCATGTAGAAAGATAAAAAGACACACACAGGCAGATCCCTGTAGAAAGACACATAGACACACACATGCAGACCCAGGAAGAAATACACACAGATACACACATGCAGACAGACACTTGTAGAAAGAAAAAAAGACACAGACATAGAGAGACAAAAACTCTACTGACCATTGTGTCATCACAGAATTTAAGCTGACTGTTCTGGCTGCTTACTCTGCTCACCCCCATTAGAGAGTAGTAGGTTGCACTGAGTAAAGCCTCCCATACACCTTTAGATCACTCCATACAATTCCCTTTATATCTACCAACAACTGTGTAGTATAGTGGCCTCCTTGATAGAATACATAATGATTGGAAGGTTTAGAAAGATCTTCATATTACATGGTTTTGGTAGAAGAAAAGTTGATACAGAAATTGCATAGTCAGATTGTAAGGTGTATGGGGGGCTTTAGCAGCCTACAGAGTCAGCTTACATGCCATGTGTCCATTCTGGCAGGAGATCCCTCTCCTCTCTTTGCTTAGTATTTGCACCATAAGACACAGAGACACATTTTCCCCAATTTGGGGGAAAAAAGTGTTTAACCTTCTGTATGTTCCGCCTGTTGCAAGTTGTTAATTCAAAATTTAAAAAAAAAAATGTTTTTGTTCCTTATGGTTTATATTTCATTCTAGCCTCTAATTCAATTCAAAATGAAAAAAACTATTTTTTTGGAAAAAACATGTATTTGCTTATTATGAGTTTTCTTTCATTTTGGATTTGATTGGATTGATTTTTCTGTATCCAATCAAGTTGAAAATAAAGGAAAAAGAAGTAAATACTTAGTAAGGGCTTGCATCCACTGCGTCTTTTTACCCGCGGTGGATGTAAGTCCGCACAGTGTCCACTCTGCACTATTTAACTGGCACGTCCGCGGTGATGATATGAAGCTGTGGAATGCTGCGTCTTCATTGCAGCACCGCACATTGCCGCCAGAGACACCTCAGATCAGCGGAGATCAATGGAGGAGTCCCAAGACTTGGAAAACAGCGCCCATACTGCATGTATGAATGCAGTTCGGGCGCAGTTTTTCTGCATTTTAGCTCAGCTAAATCAATAGGGTGCACTCCCGCCGATGCGGCAGGAGCGAGCCACGGGCGAGCAGCAGGTAATTCACCGTCAAATGTGCCAGCATGCGACATTGTTCCCTGCGCTGAGTATCAGACTGCGTTGCCAGTATTGGTTGATTTAAAAAAATTATTTTGTATTTTGTATTTATTTTATTATTAAATGTGATTTTTTTTAAATATTTAAGCGTTTGAAACTTTATATACTTTAAGATGTCTACTAGACCCGTGTTTGGACATATTTTGGTCAGTTACAGGCCTACAACATTTTTGTTTCAATAAAAAACAGCGTAACGCTTTTGGTACAGAAATCTGGACCTCGGCGAAACGATCAGGAGGTTAAAAAATGGGTTGTTTCTCTGTCAAGATGTTTGTTTTTTTCTTCTTATCTAATTTTCAGATCAAAGCCATTTGGATATTTATACAGTTCTATTATAAAGCAAATGATGGAGATTCTTCAACCATAAGGTTATGTCTCATAGTTGCAGGGTGATATTTTGTAGGAACCAGACACTATAAGCTCACAAGCCTACATAACACTGGGAAGAAAATTAGTCAATAAAGGCTGAAAATAGGGATGATTACCTGCAATTAAAGACATTTGATCACCTTGTAGAGACCTTTGTTCAACTACCTGCTACATTTGAGTTCCTGCCACCACATGTTATCTAGGACAAAATATGTAGTTTTATATAATTATTGGTATGCTTATCTTGGATAGCTGTATTCTCTGAGCTAATGCTGAGGATAATTAGGGACAATTTAAAGCAAACTGTAATCACAAGGTAAATAACAACTGTTTCCCGGAAGTCAATTTAGTGAAATGACCTATTCGTTTTCTAAGTCATTGAATCTCCTAAACACTGGAAACATGGTGCTGACTGCTCCTTTCAGAAATTAATGTAAAAGTAAATTAGCAGGAAAAATGCAGAGAACAAATATACAAATGGAAGTAGTAGTATATTTATATATATTTTTGGTAAAGAAACTCTTTATTCATGAAAGCCAAAAGTTTATGTCAAGTGAAGGTTACAAAGTCATGCATAGAACATTTAAGGATGTTAAGTAGTGTTGAGCTCGAATATTCGAATGCCGAATATTTTTCGCGAATATCGGCAATTCGAGAATTCGCCAATATCTCGAATATGTTAGCGAATGTTCGCAATATGGCCATGTACCATGAAAATAATATTCGCATTGCAAAAATAAACATAGCATGTGACCATTCATTTTAAAGATTTTTGCGATATTTTCGCAATACATGGTCATACCGCGAATATTCGAATTTCCGAATATAGAATCGAATATTAGTAGAATTATTCGTGAAATATCACGAATTTGAATATTGACTATGCCGCTCATCACTAATGTTAAGCAGGTTTTATTGTTGATAGTTACTGGTAAGAGAATGTCCATTAGTGGAAGGTTAAGTAACATGCTGCTCTGGAGTATTGGTACATGCGAGATAAGAGATGAGAAAATATAATGTTTTTCATCAGCAGGGCAGTTCTCCATTTTTTCGTAGTATTCAAGCTTCCCATTTCTGTTTACACTATCACATAATGCCTATATGATTCCATTGATTCTTCACAAGATGACCCCCGCTAGAGGTAGACTTTAAATGGAGGTTAGGGCCCCTTGGAGGATGCATCACTTTAGAAAAATTTTACTTTGGTGGGCTTTCTTCATCATGTACATCTCCTATGCATGATGAAACATGTCTACCCTCCATTTTGCTTGTCATGTGCAACCTGACAGGAGAGGGCTATACAGGACCCTGAATTCACCCCAGTCTTATTGGTTATTCACCACAAAAGTGCTCTGTTTTAAGAAAGACCAGGGAGGCACCACTTGCTGACACATCCCAGCAATCTTGGAGCACCGCCTAGTCTTTCTTAAGGTGTTTCTCTTCTTTACCCAACTCTATCACACTGATTCTATAAAAAATAAACAGGCCTCTGTGCAAATACTTGTAATGTCCACACAACAGGTATATCCATCTGGGGTTCTTTACTGGCAGGGAATATGTATACAGTTTGATTGCTGCCGCTGTGCCAATAGGCAGGGTGCATATACAAATAGTTGAGTCCTTTCTACCATGAGAGGAGCGCTGCTGTTGCTCAAGAGTTAGTTTGAATCCAGCCCCTATAGATATCTTCCTCTGGGGTTATCCCTCATCCTACACCAGTGTTCTCCCCAGATTTTTTTTTCAGCCGGGCGGTGCGATGACGTCATGACGCGATGACGTCATCGCGCCGCCTGCACCGGTCCGGCGGCCTCTCTGATAGGCTGCCGGCCAGCGGCAGCACACAAGTCCTCTGACAGGCGGCGCCTCCCCATTCTTCAGGAGCGCGCCGCAGCCACTGAAAGACTCCGGCCCGCGGCTCCGGTAGTGTGCCGCGGGCCGGAGTCTTTCAGTGGCTGTAGCGCGCTCCTGAACAATGGGAGGCGCCGCCTGTCAGGCTGCTCGCCGCGGAGGACTTGTGTGCCGGGCGGGGACCAAAATCTCCCGGGCGGGCCGCCCGGCCAATCTGCTTTGGGGAGAACACTGTACACTATGCCCATGTAAGATCTCTAATACTTTTTGCCGGCTGGTGCTTGTAGGCCCCCACAGCTTCTCTCTTAGCCTGTCCCCCCCCCCCCCCCCCAAGTTTCTTCACATGAAACCCCTTCGCCATTTCTAACTAGGCCTTAGATACCCCTCTGGGAAATCAGCATCCCAATTTTCATGGGAAAGACCAACACATTTATAGGGTCATCCTTTATTGCATTTCCACCTCACTACAGTCTGTAAAAGGTTCATTGTAATGACACTGCAATGTCAATGCCTTTTGCCCCTTTTATTCAAGCTAAGGGGGCACAGGGAGCTCACTCAAAATAGATAGTAATGAATGGAGAACAGTTTTTATTCAATAGTTCCGCCACTGTGCATGGGATGAAAAGTCAGCATCGTAGACTCTTAACCTTAATGTCATTGAGCCAATCTAGGAAGATCTTAAAGGTCTGCATGCCATCATTAAATATAAAGAGGGTACAGTACAGTACATTTTAATAACTAAGGCTAGGAAATTCAATGGCAGTGACCATCTCATTCTTTGAACTCCTGGTGTGTGGCTTCATTTGTATCTACCCATGTGCAGAATCCCTCCTAGTCTGAATTGTCTGGTCTAGTCTAAAGATAACATCATAACTACATTAAATATTTTATCTCATATTTTGAGAAGCATGCGAACTAGGTATCCAGACAATCATTATCTAGTTTATGCTATTTGCATTGCAAATATGTCAAACCTATACAGATGCATGCTCAATTAGGTTAAATGATAACAACATGATTTCTGTAGGTTGTGGAACCTTTATCAAATGGTAGAAAGGTATATAGGTATCTAAATGTATCTTAATGTATCTAAATATATTAAAAAAGTAATATGTACACATTTAATAAAACAGTGGGTCCCCAAAATTTGTGTTACAACCACTCAATCTCTTTTTTGAGTTTTGTTTAGGAATTTGTGTTTTTTGAGTTTGTTTAACAATAAAATGCAAAAAAATTTCCTTATTGGACCAAGCTTTTAATGAGCTTTTAATGAGAATTGAAACAAATTTATTTATTAGATGAAACAAGACATAAATTCGTTTTTTTTAAAGTTAAGGTAAGGAAAGCTGTGAGAAGCTTCTTCGGGGAAACAGGGTAGTAAAGTGGCCTCCCTGATATAAAACATAGTTATTAGGATGTTTAGAAAGGTCCTCATATTAAATTTTTTTTTTTTAATGTACAGAAATTGTATGGTAAGATTGTAAGGTGTATGGGGGCCCTAAGTCAAACTATCCATTGCCATGTAATCTTTAAAATTGACTAGTGGATTTGTTTATTTTGTATGATTCTGCAAACACTGCATCATTTCTCTTAGGTCATGTAAACACTGTGCACATAGGATGCGCTAGTGTAAAAGCATCCGAAAACACAGTACAGTGTGTATCATTGACGCAGCATAGATCTACCAACAACTATGTAGTATAGTGGCCTCCCTGATAGAATACATAGTGATTGGAAGGATTAGAAAGGTCCTCATATTACATGGTCTTGGTAGAAGAAAAGTTGATTGTACAGAAATTGTATGGAAAGATTGTAAGGTGTATGGGGGGCCTTAAGTCCATTTTATCAAATAGGTTTTCAGCCTTTTGGCAAGCACAATGCATTCTCAATGGGCACATAAACACACCCATACTCATGTTGCAATGTGTTGAGTCTCCAACTTGTCTGTCAAAAAGTTGTTTATTTTTTTTTTTTACGTCTGTCAAAACCAGGGATTTTGACGCAGTGGATACAGTTTGATGTACTGTCATTTCCTGTAAAATATGCTTTAAAAAAACAATATTTTTGTTTGGTAATTAGAAAAGATATTATTGTAACATTTTTGTAGTGGTTTCTTATATTTTTCCAGAGCTGTATATATATTTTTTGCTAGCTTTCAGAAACCTTGGTTATAAGGCCTTGAACATTTTTATATATGCGACATTAAATTATTATCCTATTGTGTGCCATATCTACTAAGCTTAACAAGGACATGTTCTGAAAATGTGGGATAAGTGAGTGAAATTGGCTGCAACACATATGCTTTGAATATGTTTACTTGCTCTGCCTAATGAAGCTGAAAATATGAAGGCTTTCTGTCAGAGTGTAAGTGAAATGCATATAAAATCAGGATAATCTTGTATTCTGATCTGCTCTGTGTTTTTGGCATGCACTAAAGGAACAGTAGGCCTCCAACTGTCATTTGTGTATACATCGGTTCCTGGCCTTTTAAGGTAATTGCAACTGAATGGGTAACCAAAACTTCCTATTATCATAAGATAAAAATAGATCTGTGTTTTGCCTGCTACCAAATCACATTAATAGCTTCCCACTACAACTAGCTGAACACGTTTTCATTCAGCATACCAGTGTGTGGATTTTAAGTGCACATTTACCATTAATAAACGTATTTTTCCTCAATAAGAATTCTTTAGTTCTAAAATATAAACTTATTTAGAAACATTGTTAATATTATGGGTATAATGTTATGCATATCCCTTGCGTTCTAGCTAATTGCAGACACTTTTCAGATGTGTATGATCTCCTGCATTAAGCTACCCATATATGGTAGATTTCTGCTCGATTCTTGAGCGGCCGATCCCAGCTCGATGACGTCACCACGCTGATTGTGATCACCTGCAAAGCAAATGGGAATCACAATGTGACACATCGATTCCTGCTCCACACTTTGTATGGGGACCCTGGCATTCGGTTGCACAAATTCAACCTTTTAAGGTCGATCTTTCAAGGTGGGTAGCCATCGATTCCCCAAAGATCAATTGCGCACGTAGATCGATCTTTGGCGAATTGATGGCATATCTATGTGTATGTGTCTAACTATGTGTATGGGGGGCTTTACAGAGACTTTATGCTGGCAGAGGAAGAGGGGAGAGAGCAACCCTTTACTAGGCACTATTTTTCTACCTCCTGCTTGGTGCCAGCTTTCCTTAACATTCCCTAATGGGCACAATTTTCCTTCCACTCCCACTTGGCACCACTGCTTCTCTTCTGCTGGGCAGTAATATAGTAGTGTAATATTGTTTTAGGTATATTCTGTGGTGAAGAGGGAAAGGGGTGGAAATTCAGGCTAAAGTGTCATGTGCCACGTCCCCATAGAGAATTTGGAGAGAGAACAGGTATTGGAATAGAAGATCAAACTTGTATTCCATGGGACTTTTGGGGCACCAAAGACATACTAGTATATTAAAAACAATTAAATTTTATTGAGTATATGTCAACAGACGTATAAAATACATATAGTTCGCTATGTAGGTCAGAACCTCAAACATACATAGGGCTCGACCTCATAGAACTGACACATAGCAGCAGACATAGAATATCAAAATACATTTAAAAGAGTAACAGGGTAAGGTATAGTTACAGTACAAGCTGACAATATGTACAGATTCCCTCCGACATGTTTCGCCTGAACGGCTTCCTCAGGGAGGTAGTGAATCTAGAATATAATATTAATATAAGTGTCCGTCCCACAACAATTCACAACTGTTTGTTGTCACTCAACAAGTCATAAACAATGGTTTAAATGTACATGAAACATTGAGTGAATCATCAAACATAAGTTTTATAGTCAACCAATCAATATAATACATCACATAAATGCAATATACACTCACCAGAAAATACATAAGCAGCTTAAAGGGTCACTCAAGGAATAGACATACGTAAGGTTTGAGCGGAAGACGGCCCAGTATGTTCACGATCTCCAACAGACATGCAAACAAACCATGGATGCCCCAAAGAGAACGACTGATGAACCGAGGTTAGGTACAAGGAGGGGGGCCAAGGAAGAGTGCCCCTCACAGGGACCGCCCTGTAGTCGCCACAAGGCAACCATATTAACAATGCAGTATGGACATCTAAGTGGGGAAGAAACACAGGGGATATAATGGATAACAGCACACGCCAGGTATGGAGGCAGCCACCAGGACAATACGGGACAAAAGTGTAACTGTTTAAGGGATCACCAGTTAACTGTAGACTATATTGGGTGAAATAGCTATATCTGAACATGAGAGATGTGGTCAAAAGCAGAAACATACCTTTGAGTTGAAGAGCAGAGCGAGTTAGGTGATAGGATAAGACGTCTTGGATACTGGCTGCGCATCTCCCGGTGTGTGCGTCATACATTCCCCTCCCCCTTATATGCCCGAAGCAGGATTGAAAATTCTCGGCACCTGGGCTGAGGAAAAGGAGGTCAGAGAAAACGAAGCAGCCCGCGCATGCGCGTTCCTCCGCCGCCGTCACTAAGAGTGTCATCGGGTGGGGGTGTATCTACCACCAACATATGAGCACCCCGGTGTTCCCCCAGTTTGAGGTGCTGGGAAGTTTCAGCCTGCACTGGGTGGGCACTCCGCCTGGTGAATAGTGTTAGCTGGCCAGCTCAAACACGGCAATGACCGCCAGAGCATGTAATACGCTACATGGCGATCATGCCGAGGGGGGCGTGACACTACGATGTATAAACAGAACGGGGGGTATGTTTGGGAAAAATGACGTCCCACTGCGCTGCCCTACAAAGCCGAAGAACCAAAGGGTTACTTTAGCTAAGGCAGTCTCCTGATGTTAGGAGAGAGTGCCCACCCACAGCAATGTTGTATCAAGTCACCCGGGGGTTAACCAAGATTGGATGCAGTGTCTGTGAAGAATTATTAATAAAGATTAGAGCAAGATAGTATAGAGAATAACACCAATTTATAATAGTGAGTATGCAAAAGGTAAGCAATCATAGTGGTTGCTGATCAGTTAGAGTCAAGGAAAGAGAAAGGAAGAATACCTCAAGGTACTATGGGCAGTAGAAATATAGACTCACCAGAGTCAAGATAATTTTA
>CM070032.1:134624238-134643254 GCA_036250615.1 Ptychadena robeensis | reverse complement strand
GGGCACTCCGCCTGGTGAATAGTGTTAGCCGGCCAGCTCAAACAAGGCAATGACCGCCAGGGCATGTAATACGCTACATGGCAATCATGCCGAGGGGGGCGTGGCCAGGCATGCACACATACACCAGTAGGGACGCTGTCCCAGAACCCCAGTACCGTCCCATAAGTATGACACTAGAATAATCCCAGTGACACTAAGATGTATAGACAGAACGGGGGGTATGTTTGGGAAAAATAACGTCCCACTGCGCTGCCCTACAAAGCCGAAGAACCAAAGGGTTACTTTAGCTAAGGCAGTCTCCTGATGTAAGGAGAGAGTGCCCACCCACAGCAATGTTATACCAAGTCACCCGGGGTTTAACCAAGATTGAATGCAGTGTCTGTGGAGAATTATTATTAAAGATTAGAACAAGATAGTATAGAGAATAACACCAATTTCTAATAGTGAGTATACAAAAGGTAAGTAATCATAGTGGTTGCTGATCAGTTAGGGTCAAGGAAAGAGAAAAGAAAAATACCTCAAGGTACTATGAGCAATAGAAATATAGACTCACCAGAGTCTTATCAGAGAAAGGGTTTGTAACTCACAAAGTCATTTAGCCCAGGATATTGTGTCGCCCTGAGTCTGTATATCCATTTTTGTTCTGTCTGTAACAAGGATCTATCAGGGTTACCCCCTCGGCCATCATCTGAGATTCTGGACAATACACCAAAGGACACATAGTCTAAGGCGAAGTTGTGGTGAAAACCCATGTGGCGTGCAATAGGGACCATCAGGTCACCACCCCTGATGGCCCTAACATGCTCTTGTATCCTAGTGCGCAAGGAACGTTTAGTTTTGCCGATGTAGAAACATCCACACCGGCAAAACATTATGTAGATAAGAGCTGTAGTTTCACAGTTCGCCCAAAATCTCAAGGATAACTGCTGACCATTAGGAAGTGTAACCATTGGTCCCTCCTTAATAAACCTACATTGAGGGCAAGAACCACAGCGGTAGAGACCTGTAGTTTGAAGGGTGCTGGGAATGGAGAAGTGACTTCTCACTAATTGATCTCTGAGGGCCTAGCGACTTTCGATAGGTAATGACGGTTGTAACAAAGAACTTCGATCTATGGATTGATGTGCAGCTACATGCAATACCTGGTCAACTAGAGATTTACGATTTGTGTGAGTCGAATAGGTAGGCATCATTAAGGGCCTATTGGGTGTGCCTTATCACTATTAGATGCCCCCTAGACGTTAAGAGCTGCGCATCTCTCTGTTCCTTAGCGCGTGGGTAAAGCCCTCTTCAATAGTCTTGGCTATAGCCTTTCTCCCAAGACGGCGGTCACGCAATCCCCGGCATTGGTCTTGAAACTGCTCCAGCGTGGAGCGAGTTCCGTATCACTCTAAGATTTGAGAATAGGATGGATTTGACCCAGGCAGGGGGGTTTGCGCTCTCCGCATGGAGGATGGTGTCCCGGCGGTTATGTTCGGTATACAGTGTAGAGAAAATGTCCAGTAGGCTTCCAATTAGCTCAAATCCAAAAGGAAATCATGAGGGAAGAATGAAGAATGTTCCACTAGTGAATCTCAAATTCAGTCGTTGGACTGGAGCTCGTCTACACAAAACGAATACGTAACTCTATGACGAGGTCCAGGCCACACCAACAAGACCCTGTCATCGAGGTCACCGCCCTCCAAAAACAGAATGTGGGGGGCGTACATCGACCCATACCCCGGACCGGCCAGGTCAGTGGTCTCCCACTCCCCCGGTAACTAGGTTGGCAAGTGGCGCACAACAAAGCCATCGCAACTCCATGCACCTGGACCGGTAGGGACACCAGTACCAAAAAAGAAGATGTTATGTGGTCAAAGTTGAGTAATTGGATCAAAAAGGTACATAGACCCGGTGGTAAGTCATGTGATCTAGTTAAAATGTCAGAGACCTGTAATATTGTTTTACTTTACCCCCTCCATCACTATATTCCTCTCAAATCTTTGCCTTGAAACTATTGTTCCCCTACTTCCTAATGGGCTCTCCCTTTTCCATCGTGTGGCTCCATCTGTAGTTGCACAGTATCGAGCTAAGACTAGCAAGCCTACCAGGTATACCCAAACAATGCACCCAGGGTCCTCCTTTTCCATCGGGGAGTGCAATCATGCACCCCTACAGGGACTGATTGGGTCACCAGGTGTGCCACCCTAACTGCTTCAGTTTTTGGCCTATGTCCGGTGGACCACCTCTGGCCTCTTTAGTGCGATTGGCAGCACTCCCTCATCTCTACTGGTTGGTTGAACACACTCCTCCCTGAAGAAAGTCAGAGGTGGAATCACAGTCAACCCAGCCTATTGTATGTAAATGCTGTACATTTCCTTTTTGGATACGTTTTTAATGTATTTGGGGTCATCCACAGTTGTGTGTTCATGGCTCTGACCCATGATATTGTTTAATTCTGTTTCAAGTCCGACTTAACTAATAAAGATGTAATTTTTGATGTAATGTCATGAGTATACAAGTGCCTTTAAAACCCATTAACTTTGGTCTGATTTACCGATTTGGGGACCCTTTCCACTCTTCGTAGTAGAATGGGCCTTTCTTTTCATTTTAGGTTTTACTTTTCCCTCCACTAGTTTCCTAATATTGCTGACCATGACAATATGCATTTATATACATCCAACAACCATCGTCACTGGGTATTTTGTCTCTGCACTTAGGGGGCTTGGTGAGGTAGGGGGCCTTGGTTGTTCACTGCTTTACGCTCACTGCTATACTCTCTATACTATTGACATTAAATAAAGCTGCCAATAAATCTTGTGTATTTTATTACCGTTTTGACCTTTTTTTACCTTGTTGTACTCAATAGTTATCATTAATGTGTACGTCCTTAACCTCCCTAGCAGTTATCCAGAATGTAGTTAGTTTTCAGTACCAAAAGTAAAAACCTGATCCACACAAGCCCTTGCTATTCTCCACAAATTTCCATGTGGCGGCTGTGTCTCCTGGCCATACATCCCCACCATCATTAATGTCCCATCGATGATGCCAGGGTCTTTCAGTAGCTACAGCATTTTCTTGTGATTCCTTTCCATCATCCCCATCTTCATTAATATGCTGGGGAAGTTCGTTGGTTCAGCGTTGGTCTATATTTGAATATAGACCAGTTATAAGCTATTGTTTGACACAAGTTATTTTGAAAATATACTCAATAAACTCTCAAAGGTGAGTACATTTTTCACATGGGGTTAAATAGTTTATAATAGCTTTTCATGGGCGAAACTGAAAATAGGAGACTTTGATACAATGTAAAGTGATCAGTGTACACTTTGTAGAATTGTCCCCATTAAAATAACACACAGCCATTAATGTCTAATGGGAAGAGAATGGGAGGGAGGACTATAATACATAGACCATTAGATAAGTGCCACACCCCTAATTAATTGGAAATAGGACACTGGACCTGTAGTGTGGGGGTACACATAACCCCTCCACAAGTGTGTACATCCCTAAGTGAAAAATGTCCAAATTGTGTCAACATTTCACTATTACAGTGGCCACCACTGGAATCCTCTTGCATGTTAGAGATTTTGCACTCCTCCACCTTCCGTTTGGGGATGCCCCACAGATGCTCAAAAGGTTTAGGTCTGGAGACATGACCAGGCAATCCATCCTAAGCGTGGCTCAAGTTCCTACAATGAACTGTAGCTCCCCAACACTCCTGCAGCCCTAATCCATGACACCCCACCTTAAGGCTTGACCTAAGGCAAGGCACACTTGTTTTTGTACTCATAACCTGAGTGCTTCATGTCAAAATATCCAAATTGGTACCATATATATTGGTCCTCAGTCTTCTTGTGCTTTCTCCTGGCACAACAGCCATGCTGTTAAATTTGATGTAATGCCTGGTATATGGAGTAAACACTTTGTAGAGCTACTTTTTGCAGCAATCACAGCTCCAAGTTGCTTTGGATAAGTCTTTATGAACTTGCCACATCTTACCACTGGGATTTTTGCCCATTCTTTTTTGCAAAATGGCTTCAGCTCCTTCAAGTTAGATGGTTTGCGCTTGTGAACACAAATTCATCTTCAAAGTCCTGACTGCTGAAATGGTGGGACCAACTTAATACTATTGTGTTTTGATCCATCACATGAAATTCAGATCAGTCAGATTAACAAAACAATAAACTTAAGGCTGTAATGTACCAAAATACGAAAAATGTCAAAGGGTGTAAATACTTGGGCAAAGCACTGTATATCAAGGACTCCACTGTGTCCCAAAATCTAAATATCAAACTTAGCCAAAAAAAACAGGTAAAACTTGAACCTATAGTAAGGTGCAGAAATGCAAAGAAACACATGAAAGCAATAGTGTAAGTGTAAGGCTCAGGCTCCACTGCTGCAGCCAGAAAACACATGCCTACATTTATTTCTTTCCAAAAAGAGTCCATTGATTTCCAGATGTTTTGGACACAGTTGTGGTGTGGTCCGGCTCAGAAAACGCAGTAAGCCATGTCTAAAAAATGAAGACTCTACCAAACAATATTTTTAGATGAGGGTTTAATAACCATACCTGTCAACCCTCCTGTTTTTACCGGGAAAGTCATGTTTTTTTATGTGGCTTTCCCGGCAAAATCCAGATTTCACAAAATCACGGATTTTTCCTGGGATTTTAAAATTGGGCAGGGGGAGGGGGCAGGGGAAGGGGGCATTGCCCACCCTCCTAAGTTCCCACCCCACTTGTGCAGATGATGTGCTGGGTGGCACATTATTAGGGAGTAGAATGCCCTCTACCTCCTTAGTTAGGAAGGAACTAAATAGGAGGGAGGAGACTTTACTCTCCCAATACCAGTATCTGTAACGCGGAATATTCTGACCAAAAACCCAAAAAGTGACCTTATGTCTCGATTTCCGGACATTGAAATTGACAGCTATGGTAATAACTATTAAACTCCAAAATCTCTACTTAAGTGATTCCGTTTATTGGCTAACTGAAGTCACATTTATAAACAAAGTTGCAATTGTGATAAATGTGATAAATAAATGTGAGCTTCTCAAACCAGAATTGTATTAGCCTGAAGAAGGGATCTGCAACATCCCAAAAGCTTGCATCTCCAAGGACTTCAGTTACCCAATAAAGGGGATCAGTTTAACTCCAAACTCTCAATATTAATCAATGGCTAACACGGTACAACCCTCTACTATAACTATTAAATGACATCTTCTGCCACCCTCTAGTGGTTGAAAACATATGTGTTGATTAGTTTTTTGCTCTCTTTCTAGGGATCAAAACATAACCAAGCATCACAATGAGGAGAAGCAGGACTATGTCTTTTCTCACTAGTGAGGTAAGCAATGATATATATAAAAATATATATATTTTTATATATATTATATATATATATATAAATAAACACCGTATATTAAAAATATAAATAACTCAGACTTGTTTGCTAATAGGAGTGTAAGGTACTGTAGACATGGTTAGCAACAATAAATATGTACTTTTTTGGTTTTATGGGCTTAAATATAGATATACTAAACTTGTAGAGTAATTAATTAATAACAGAGAATGCTTATACTCTTTTGAATGTGGCAGTCCTTGATACTAATGGTGTTGCTGACAACCTGGTTACAGAGAAGAATCTTGGCGATACCTTGGGATAGTTTGCGTGCCACAGATGAAAAAAAAGTTTAGTGGGTAAATTGTGTTTAAAATAACTATACTACAATCTGAGTATAAGCCAAGAAACCTATAAGCCTAGGGTGGGAAAATGCACCAGCTAGGGCAAAGAAACACACAGCAAATTTATTTTAGTCATTATTAGAGATGGTCATAAAATTTATCTGATGTATGAGTTAATTTCAAAGCCTCGAAAAAATTAAATGTTACTGTATTTTTGTACTATAAGACGCTCCGATGTATAGGACGCACCCTATACTTTGGTGCGTCTAATGGCAGAATAAGATTTTGGCTTTCTCCTACTCTGCTGCCCAGAGCTCCATGCTCCAACGGAAGAGCCATCTGCGGCCCACTCTCCCATCTGCATCGGCACTGTCTACGAGTTGGGCTAAAGCTGCCCAGCTCACAAATAGTTAATACATAGCAGCGTGCTCTCCTATAATCAGCTGAGCTTTAGACAACCCCAGTAAGACTTTTCCATGTAAATGCCTCCTCAAAAATCTACAGCAGTTCCTGTATACTGTATATACTCAGCATAAAAATTTTTGACAAGCATTACATATATATGGGTATGTTAAGTTATAGGAAAGGGTTGTGGCAACAAGGGTTTAGGCAAAAATCAGTATTATTTATTAAATGTTCTCCCTAATAAACTCTCCCTACATCTCCAACAATTTTGGTGCTGGTACCATGTTTAAGGGATTTTTTGCTCATTTTATTGGTGATGTTGATATTCCAAAATATTATATAATCTTAGATACTAACCAACACTAGGCAGCTGTTAAGGCAGTAGAAAATGCAATATTGGAATTTGCGATATTTTGCAAATAATTCTACTAATATTCGATTCCTTATTCGCGGATATTCAAAATTCAAGTGTATGGTCATACATTGCAAAAATATATACGCAAATTATATTCGCATTGCGAGTGCCATCATACCAAATGAATGGTCACATGTGGTATTTATTTTCATATGCGAATATAAATTCGCAATGCATGGCCATAAGCTTTCCAATGCCTCATATCTCAAATATTAACATTTTTTTATATCTGCCACCATATTTGCAATATAGCTGATATTCGCCGAATATATTCACAACTCGAATGTTCAAGCTCAACACTAGTTAAGATGTTATTAGCAGATATTCAAAATTTAAGTGTATGGCCAAACATTGCGAAAATATATTCGCATCCCGAATACCTTCAAAATGAATGGTCATGTATTTATTTTCGTATTGAGAATATAAAATCTCAATGCATGGCCATAAGCTTTCCAATGCATAATATCTTAAAAATTCAAAATTGCGAATATCCGCCACCATATTTGTGAATGCTCTAATAGCTGATATTTGTCGTATATATTCACAATTCGAGTGTTCAAGCTCAACACTAGTAAAGACTATTATAATGTTCTAAAACCAGTATATTCCCATGACATGAGTAAAATTTCCAATATCACAGTTTTTTTTATACAAATGCTGTAAAAGAAGAGGAAAATGTTAACAACATGCAGAAAAAGGGAATTAAAAAATAGATGGTAAAAAGAAAAGGGCCGACAGATCAGATCAATATCTGCATAAACATTAAAGAGGCAGAGATATAAGCAATATATTCTGTCCATTGAGGAATTTTTGTTCAAAACTTATATGACTAACAAAAGGTCTTCAAGAAAAAAACACAAAATATACAACGACCTGGACGAATGAAAGCCTTCACAGACAAAATGATCTTTCTTTTGTGTCCAGGAGTGACCTGAGAATGTAACCTTTGTCATTGTGCAGAATTTTTGCATCAATGTTAATACATGGCTTAATGTTTCTGTTGTTTGTTCTTTCAAAATATATATTTTTTTACCTGAATTAAGATACAAAAAGTGATCAATGATAAAATTATAAGAACTGTGATCATTGTTGTTAGAAATTTTCAAGTATATGATAGGTTTTCCTGGTATTTTGATCGATTTGTATCTGATCATACTATGGATCATGCAGGCTTTGAAAAGGAACCGATCAATTTTGCATATATTACTATGTAATGGTTCCATTGATTGATGTTAGTCTGACAATCAATCTGTCAATATTTAAATTGCATATGTCCATTATCAAAAGTTGATGTGTGTATGGCGATCCTAACAGACACCTGATATCTAGCAACATGTTTTGTTTTTTTTAGGGAGCATGGGCTTTAATGTAACATGTATAGTTTAGTAAGTTGCATGCATCAAATCACTTGGTTTGGGTCAAAATGTATTACAGATAACATGATGGAGCAGGGGTTGGGAACCTATGGTTCGCGAGCCAGATACGGCTCTTCTGATGGCTGCATCTGGCTCGCTGCCAAACCTTTAACCTCCTGCATTGCCCCGGATGCAGTAATTATCTCTGTGGCCATAGCATCTTCAGGGTTTCGTGACTGCCCCCATAGCGTCATGGTGACACGGAAGGGGCGGGGGGCCGTGCCATAGACCTCCATGTTAATGGAGGGGCATCAGCTTCCCAGCCCACATGGGGACGTGGGAACAAATTAAAAAAACAAAAACATACATATCTGTCAACTTTAGGCCAACCAGTTTCTAATAATCTGTACCATTTAACAAAACATTTAATACATTTACGTTTCTAAAATCTCTTGCTGCTCTTTGACTTGACTAAACTGGTCAAACATACCAAAAACAACAATAAGGTACAACATACATGTCCAAGAAGTAGTTATGTTTGTCCTTGTTATATAAAAATAAAGCAATGATGCCAATATGCCACCTGCCATACATCAAGGTGAGTTTGCTTTTATGGGCAGATGCAAAGACTGCTTATTAGTCTTGTCTAATTATTTATTGGAGGGGGGAATAATCATAAAGGTTAGTAGTATCCTGCCAGCCGATTGACAGAGTAAAAGTAAAGAATATTATATAGTTGTATAGGCCATATTTCCATGTTAAATGAGAAAAAGAGCTTTCCACTATTTAAGTGACTGCTGCCAAAAATGCCTTGAACAATCAAAATTCCTTTTCTTCAGATTCAGTCCTGAATTTTTGGTGGAACTTGCCTGTATAATGTAAGAATATTGTTATGAGCAACCAAGCAATCACATACCAATTATGGAAAATCTGCTGCTTTGCAATTTTGGGATGCCAATAAGTCACAAGTTGGAGCATCACTAACTGCTCTCTAGAGCTACATTTTCATACATGGTTGTTATTTATTATTAGGCCTAATTTGGTGCTTTCAGCTTCTGGTCCTCCAGGTTACAGACCTGTTGGTTCATTTCAGGTACACTTTTATTACTGGAAGAAATGAATTGTAAAGCTGTTTACATTATTATGTGCAGTTTCCATATCAAAGTAAGGTAAAATTATTTTTAACACGTGTCCCTCAAGAGCTTTTGTTGTAGTGTTTGTTTTGCTCTTGGAATCATTGAAAATCTATATCATCTAGATATGCTACTTTGGTTTAATTTTGTTATAAAATAGTCGGGTTTGTTTCAGTAACCAGTAACCAGTTTTGAAAGTAAGGTATTCATACATTGTATTTAGCAATGATGAGGTTTCACCACTAGATGACAGCAAAAGGTTGTATAATTAGTACCCAAAAAAGAAATGCTGTGGCTTTAGTTGCTTAATAAAAGTTCTATAAAGATTTATATAGCTATATGAATCTTCTGTATTCAAACAGGACATTAAGAGATGCACTTATTTAATGTGTGTGGCATATGTCAAACTTCTGGGTGGCTTCTACGGAAATTGAACTGGTTTTCCAAAAGCATTTATTTACAAAATGTATTTGGATTTACTGTTAGAAAAGGAATGCCTATCTGAAAGATTTACTGTTAATCACTGCATAATTGTACTAACCAGCTCACAAAAAATAGGTTTGGTGAGGCGAGTAGATGGAATGAAGGTTTGTATTATTCCCGTATATGCCGGCGTATAAGACGACCCCCCAACTTTTACAGTTAAAATATAGAGTTTGGTATATAATCGCCGTTTATACAGAACTACCCCCGCTTTCACATTTACGCTTACACACATACAAATAAGAAAAAATGTTTTTCTTGTATTGTTCTACTTCTTTCCACCCATCAGTGCTCTCCAACACCCTCTAGATAGTCTGCCGATCTTTTTGTGTGTAGTTTCTATAAGGATAGGCTTATAGTGATACAGCCTGTAGGCACAAGCTTACGAGTAGTTTGTTCGCTTTATGCTAATTTAGCGGAATGCCCATATTTTTTAGGGGGCTAATGAGTACGGCAGGATTATGCTCAGGGACCTTGAATAATTTGCATGGATTATAGTCTTTAGGGGTTCGTCTTGGTTAAAACTAGTTTCAAACCATTCAAGTTTATCTTCTAATGGTTTTACCATTGCAGGGTTATTTACACATTTGACTATTTGTGTGTTCAATGTAGTTGCCAGTTTTAATTCATGTTGTTTCAACTCTAGGTCGTATTTATCACCTGTGCATGAAAATAGCAATTTTGTCTGGTGGCTGTGCTGAATTTAGCATGAATGTCTATCTTATTCTAAAGTATTTTTATAGTTTCTAGTCTATTGGTCGTGTGAAACTCAGGGTGGTTTTGGTTACGTTAGTAGTATGGTAGGTGAGCCATTTATTACTGAGCATGTGAAATATGTTTCTATTCAGTTATACTATAAATGGTTTTTTCTGCTTTATGGGGAATGTTTGTCAAAGTTACAACAGCTGCTACAGGCCGTGTGTTCTCTGTGGAGTAGAGTCTCTGTAGCCATGGTAACACTTAGCCTATCTTCGTTTCTCTCGCTCTGTTGTCACTGTATGTTATCTCTAGCTTCACGCAGATCGTCTGACAGCTTCTATGTCCGGCACAGCACATGATTCGAGTTACGGCTCCTCCGGTGTGTTTTCCCCTGCACCCCTTTGTTTTGCCTGTCCCCCTTCTTTGTGCCACCCGGCGTATAATGATCGACCCTTTCCGACTTTGTGGGTTTCTTGAGGATTTTTCTTTTAAAAAAATAACGGTTTTGTCCTGTTCTGTAAAATGTCGTCTGCATGTACGCCGGCATCTACGGTAACATACTAAAAGGTTGTTTTTTGAAAATCAGTGGAACGTTTAGTTTCACTGGCCACGACAGTGGTCTTTATAGGAACCACCATAGTCAGACTTTCGCTATCAGCATTGATTTTTGTGGACTCCTGTTTTTTTTTTGCTTCCGTTCTCTCGTTTCATGTCGTGCCTTCCGTCTCGTTCCTGTCAGTACATTTCAGAGTCCAGTTTCGGTTTTTTCGCGTTGACTTTGACACTAAAATCAAAAACGTACCTGCCTTTGGTGATCCATGGTAACGGGACTAAGGATGGTAATTAAAACAAAAACAAAAAAAAAAAACAAAACGTGTATGGCAGCAGTGCCAGTGGTGTGGACTGTTTTATTTTATTAGAGATGATGGAATTTCTTTTGATTACATTACAATTTCTATTGATTACAAGTTGTTAATTAACCCATGTACTATTTGAAAAAAGGGGGGAGGGGGGGGATCATACGGTAGCCATTTTGACTCACATACATCCGTTTATTAACAGTTTGGGTTTGGGGGGGTAGGAACTATACCAAGGGGTGGCAACCCGGTGGATTTTAAGGTGGTATCTGGTCTAGAAAAGTTCCAGTCAAGAGGGATAACGTACATATTTTTATTTTTTTTGTGAACAACCATCGATACACAGGAGATTTGGTAGCGAAATACTTCCACCATGAAAAGTTTAGTCTGTAGGGTTCCTCAATGAGAGGAGTGAAACATTGCATTTAAGAAGTCAAAACATTTACGGATTGTCACGATATGCAGATGGTCCCAAGTAGTTGATTGTGTTATACAGTTCGTACTCCAAACTCATCCGACGCGTTTCGTCCTAGTATGGACTCTCGGGATCTCTTTTGGAGATTTATCTAAAACGCATAAAAAGTGCAAGAACATAATCTGCACATAAAATGTGTGATTATCAATAAAATTTGCAGGTTTTACATTAATCTGGTTTCACACATTGCTAGGGTTTCACTCCTTATTCCTTAATTACCCAATACAATATATGTCCCATATCTGTGACCATACGGTAAAGTTAAAGTTTCATCTCTATTTCCAAACCTCATCCTTTTTAGCAGTATCCCTTTGTGAACCATTTTTACGTCATGATCACGTTATCTCAGAAAGTCGCATGAAGCAAAAAAGATATTACGTCTGGCTACCAAACGATATTGTAATCCAGTGATAAGGATGATTTAGCGGGCCGATGCCCCTGGGTCTCCCCACCGCCTGATGTCCGGGAATGGGTGCCTCAGGGAATTTGCACCATGTGAGAGTCCTCACGGGCTAAGCGCTATAGTATGGAGGGGATTAAGGGTATTTGTAGCTCAAGAGTCAACAAGGTAGGTATGAGGTAAACAATGTGACTCTCAAGCACCCCAAGGTACGCTAAGATGTATTATAAGGGTGTTACCAGAGTGTGATGGCAATTTTGAATCAATACGCTGCCCAGAATGACATGTGACCGCCCTTACACCAGCAAACTTCACTAGTCACCAATGGTTTCACCCGCCACATGTTGGTTTTTTGCCCACCTTGTGAGGGTCAATCGTTGGTTTCATCGAGTCCAGTCTCGTCCTTGGTTCGGGTCTAAGTTTTTAAAGTTTTCCAGGGTGAAAATGTCAGATACTATTCCAATTAGGAGTAGATTGGTTATACATGTCCATTCCTTATTGAACGTGTCTTGTTACACTGTTATCTGTTTTTGTACTCATTACCTGTACGGCTTGCTTCACATTTTGTCCTTGACATTTCAGTCCTTAAGTCTTACTGTGTCAACAGTGTCTTGGTCCTTTGGGTTCTTCTTGAACAGTCAAAAGTGAGTTAGTCCGTTTTTATGTATGCGTCACCCCTTCCCCGCCAAACGAGGTGGGCCCGGTCGCCCCCCTCCCCCCCCCGCCGACTATCCAAGGGTGACCCCCTCCGACAAGTCGGGAGAGAGCTTAGGGTGCCCACGCCTTGGGAGGGCGCAATGAGTCTCAATGCGACGCATTCGCTCCCTCATCTACATCACTTCCGCGGAAAGTAAGTCCGCACTGGAGCGATGTAGTGGGTCCCACGTTGCTATGGTAGCGACGGGACGTCAATATCATTTAACCCCACTCCCAGGTCCCAACCTCCCCCACCATGCCCCCAGTTCTCCGTGGCTGTTATCATCCCCCCCTGCCCAACTCCCCCTATGAATCACCCCCTAAATGGGCATCATAGAAAATCATGCCAGTGAGAAGGGCTATGGGAGATGAGAGTGTATGTAAATGGAGTGCATTCGACCACTCAATATGATCTGTGTGAGTCGACAGGGAGCAGTAAGTTTAGTGTGAGATGCTGGTGGAACCTGAAGGGCTAGGGATGGGGAGTGTGGTCATGTTTGTTGATGAATGAAAGGAAAAATGGGGTGTGGGTTTTTTAGAAAGGATGTGGTGAATGGTGAGTGCGTGTGTAAGCCCTATCATTGTCAATAGGGTGAGTGTGTTGTGATGTAGTGACCTAGTGATCCTGTGTATGTGAGGTTACTTAGTGGAGAAAATATTGTGGCCTGGGGCTTGGATGTATGAAGGTGTGTGAAGGGTGGTCCTAAGAGGAGAAGTGACATCACTACAAAACGCCATTGCGCCCGCCAAGGCGGTGGGCACCCAGAAATCTCTCCCGAGTGTCAGGAGGGGTCACCCTTGATGAGTCGGCGGGGGGGGGGGGGGCCGGGACGGGCCCCACCTCGTTTTGGCGGGAAGGTGGTGACCATATAAAAAAGGACCTAACTCACTTGACTGTTTCAATGAGACCCACGGACAAGACACTGTTGACCCAGTAGATTAAGGACTGAGATGTCAAGGGACAAGTGATGTGTGAGCAAGCCGATAAAGGTATGAGTAACAGATAACAGGGTAACAAGAACGTTTATAAGGAATGGACATGTAAAACAATCTACTAATATGTGAAATAGATCTGACATTTCACCCTGGAAAACGTTTAAAAACTTAGACCCCGAACAAGGACAGAACTGGACTCGACAACGAACGATTGACCTCAAAAAGTGGGCAAAAAACCACCATGTGACGGGTGAAAACCATTGGTGAATTAGTGAAGTTTGCTGGTTGTCTGTAAGGGCGGGCACATGTGCTTCTGGGCGGCGTATGATGTCAAATTGCCATCCACGCTTGGTAGACACCCCTTCCTTATTACATCTTAGCGTACCACTTGGGGGGGGCGCTGCTGAGAGCACCATTGGTTACTCATAACATACTTTGTTGACCTTAGATACAAATTACCCTTTCCCCTCCTACGATAGCGATTAGCCTGTGAGGTACTCTCACCTGGTGAAAATCACTGAGACCCATTCCCGGACAGGCGGGTGGGAGACCCAGGAGGCATTCGGCCCGTGAAAACATCACTTAGCACCATGGTGGATTACAAATATCGTGTGGGTAGAGCAAAGAAAGTGATTTTATATTTTTTGCTTCATGCGACTTTCTGAGAGACGTGAAAGACTTAAAAAGGGAGTAACAAAGGGACACTGCTAAAAAGGAGGTGGAAGATAGAGATGAAACTTTACCTAGGGACAGATATGGGACATTATGTAGGGGGCTATGAATGGATAAGGAAGTGAAACCCGAGCATATGTTGACCAGTATAATGTTATAAAACCTGAAATGTGTTAATCAAACATTATGCAGATTATGGTCTGGCACTCTTTTAATGACGTTTTAGATAAATTCCAAAGAGATCCATGAAGAGTCCATTAAGGACGAAACGCGTCGGATTTGCAGTTGGAGTACGAAACTGTATAACATCAACTATCTGGGACATCTGCATATCGTGACAATAAGTAATTTTTGACTCTTAAATGCAAGGTTTTCAATCCTCTCATGAGAACCATACCAGACTGTAAAATTTTCATGGTGGATTGGAGTATTCGCTACCAAATCTCTGTGTATCTATGTTGGTTTTATAAATACAAATATGACGTTATCTCTTGACTGGAAATGTTCTAGACCAGAAATCACCTTTAAACATTCCACGAGGGTTGGCCACCCCTTGGGTATAGTTCCTACCCCAAACCAAACCCATGTACTCTTTTGGAACAGAAATCTGTAATTTCAGTGGGCTTCTCCAGGGGGCTTACATTTTTTTCCTGCTTTGGCACAGAAACCCAGACAAATGGACCACGGGGGGGGGGGGGGGGGGGGTGGGGTAAATTACTTAAATCCCGCTGGTAAGGAACAGAGCAGTGTTGCGGTTGCTAAGGTCGGAGGAGGGTGGTCCAGTGAGAGGGATGAGCTTGGAAAGTGGTTAGGTGTCCAGAACATGTTTTCCATTGTGTTTTGAAGAACAGAGAAACTACGTCTTTATAGCAGGGAGGAATGCACGCTTTCATATGGAAATATATCATCTTTGCAACCTAGGATAAAATAACAGTTCTTTTACAAGAATACCAGCCTTAGCATATTTGTCTGCCATTGGCCACAGGCCCTTTCAATAGTGATGGACCAGCGAACTTCTAGCATCGCCTATCCAGTAGTGATGGCCCGAATCTGTTCGTCACGGAGAACAGAACTATTCGCTGGCGAACATCGCATGTTCGAGTTCTGTAGAGCCCCTGTTCGCAAAACATATGGCGAGTTCGGTTCGTCCCACTATTCTTTTAACATTGCAGAAACTTGACCCCGTGAAGTCACAGTTCAGCAGACATAAATCCAGCCCAATGAGCACCCCCCCCTCACAGACCCCACACCCCCTATAACATATCAAGTTACAGGACGCCATTACACATTTGACCTGAAGAAAGAGGAGAAAGAGAGTAAGAAAAGAGAGCATGCTGCTGCTATAGGAAACATTAGTAGGTTCGGTGTGGATCTACAGTCTTCACTGAATATCCCAGCCATCCATCATGCCGGAATATCAATCTCCCCCAGTGTCCTCCACACTGTCCATCTCCCACCAGTGTCCTCCACCTGACCATCACACCAGTGTACTCACACTGTCCATCTCCACCACGTGTCCTCCACACTGACCTCACCACCAGTGTCCTCCACACTGTCCATCTCCCCTGTGTCCTCCACACTGACATCTACACCAGTGTCCTACACACTGACCATCACCACCAGTGTCCGCCATACTGCCAAATCTCCCCCAGTGTCCTCCACACTGTCCATCTCCACCAGTGTCCTCCATAAAACAAAAATTAACTTTAAGCTTAGGCAACGTGGAAAGCAGCGAACTTCACAGGTGTCCGGTGGAATTAACACATACTTCTTTCCGGCATGTACCAACTGTTGTTTAGTGCTCTTCCAGCTTCCCTCTTATGTTCAAATTCCATTTATGGCATCATTGTAGAAATCCTTCGTGCGGAGTTATGCGTGAAAAAAATTTTGGGAGTTTGCCTGGATCCTCTGTCATGTCATTGGACAGGTGGCTAGTCCCCTTGAAATAACTTTCCAACACTATTGTGGCCAGAAAGGGATCCCTTTGGTTTTCAGGTCGCCTGCCCATTGAAGTCTAGGCGGACATTTGCGGAGGTTCGCGTTCGCCAACAGCAAATTCCATGTTCGCGCCATCACTACCCTTCAATAGTCAGGAAACGAAATTAAAGTATCTCCATTATTAAAAGTTTCCTTAGATTGGATATAGCACCCTCAAGATCTGAATCCTTCATAACCTCTATTTATATCCTTCTTGTCCATCATAAAATCACAAAAAAACACTATTATTTAGGGGATAAAATACAGAAGAAACCTTTAATTTGGGACCTGATGAAGAATAATTTTAAATAGGTTACATTTGAAAAATACGTTTAACGGAGTGGATAAGAACCATTCGCCACAAGTGCTGGGCAAGTGATGGAATTTCTTCAAACTACAAAAAAATTTTTTATATATCTTTTCACACTATATGATTTTCAGGTTCAAAGAAGACGTGAAAGCTTGCAACTCATCAACTTATAGGCAGCAGTGGTATCAGCACACCATAGAGTAGTACAGACACCATCAATAGCAAATATAGAGATTGCAAATGTAATTCCTGATGCAACAAATATTACTTGCGAAGAACAACCTAATTGTCAATGTGAGGATAATATTTGTACGGTTTTTATTTTGATGTTTATATTTTTTAGGTATATTGCCCTACCTGCACACAAAAAAAAAATTACATTAACCCAATGGTAAAGAGAGTCATTTACATATTCCAGGTGATCCTTGCTGTCTCTCAGGCCAATGTCTCCCAATGGGGCCTGTCTCCCCCAGTGACTTCCTGATAGTAGAAAATGAGCTGATCACAGCAATCTAGAAGTTAAGGACCCTTGGTCCCTCCTATAAATCACATTATACTTTGACAACATTCTCCCTCTTGAAAATAAAGCCACGATGATGCAAAAATTATGTCCACTAAGTTTACTTAGGATAGTTTGTTGATACAAGAAAGGGCAAAAATGAGACATCTAAAATTATTAGCCCCCTGGCCTTTCATAGTCAATAGTCAAGCCACAACTGACAACATTTTCTTAACATTTTTTTAGAGTAGTTCTTTACTATGTTGGCACAGATCTCCCAAGAGATTTTGGCTCATTCTTCCATTGAAAATTGTTTTAGCTGTTCCAAATTGCATGGTTTTTCAACATGGACATTCACTTTAAGCACCCGTTACAGATTTGCAAAAGCATTGAGGTCTGGGCTTTGTGTGGGCCACTCCAGGATCTTGGTTTTGGTATCCTTGAACTGTTTGACCAATTTAAGTATGCTTTGGTTTACTGTCTTGTTAGAAAACCCAGTAACAACCTAAGCCTAGACTACGAGCAGATTTCTGCATATTCTCTCTCAAAATGTCAAACATCATTTTCTTTTTTCATGGTGCCATGCACCCGGATAAGGCTCCCTGTGCCTGAGGCTGCAAAACAGCCCCACAGCATGATACTCCCACCACCATGTTCAAATGTGGGAATTGTGTTCCTAGGGTTGAAGAGGTTTAAAGGGTTAAAGGGTTTTTTAGCCAAACTTAGCAATATTAATGTGCCAAAACAGTTCCAGTTTAGTCTCATCAGACCAAAGCACAGAAAATGTATCTTTGCCTTTCAAATGTTTATGAGCAAACCCCAGTCGGACTGTGATGTGCTATTATAAAGGGGTCCTTCTGGGATGATGGACCTTAAAGCCCACCATGATGAAGAACCCTCACAACGGTGTTATTTGAAACATCAACTCCAGACTCAGGAATGGGCCACAATTCCTTAGAAGACCTGGTCCAACCTAATAAGAACTACTATAAGAGATTACTGTCAGTTGTGGCTCAGAAAGGGTACACACTTAACTATTAATGGCCAGCGGGCTAATAATTTTGGAGGTCTAATTTTTGTTGTTTTTAATTTCATAAGGTGTTGTCTAATTTCATAAGGGGGAGGGTGTAATTATTCTGGTCTCAACTGTACCACCTTCTTGGTACTGTTTGCAATACACTAAGGCATGCTGGAAGTCTGATGATGCCAGCTAATTTTTGTTTTTCAGTTATCTAATGTTGCCACTTTCAATAGATTCAAAGATGTGGGTTTTCAGAAAGATTGTTTTCTTTTAGAAATGTGATTTGGCATTTGGAAAGACTCATATTTTATGGTTCTTTGCATGCTGCTCTTGTTCAAGTCTGTCTAGGTTTACTAATTAGAGCCCTCAGGTCCTAGAGGGCCATTGATCTCTCTGCTTGACACAGCTCAGAGTATCTTGAATACGAATTTCAAGCATTAATAATGCACATAAAAAGTTGTTTGCAAACTTAATCTAGTATAGAGTAAGCACGTAAACACATCATGGATTGGGGGGTTCCACCAAATTAGGTCTAAGCCCCTAAAACGTAGACAATCTGATGCTTTAATTTTGGCTTCTTTCTCTTAACCACTGTGGCAGTATGATTTTTTTTTTTGTTCTTAATCAGTATGAATTATTTAAAAAGATTACTATGTAGTTTACAACTGCAGAACTAAAAGGTGATGTGTTAAGTTTTGCTCAATAGATCTCTGATTGTATTGACTTCAATTTGAAAACCGACTGTCAGTCAAATACTGATCAAACTACCATACAATGTGATCTATGCAAAACCAATTTACCAATGCGTGCATATGCTCCATAATGCGGATGCAAATCGAAGTACCTAAAAACCCATGAGATATTTGTACTATGAAATGAAATCCCCCAAAATGACTGGTCACAGCTCCCTCCATTTGTGCTTGTTTTCAATCACTTTTGGCCTTGGCTTTACGATTCCTCTAGTGCAGTGTTTCTCAACTTTTTTGACCCGAGTACCCCCTATCGGAATTCGGTTCCA
>CM070032.1:134607251-134624213 GCA_036250615.1 Ptychadena robeensis | reverse complement strand
TCAACTACGAGATCCAGAGGCAGAGCTAAGATTAGCAATCAATGTAAGGGTAGCACTGGTCTCAGCAAGACGGGAGGTCCAAGAAAGCACACCCATATTAAAAAGGTCTCCCGAGGGTGATGGGGTGGGTGGGCCAAGGATGGGGAGAGGGGATACATGCGAGTAAGGGATAATGGAATCAGGATGTAGCAACCTGGGGAGAGGGAGGTGACAAGGATACTGAGGGAGACACTTGCTGAATGCCGAGGAACATAAGGACGATCAGAGTTAAGCAAATATTTGAGATGTGATGAGCAGTGGAAGAGTTCATCTTGCGCTCAAACAAAATCCTGCATAGCTTCAAGGAGGAGGACGGGAGAGGGCATCAAGTAATGGGAAGAGGGGGGTGGAAAAGGCGGTGTGGGTAAATCGCGGGGTTGCACACCGAAAGGGTGTGACTGAAAAATGGGGGCGGGGAAGACAAAGGGTAGGGAAAACAGATAAAAAAAGGCAGCAACACAACACAGGGTTATGTAACCGAAAGCTCAAAAGCAAATGCAAACAAATAAGGTGACATAGTGCAGTACTAGGGGGATTAGGTTTGGGATCGGCTAAGAACCCAGACAGGAGGGGGAAAAAAAGCAGAAATGTGTAATAAGGGGGATAGTCTTTGCTCTGTCGCTCGCAGAAAGAAACGCCACCCAGCGACTGATTGACGATTTCTGAAAAAGATCGCAAAAACTAGAGCTCTCACATAAAATGGAATCAGTCAAACAAACCTTATGAAATGACGGGAATTGAGAGCTCACTTAAAGTCTGAACAGACCACGCACTAACGTTCCTACACTAACATTTCACAAAAGTTGTTCTATGAGCAGGAAATAAGAGTGAAAATACCTGGACAGGGCAATAAAATCTAAAAAATCGGCATACAACCAAATTAAAAGACAAAGCAGGTATATCCCCACTCCCTACAGAAGCATAGCCCGCCAATTGAGTCATACTTAGAATACTTTATACAATCTCCCTCAAAAAGAAATCGCGGGGGCCCAGTGGCGATTGACGATTTCCGTCCCGATGTCTCCCCTCCTGCCCATTTCAAAGTCTCAGGCAAGGGACTTAGAGGCCCCCATTCGGAGCTGGATTCCAAAATGCCCTGAAAGAGCATAAAACCTGGCAAGTCCGCGGGACCGGAAGGTCTACCGGGCTCAATACCTCTATAAGATGTTCAAAAAGACTTGCCCCCCATTTCCTAAACAATTTCAACTCCATACACCGTTGCTGACCTTTCAACTCTATATTGGTGGAAGCCAAGGTGACGTTGATTCCCAAAGATGGGGAAGAGACAACACTTTCATGCGTAAAATGACAGGCCAATTTCAATTATTTAAAAAAAAAAATTTGTGGATCTCAAACGTCTACACCAAAATTCTAGCTAAAGGTGCCCCCCCTGTACCGGGCATGATAAGACTTAGATCAGGTGGGATTGTGAAAGGTAGAGAATCAAGGGATAACACAACCAAGGACCTCAATATCTATACTCTCTCTACGCATTGATAGGTGAACGGACTATAGGGGAAGCGTACGTAAAACTAATTGGATCAGCAAAAACTGCTTGCAGATTACTCCGCATATAACGTCATTAGCAAGGGTCACGCGTAAACGGCAACTTGTATGACCCCTTCCAGATAAGCAATGGCACAAGGCAGGGATCCCTTTATCGCCCTGATCGTCGTCTGACACTTGAGCCCCTTCTTAGGCAAATCAGATCGCTCCGAGAAATCGCAGGCATCACCCTACACGACAAAATATAAAATAGCCGCCTTCGCCGACGACCCACTTTCTTGTGCAAAATCCCACTCAATCCATTTCCTTGCACTCTCTCTGTTCTCCACAAGTTTCAGGAAATCACAAATTGTTAAAATAAATCTATTCAAAGTCCTCTGATTTAAACATAAAACTACCGCATCTTGTGCAATCCACCTTGTCAACACAATTTTCCCTTCCAATGGGTTGCCAGAGGTCAATTAAATACTTGGGCATTCTCCTTGCCGAAAATCTCGAAGGAACTGGTACCTCGCTTCTACATTTTGCCCGTCTACTAGCCACCTGGCACAATTAAGTCGGACGTGACAAAGCTGGCGCCAGCAAACCAATTCATTTTCGTGGTTTGCATGAGCGGCTATCCTTACACCATTACTGAAGTTTTTCATGTCCCATCCTCTCATTTTCTCTATTCTGTTCAACACCGCTAACCACATTACGAATTCCCGCTGCCTTTTAATTCCTTACGCACAAATGTCTGAGAAACTTTTTATGGGGCTAACAAGAAGCAGAGGAGAGCCCTACAGGTATCACTAAAACCCAGCGGATGGGCGAATGGGACTTCCCGAATCCGTAAACTACTACACAGAGTGTCATGTCAATATGAATTCTGACTGGAAGCTCTTTAATACCAACCACATCCTAAAAGCATGTAGAATTCTGCCGATACAAAGAGTAGCACACGGTTCCCTCTCTAGCAATTTACACTCGTTTTTGTGCTTGCACCTTCACATCTCTAAGAAAAACGTATCCAAAATGATACACTCCCTTTGGACAGTCTCCTCCACCGTAAAGGTCAACGTCTCAAGTGTGATAACTACACAACCCTGACAACTTACCGTAAACCCCTTCCCACTCCCTGGCTAACATGCAGTACCTCTTTCCCCTTCGGTTCGTGGAAATCTTACACGCCATCACCAGACACAATACGGATGCCCTCCGTCGGTGCGTTAAAGATTTGTTTTCACCCACCCTTCCCCCCCACAACCTCTTTAAAAAACCATTAGACAGTCCTTGATCCGAGGGCGTACACGTACATACATGCGCCAATAATTCCAAGTTTACTTTTGTCAGTATCAGTAAACACTTCCCACAAGCGAACACAATTTGTAGTAGTGAACGCATCTTTGGGTTTCGACGCAACCATTTTGGGAGGTTGGGTCTACAATCACACATCAATATCTTTGGTTAATCTACATATACACATGATTGAATCCAAACCTCCATCCATACCAAACCATTTCCCGGAAATATGGGAACCCGATTTGCCCAACATCCATTTCACTGAGAAGGACTCGGGCCAGGAATGGTAACACTGTTAACAATCAAATGGCTCTCGAATACGTTTACCGCAATCCCAGGGACTTTATAGCTTTATAGTTATGCAGATTACAACGATTTGGTTTATAGAGTCCCGCAACTCATAAAAATCTTATCCACTCCAGACGCAGATCGGGACCTTTGTGGAGTTGCTCACTCAGCCCCAGGTACGCATCTTTCACATATGGTGGAAAGACCTTCCTAGTTTTGATCCAAACCGTTTTTGTGGTTAAAGTTGTTCACGAATGCACTCCATTTGTAAGATTACTGGCACCCAATTCCCCTAACACACCCCACGAATGTTACATTTGCATCCTAATGCCTATCCCTTACACCACAACATACAAAGGTCCCTTCCATTGATATGATAAATGCACCACAACTCCTGGATACCACGTCTTGCTGCCGTCCCTTCTTCGGGCCCCAACATCTGCTCGCTACCCCCTCATTTTCAGCATGGATAAGATCAGATTCGACACAAATCGCCAGGATACATGGAGCATTAGCTTCTATGTATCAAATTGCCGCATGTACACCATTGCCCAAAACACACCGCATCTGTCACTTGGATTGCGGCTATTCTCACCCGAGCGTGTGTGAGATATGGGCAAATTTCCATTACTGAGTTTCTGCATTTACTTTACTGAAAAGTGACCCCCACCCCAAACTATTCAATGATGCCTATTATCCCATGACTCATACACATTAGCTACCCGGTTATTTCACTTTTGTTTTTTCTTCTTACTGTCCACTTACTTTTGCTTCCATCTGTTGTTTCATGTATCTCTGCGCCACACTACGTACTTTAAACATACAACGCCAATGTTTCATGGTTCATCTATTCCTTTGGATCTTTTGTATTTTATATCGGTAGTTTCGATTTAACCAGCTGTTATATGCCTATTGTTGCGATGAAACTAAATCATTTACACTACCCTACCCATACAGTGCAAAATATGTTCATACCTACCCGTTTTCCTTAACTGAATGACGTATGCTACTTTTTATATTTTTCAATAAAATCGGATTTGAAAAGAAAATTTTTAAAAAATTACCGCACGGCAGGATTTATAATCAAAGTTGGCGCAACTGGTTTCTTCAATAGCGGGGTTTGGCCCAACTTCATGTATACACAACGTCCAGTCCACAACAGATGTATAATCACAATTTGCGTGTACGAAAATTTCATGTTATAATTAGCCTATAGGTGATTAGTGCTGGTCCCGCCACAAGGGTCGTGTTGAGGGACTTTGGACGGCCGACATTTCTCCCAGACCAAGACAGGTGTAAATTTTGCTGAAGGGGCCCCGAGCCGTGGGGTGGTTTTTGGTGTGGCCACTTCGGAAATGGGGATACGTGCGGAAACCCAGTGGCCCTTGGTCCCATATAGGTGACGCAGCTCTGTCTATGCCGATTCAGGGCCGCTTTCAACCTAGTCTTGACATGTTCACTGTTTACTTTATTCGGCTTTCGCCGTATTCCAATTGAGGTCCATTGAGTACATTTCAAGAGAGCATGGCTGTTAAGACGAACCTTAATGACGTCGGTTTCTGGCTCCATTCCTGAATCTCACCACTTCTTTCCCCTTGACTTCTCTCCGTATTTGGATCAGCTTATCAGTGCGCTCATTTTCTTTAACTCAGAGAACACGCACCTGCTCCCTATTAATCTTGTGAGAGAGTGAATCTCTGGGAGATGGACCTTTTGAACTACCCACCCTCTCGGATCGTGCTCCCATTCCTATTGCGAATTTCAGAAAGTGTCGGTAAAGTAGGACAAGTGTGTAGGGATGTTGAGTAGCCCTGTCTGACACAGCAGCCAGACATCTTGGCATTTGCATGTCATTTTATGAGTAGTGGATCCTGCTGTCGCTTCGCGACGTTTCTGTGTGACAGTAATCTCAGGAACAATTTATCCGATCGGACCAGCGAATAGCTTGCCTGAGAGGCAATTAAGACTGCATGTGTGTAGGCCGAACCCAATTAACTCAGATATAAATCCCTTGAAGATTTTTAGTGATGTAACTTATAAGGCTAAAGGCTATGCCAAATGAAATTCTTCCTTCTTAAGCCCTGCTACACCCTTTTGGTACCTTGAAATAGTGAAAATGGTGCAACATCAAAGTCTTTAATTACAGTTCCTGCACTTCAATGGCAATGAGGTGGGGTCTTTTTCCAGGTTTAATTAACAAAGTTTCCGCTGATCTCGACGAACATGTGTTGATGTTTTAGGTCGAGTCGAACACCTAAATCCGAACCGCATGTATGCCTACATGCAATGCACGCCATGCGACAAAATTATTACCAACACCAAAGAAGCATATCGCCCTACTAGGACAGAGATGACAATATCAAGATACAATATACGGAAAGCGATCGTACTACAATCACCAACAGGCGTACCTACCTGAAATTTCTACTCTAGCTTATAATGAAGAAAAATGCTTTAGTTTGTTACGGATGCCGTTTCCCCTCACACCACCTCCCCGTTAATTGGTTTGAAACATGTTAATTAATCTTTATTCTACCCGCCAATACGCATAGTGTGTGTTCTTTAGAACCTTATGGGAGTAAAAATACTATGTTTAAAAATTAAAAAAAAACAGCCTCAATACCCACTTTGTATAGGCTAAATACAGTCAGGTCCATCAAATTATTTTTTTTTTGGGACATAACTTAATGGTGAGCCTGAACTATAGATGTGCAGATATAGATATTCTATGGTTGGTGACTAAATTTAAATCCTGGCATTAATATTTGCGACATTATAAGGTATAATAGACTATTTCTATTTGACCATGTAATCTGTGATCATTGGTCATCATTTTTTTCTGACACCTGGCCGAACATCGAGTGCACTAACTTTGAAAAAGTTACATTGATAAATCCGGCTAGTGTAATGGTGCAATAATTGCTATAGTCGTGTCTCATGATCCATGTTTCTCGGTATTTAGCGTCATAGTAAAGGTCCTTTTAGCAAAAAATTTGACATTTGGGGAATTAAAGTAAATGTCTAGATCATCATTTTGCCTATGCCATTGTACAGTTGTTCGAGAATCATCGTATATGTTTTAGTAGATCAATACCCATTTAAACCCCTGACCTAGTCCTCATTTGCCCAGTTTCAGTGGAAGTTCACTTCACATTCTAAGATTTGTAAATTGAAACCCTTTGTTAGATCACATTACAGATAAACCTTTTTTCTCCAATTGATTTATGTGAATATCTTTGACCTAAGATTGACACAGTATTCTGCTGATATCCCTAAATGTGCTGATCAATGAGTAAGTAGCGTGAATAGATATTTGCATCATTTCAGTCAAGCTTACAGATACCACTAACCTAATTAGTTATAGTGCATATTCCAAGGTTGCAAAAATGTGTTAGCCAATGGGGTAACCGTATTCTTCGGTTCCCATCTACCTGAATGGTCTTTCTAGGAAGCCTGTTCTAGCTATGAAGGGGGTCCATGATGCCAAAGTTATGTAACACAGGCGCCCCCCCTCCAACTGTCATATCTCTTCGGGCGGTAACTGTTGACCGCGGCCGGGACCGCATGGTGTGATCTTGCTCTTCTTCGTCAGCCAGAACGCCGATGCCTTGTTAATACGTTTAAGGGGAAGTAGGGGGTGTTTGATTTGGTCATTCTCATCATACAGCAGCCAATGTTGTTGAGCGGGGGGATGGTGACTCTTCTCTCAGTCGGCTGACGTTTTCATTGCCCTACGGGTAATGGGGGGACCCATACATACTCCGCATTGCGGGAGGAATACGCCATGATTATATACTCTCGCTCTCGGTACAAATTTCATATTATCACCCAAATCCTTACACATCTGCTTAGGATACATAATTCCTGTGCTCAGACCTGGAGGACCCAGGCGCTAGTGGGAGGCACATACCCTAGCCACTTACAATCGCTGAGCCAAGGGCACTGCCATTTCTATACACAAAGGTGCTAGAAAGTTAACGGGATGGACGTCGGGTTTGCACATGGATACGTGGCATCACAAAAAAAACCCTTTTATAGTGAATGACATGCGCTGTAGTGCCACCAAACAGTCAAGAAGGAAGGAATGTGATTATGGCACACTAAAAAAAATCTGCTGCATTTTATCCTGGAGTGATACGCCCCGGGTAATACATTGCCCTCTTCAACATCCAGAGGTATGTCTATTTCCTCAAAACTACCCATCAGGAGTGTGGATTATGATATGTCCTACCTCGCAATTTGTTAAACAAAAACTATAAAGACAAAATCAAACAATCCCTTAACTACCCATATACAGGGCTTTTTTCTGGGGGGAACGCAACCCGGTATACCAGGCTGTTCACCCCAAAACTATTCTCAGCATGGCCTGGTAGGTCTGACCATATCGCGCCACAGCAGGAAAGCCAGAGACTCCACATACCCTTGGAACACTCTCCTCATGCCCGATGCTGAGGTGATCCAACACGAATGATTCTGTGTTGTGTTACGTAGCTCATTCCACGCCGACTACCGTCCCCTACGCCCAATTTCAAACACCGGACACGGACACACCTCCCCTATCCAGCCGTTGTAGAAAACATAGCTGCATTTCATAAAACCTGCTCGTTGATTGAATCCACTTTGAATAATCAATTTGCACGAAAACCATTCAAGTATAATCATGAAACTTTCAGGGTACAGTAATGCTCCCATACCTCTACCCCGTACACCCAAGTTTCACCCTCTAGCTACAACACTATGAGTACTACATTTCCAGCTACATAATTACAGCATATAGATATGACCCTAACCCATGAGCTAAAGCATACTCTGCATGATACAGGCTTCACTTATCATCCTGTGTTACTGCAGTCATTGACCGACTACATGTATACCAATTTTCCTTTGAACTACGCCTGAATTCGTGACTCACGCATGAGTACCCTTTTATGCACCACTCTCATGGCTCTGTCCCCGCTTTACTCCTAGGTAGTTACTCAGCCCCACTCTTTTTCCTCTTTCGCTGACTGTTCACTTTTCACTCCACTTCTAATTGAGTATATTATTTTTTGGGCTCTCACCCGGCCCTCACTCCTTTGGAGCACAACCCTTGCATTGCCTTCTTCATTACTCTAACAATAGCCCCTCTCACTATTTTATCTTGCTCTCGCCACTGGTCCTTTTTTAGTGATTATTCTGCCAAGTTCTTTCAAGGTGTTTTTTGTTACAACCCTAACGCCACACATCTCATGTCACTTGGATACCCACAGCGACCTATACCACTTAATAGCGCTCCCTGAAAGGTTGAACGCCCCTAAGTGGTGTCACATGGTAAATCTGATCCAAATAAAAGATGCTGTCTGAGCATCTGGGGTTAAAGCATGGGTTTTTTTTGGCGGAACGCACAGAGTCGTTCTGCCACCTATCTTTGGTGGCGTTAGACACCGGGTTTCGGGTTCGACTTTTGTGCCAACATTGCCTCTCTCCCCTACCTTTCCTGCAAACTGCGCGATTTGCCGGAGATTGCGCGGCCCTGCCTTCCCATTGTTTATGGGCGATGCCCTTATGAGGGGCATCTCCTCCCCGGTCCTGCTCGAGAGACGCGGTTCTATGGCACCGCATGGATTCGGGCGTGGGAATTGTAGCCATCCTGCTTGGAGGGGAGGGGCCGCCGGCTTTTTCGGGTCGGGGGCGCCGCCTCCTGCCTGCGTGTGGTAGAAGGAGTGACTGTTCCCTAATGGGAGCTATTTCTGTCTCTCCCTGGAGGGACGCCTTAAGCCGCCCCGTTTCCCTGTAGTGGTGAGCTTTATTAACACGTCTCATGCCTATCTCAATGTACTCACCCAGTCTGCACGACTATGAATGAAATACTCAACAGAAACCCCAAATTGCTGAATGAACCTGGTCTGTAAAACAAAAATAAAAGATAAATAAATAAATGTTTGTGCCAGTGTTCCCCGTCGTGACCGTAAAAAGACAACTTTGGTCAAAGCCCTTTGTCTGTTTCGTAAAGGTGGTCGGGCTGTGAGTTCAAAGCCATCCTTAAATGTATTATTTGCCTCCATCATCGGTTCTTTTCTTCTTCCTTTTTCTTGCGACCCGGCTCCCGGTTTTTTCCCCGGCCTGTGTTGGATTTTATTTCAAAACCAGCCCGCCTAACTTTACACCTTGTACTACACCCTCACCCACAAAAAACTATATAAATGGTTTTTTTTAAGGTGTACCAACACCACGCAAACAACAGTGCAAAGACTGTAGAACCATCCTTCCAAGAACAAAAGGGTGTCCACCCCACAAGCTAATAATCGGGTAAAGACTACATAAATTTTTTCGTCACATACCAAAGCAGGTTCGCCTTCTTTCTCCCGACGGCATTCCCCCACACCGTCCCACAGACTCTCAGCGATAGCGGCCATACATTAATCGCACTATCACTTTCAGATCTTTCCCTACAATCCCCAATGATGTAGGGCTGGATCCTTCCTGATAGAATACATAGTGCCCCATGGAAGGCTTTAGAAGGTCCTCACATTCACATGGTTTTGGTGTAGAACAAACAGGATTGTACAGAATTTGTCATCTGGTAAGGCTGTCCCTTTTTTCTATGGGGGTTTTTAGGCCAAGTCTATTATAACAGGCAGGGCTTTTTTCCTGACCTGCACCCGCTGCCCACTTGTTCCCCCATCATATGGGCGGAGCTATTATCGGAACTTGTGGACACCCCCCCAGACATAAAAGGGTTTTTTTTGGCACTTTCGGTCCTCCTAGGGTGTGGGTTTAGGGGCGTGGGCCAGGGGAGGGGGGTGAGTCCACCACCTTTTTCTGAGAAAAAAGCCCTGCCACATCTTATAAATACAAAATCATTATTATCACATCCATGAATATTGCCCATCACACCAACATGGTCACTCCTCCAAGTGCCAAGTTGTGATCAAAATCTAAAGTTATTCTTCACAAAATGTATAATTTTTGGTTCATAAATTGTGTTTTTAAAAATGTGTCATATACCAGTTGCTCTATTCATCATAACAACCACTATTTATAAATATTTATTCAGGCAATTTCTAATGATTGCTTGCTCAAAAGCCGTATATGTCCCCTTTTAATAACCCTTTGATCCAGTCCTGGGAATTGATTTGCAGGGAAAAGGAAACAACGATAATTCAATTGGAAGGTTGCAGTGTTTATAGAGTGATCCAAAGAATAAACATTCCCGCTTCACTCCTTATAATTTCCGAGTTTTCCATCAAGTCACCAATTTTCGATTCAACTGAGAAATTTCGACTGTTTTTCAGTTGAATATTTTTTTTCTAAAGTCCGAAATTATCATATGAGAGCGGCATAGCGGCATATTGGACCCATTCGCGACTTACTTTCGTGAATAATTCTACTAAGATTCACATTTAATTCGTCGAATATTCGATATTGCGTGCTAAAATAGCCATCACCATAATGTATAATGCCTCGAACTTTACCTTTAAATGAAGTGTCACATGTAAAACTTTATTTTCGCATTCCCCTGCGAATATATAGCATTTACTCCATGCTAACCTAAGCATCCAATGCCGACTATCGAAATTGTGAATACCTCAGGCGATATTATTTCGCGACACTTCGCGATCATCCGATATTCGCCCCACGAATATATTGAAATTTGATATATTCTAAGCGCAACACTTAGACCATTCCTCACAAAATTCTGCAGAAGCGTCAAAAAACTTCACATAAAGTGGAAACATTCTTGATTTGCTGTAGTAGCTGAGTCTCATAATACCGTAAGAATAAGTGTAATAGTAGCAGAGTGCTAACATATCAGTACGCCCCAAACTGCAAAACAGTGCTGTCACCACAAATTCATCCCACAGTACCAGACTCCTGCACAGAGAGTGAGCGTGATAGCACTCACAACAAGAATACACAGCTCCGTATATGAGAAGAGAATTTGAGAACCTATTGTAATTTTTATTTTATTGAGATCATTCAATATATTAATATAAGAAGCATATTGTTGATTACAAGAACGATACCCACAAATGGCACACAGTGATCAAGCGTGGACCACTAAAGCGATTATAAATGACCTGTGTATGGGGCCAGCTAAGTTTTAATAAAAAACATGACATTATCTTTCTCTTACCAAAAAACCAGTTCAGGGTAGATGGGGCAAGCACTCTATTTTGACTTTTACTACCAGAACCTACATCGCAACATGGGCATTGCTAAAAAAAATACTGGTGTTGAGAGCGGGGGTTTTCGCGGGGGGGGGCGGCGGGGGTTTACCGGGCGAAAAGACATAATAGTACAAAAAGATTGGTAAATGTAGTCCTAGAACAACAATACCTCATCTATTCATCATGTTATTACAGGCCCAACCACCGCCCGCCCTAATTTGTCACTTAGGGTTTCTTGTTTCCATTATACGGTCGAGGATTTCCACCTACGTCGTTTACAACCGCGATTAAGGTCACGTCACGTACTCCCACCCCCAGACTCACGTCCTGACGGAGGATGGTTCTGTTTACACATCTTGCGGTGTAAAGGTGAACATACCAATACGTTCAGCTGACACCGGCTGGATCGGTTTCCCCCTCTAGCGCAATGAAGACAGTACAGTCGCCGCGCCAGGGGAACGTCTGTACCATTTGGACCCCCCACCCACTACAGTTCGGTTGGACGCTTGTTAGAGATTTTTTTGCTTGTTGGTCCCAACCCGCCAATCTGTGTTAACACAAGCTCACTTTGTAAGGAACGAGGGCTAATGGTGTCTACTCCACCTGTTAAAGGAAATGGCAGTCAGACGGCACTAACAGGTAATGTGATGAGGTCTGTTTCAACGGCGACACCACAATAGTCCCACTTCATATGTGGCTTCTGCTGCAGGCCGGCGAGGCCCGCCGCCCCCCCGGGGGATGCTGCAAGGACATAGAGGGAAAAAATTAAAACTAGGGTTTAAAACCACCTACGCTCTAGACAACGAAGAGCCCAGTTACACCCAGGAGGGGCTAGAAAAATAAATAGGGCTTGGGTAAGCTACCCACCTTTGCTGATTCCACATGTACCCTAGGTTTTCGACCGAGTCAGCAGATGGGTGGATTTTTGGGTGCAATTATTTTCAGACCAGTTCAAATTCTGTCGAGGATTGTAAAGCACCTGAGAAAGATATCTTTACCACCTAACTTGCTGGAGATGATAGTAGAAGGGGTGGCATGTCTAATGCCACCAAACAACAAAAGTGTTGCTTCTAATACAAAGAGTAAGTTAAAATATCAGAATAAGTCAAACATTTTAGCGGTCATTTGGAACACAATTAGACACAAACTTTGACATGTTAGTGCAAAAACTAATCACTTTATCAAATGTTCCACTTAACCATTCTCACATGACTTCAGCAGAGTTTTTAGTGACGGATACAATTTAGCGGTTTACTTTTGCAACTACCAGCTGACCAAGCGCTAGCCAGCCCATGCAAACTTTTTCAAAAGAATTTTCCAGGTGCCAATGTCTTGACAATCACTCACAGTCCATGCAACATTAGCGGCTCACCCCCCGTGCAAATTTCAAACACACAAGTTCTGATTTACACACGTTGAAATTCCGATTTTCAATCGAATACATCAGGAGATTTTCGGTCAAAAAGTCAAAATGACCCCCATCAAAATTCGACTATGCGAATTTTTGCAAAAAAAACAGTAGAAATTTCGACTAATACAATTGCACTGCAAAAATTGTTTCCTAGACCTCCCTAGTGTTGCAAGGTATACGAATTCACCGATTAGTAATACTTTTTTTGCCATGGCTCAGATTTAATCATATTGTATTAGAGCATGGCCTGGGTGTGTGCAACACCCATTCTTCAATTGTTTTCTCCTAAAAAATTCACAATGGGTATTATCACCGCACAAACAGAAAAAACAATTTACAAGGTGTTTTACGGCACAAGGAGACTATGTTGCTGTAACTCCTAAATGCCCCAGTGCGTACCAAAAGCGGATTGAGTTGAGTAGGCAGCGATATATAAGGTTGGCCAGGTCTGTCCCCATTGGGTGTACCTTATCACCTACGTACTCCATTGAATATCCCTATAAAAATAGAGAACACAGTTTACAAGCAGAATAGCCTTGTAGGACCCGCCCGGCACCGTATATAGTGGTAACTAGAGATAGAGATGATAGTAATGGTAGAGGACAATGTGATCCAAAATCCTATGAGCTTCCACCCACTAGCTACCACAACGGCCCCCAAATTACCCCTGCACTACTCCTCCCTCACCCCCCATGTGACCCGAAAAAACATACATTGCCGTCCTAAACATTCGGGTGAAGCCCCCCCAACCTCTCCCACATCATTGTTGAACAATGAAGAAGCTGACACAGACAAGATTGTCAGAAGACACTTAGTGGGCATCATTCTGGACAGGGTAGTAAACCGGAATATAGCATTAAGTGTGGATTATTGTTAGCAAAACCACCCAGGAAGTATAAACGTTCTCCTGCCTGTTGTTGTCTTGTTCAGATACTTAGAGGTATCCACCCTGTCAGAAAACAGACACAGACCGGCTTCAATGTATATATGCCTGGTGTATATACTTTCGATATCACACTGGTGGAGATGGACAGGGTGGAGGACAATGGGGGAGATGGCAGTATGGACGAGAACTGGTGGTGATGGTCAGTGTGTAGGACCCCCCCACCCCTCCCCCCCCCCCCCACTGGGTGGACTGATGGATACTTTCCCCCCGTATGGATGGCATTGGATCCGGATTGGATTGAGTCAGTGTAAGACGAAGAAGACACTGAAAATACACCCACACACCACCTATATATCTATATACGATATTATATGAGATATTACACACACTACACATTCCTTTTTAGAACATATAAATACACATACAGAGATATCACACCTACAAGAGATAGACATACCCCAGACCCCTATATACTGTGACCGGAAGCCATGCCGCCAACGTATTCTGCTTGACTGTATACAGCTAGGGCCCCCCCCCCTTTTATTTATGTGGGTAACATCCTGGGTACCCGCCACCATATTCTAGAAGTACGGTGCCTATAGCGACACGCGGAGGGAGCCCCTGGGTTGCTATTTGTCCTGGGGCAAGGGTTCAAGAATCCAGCTGTGTCCTGTTTCTAATTTAGAGTGGTTTGGTCTCTATATAAAACCCACCTCACCTGTTCAGTTTTATGGTAGCGTTTTACACCCTGAACCCTAGTCACAGTGTGTGACTTGGGGCCCGGCTGAGATGGTAGTACCTGCTGTGAAAAGCTCTCCATGTGTTGCTTATAGGACCTGCTTTTGGGAGCTCTGCCGACCGTTTATGCATTGTCTTGGCCATGTACATATCGTATTATAAGATTGGAACATAATAAAACAACCCCTTTGTTGTGTTTCACTCGCGAACATGTGTGAGGTGCCATGCCTCTGCTAGCCGGCTGGGACACATCCAGAGGACCCGCACCCCGGGCCGTGTTACGCTATCCCCCACCACCTATATATACATAAATGAAGATAGACAATCCCACACATTAAGACAGATGAGAGAGACAGTAGTTGATCTGTATTGTTCATTGCCATTATTGGCAGTCCTTCCTATCTATACCCTAAGTTGTTGTTGATAAATTACTTTACTATGATTAATACAGTAGTCTTTAAATTTTTATTTTACAGGGCTCCATTCAGGACATACCTGTGACTGTTCATATTCTTCATATTACACCCCCGATTTCCATCAGTAGAAATTCTTCACTCACTTTTTGATTACCTTACAACAACACCAAAAGGGCCTACTGATTATTGCTGGGGATTCCAATCTTGTATTGGACTCCAACGCTGACACCCCTTCCAATCCTCTTCTCATTCAGAACCCCAGATACATGCCCTAAATACATTATTGGAGAGCCACGGTTTACTTGATGTCTGGCTGGGCTCAATCTCACTGTGCATGACTTCACATTTTACTCCCACCACCATGATACCTATAGCAGAATTAACCATATCTTTACAACCCAGTCTTTCTTAGATTCCTTCTTTAAATCATGCATTGGCAGCATACCATGGTCAGACCACTCTCCTTTGCTTGCGTCTCTCTCCCTTGCGGCCTCCATTAGACCCCCTTACCACTGGCGACTCAATGACTTTCTACTGTCTGCCACCATCACCTTTACTAAGGTAGAAAACATGGTGAACTCTGGGTCAATCTACTCCCCTGTGTCACTGTGGGAAGCCCATAAGATCACCCTCAGAGGCCATCTGATTGAGCTAGTGTCCTGGAACTAGAAGGAGCACCAGCACCAAATCACAGCATTATACCTAATGCTCCATCATCTTGAAGCACTGGGGAAAGCTAACAGGAATACTGACGCATCCATCCAGATCCAAGCCACTAAAACGTAACTAAACCTTTTACTAGATCATGCTACAGAAAAATCCATCCGTTGGGCACTACAACGTTTGACAACGTTTTTACTCTAAGATGAATAAGCTGGGCCCTGTGTTAACTAGGAAACTGAATTCAAATCCAGGGCCATCGCCCCATCAGGCTTTGCAAACCAAATGGCAACGTTACGGCCAACCCTAAAAGTATACTCTCTTCCACAAAACTTTATCTATTATATCTTTACGCTTCTCCACCACCCTTCACTATACGTAAAGTGGATGTATTCTTTGAGTGTCTGTCAATCCCCTCTATTGACCCGGGAGCCTTGAGGGATCTTAATTTGGATGTTACAACCAATAAAGGCATTAGGGCCTCTAAGGCCTTTGGACCTGATGCGTTCTCTACCCTTTATTATAAAAAATTAGCTCATGTTCTTAGTCCCAATTTGGTAAGCTTAAAACCAAGCCTCAAAACGAAAAATCACCATTTAGGCCCTACCTCCTTGCTAGCTTACGTCTCCATTCTACCTAAACCTGGTAAGGATCCCCTAGACCCTGACAACTACTGTTCAATTTCTCTTCTTAACCTCCCTAGCGCACCGCCTGTACCGCACTGTTTTTAACAGTGTGGTACAGGCAATGGCAGCAGTGTACAAGGTACACTGCCTGCCATTTCCTCCCTCCCCCCTCCCCTCTCCACATGACACTGGCAGTGAGGTCTGGAGAGCAGAAGCCCCTCCATTAACATGGAGGTCTATGTCACCGTGACGCGATCAGTGAAGCCGCAGAGCCCCAGAATGCTGCGGCTGGAAGCAGCATCGCCGTAGCTTTCCGGGGATATGCGGCTTTCATGGGAGCCCAGCTCATCCAGAGTTTGTTCTTCACACAAACTCTGGACGAGATGGGCTCGTCATGAACACTAAGGAGGTTAAAGTGGATGTGAAACCTAAATCTAAACTCCTTGCCACTAGGATTAATTATTTTCTGGGCTCGATTTTCCATAGAGACCAGGTGGGATTCGTCCCACAGTGACAAGCTAGCGACAATGTTTGGAAAATCATTAGTCTCTCTAGGATTTTGCAGGCTAGACAACTACCGGGTTACTTTCTGTCCTTGGACATTAACAAGGCTTTTGACAAGGTGGCATGGCACTACTTATTATTTGTGCTGCGTAAATGGGGTTTTGGAGAGCCCTTCTTGTCTTGGATCCTGACTCTATACACAAATCATTTTGCCTAAGTAAAGTATATAGGACATGTTTCACATAGCCAGAGGTAGAGATAGTCTAGAGCATGTCGTTTTTACATAAATAAAGTTCAAAATCAAAGTAAAATTAAAACTATTTGTGTTAGAGCAACACTTTTTTTGTAGTGTACCCCCAACCCTTCTCTACATGTTCAAGTTTGGTGATGATACCATAACTGTTACCCCTCTGCCCAGGGTGTCTCCTTACCTCGCACTCTGCCTCAGCAGGCGTCC
>CM070032.1:134562337-134573052 GCA_036250615.1 Ptychadena robeensis | reverse complement strand
CCCATTGAAGTCTATGGGGTTCGCGGACATTTGCGGAGGTTCGCGTTCGCCAACATCAAAGGGTTTGCGCCATCACTAGTGATGGGACTGATCATATTGTTATTCAAGGTTTTTGGGAACATTTTTAGGACATGTATTGTGTGATGCATTTACTGTGAGTATCTATTGGACACGTTTATTTCATGTTATGTGTTTAAGGGTTTTGCTGGTGGTTTTGGTAGGGATTCTTTATTAGCTGTAGGTGGTCTTATGTGCGGTTTGTTGCATATTGCTTTGAAGGAAATGTTGAATTGTCAGGATTGTGGTTTTATATCTAAATTTTTATGAAATTATTAAATATAAAACGTTCTAGTTGTTTTGGGGTAATTGAGTGTGTGTAGGTGATTTATTTAATGTCAGATGTTGCTGTTATCTGTGATAATAATTGAAATTTTACAGATTACAGGTTTTTACTGTATTAGCAAAGCATTTCTGTGATTAGCGCTCATTGACATGCTCCTTCAAGTTTATTATCCATAGACATTTATTTTTATGGTTACAGATAATAAATAAATGTTCAGTATAGGAAATAGAGACAGGAAATAGATACATTTTACATGAAAAATTACAGCTCTATTTGGGGGTTTTGGGGTGTATTTTTGGTCGATTTAGGAGGTGTTTCTGTCACGTTGTGAACTTTTCAAATGGACCAGGCACCTTCCCCCTCATCCGAGCAGGGGGTGCCTGGTTGTCTCCCATTGACTTAAATTGGGTTTGGGTGCTCGGTAGAACACACGAATATTGCGATGTGCTCGGACCTGAACGCCCGAACACTTTGCAGGCTGCCTCAGATTCTTTGCTTCCATTCGGATACCGTTTACCAAGCCTATTCCAATGCCCCAAACTGTTGCCAGTAAAGCTGATCTTCATTTCATAAACTCCTATTACCCAAACTCAGTGCAAGAAAACAGGCACCGTTAGGACAACGCATCCTCCATTAACATGGAGCCACGCCCCCAGCCCCCTTCGGCATAAACGATTACGGCGAAGACACAGGGCCGGAAAGGCTCTGTGTGCCTGCAGCTCTGTAGAAATGCTGCAGGCACAAGAAGAGCCAGTGGTTGTGCCCGATACCAGCATGGGGGCAGTTTGATTCACGATCTGCCTTGGGTGCACAAAAACTTGTGCCTGTCCCAAATAATGAGTTACAATAAAAGCTCATAACTCATTCTACCTATACATTTTTAAAACTACATATTTTATTGCTAAAAACTATTAATAACCTACCATTTACACGCTGCATGTCCAATGAGGAGATTTCACCTTGCTTGGAGTTCTTCATCTCTCTCCTCCTTGCTTGGGGTTGTTCATTTCTTCCAGCTAGCCATCAAAAAAGATAAAGGTATCAAACCTATTTGGAGACTATTACATCTAACGTTCCAAAAACAATACAAATAATCCTGCAGAACGGGGTTTAGTGGTGTCTGCTGAGCTATTGGGCATTGGCCACCAGTGAATGTCCTTTGTAGGGAGTTAGCCAAGACTATAGCATTTAAGCAGTAGACATGCAGACTAACTGGACACCTTTCCCTTCTCTGCTTCTGCTTAGAAAACATTTTTAGAAAAATTATTGATGAAGTTCAATAACCCTTTACCCAGCATAGCTCTGATCTAAATAAAAAATGCTGGATAGCAAAGTGTAATAACTATGGCAGCCAATCAGCCACCAGTCAAGCATGTTTGCTGGAAATCACACTTTAAACAGATTAAAGAAGAATAGAAGAATAAGCCCAACATTTAAAAAGTTTTATCCCACAAACTGGAAAAACAAACATTTACATGTGTAATCCATGCAGTGCAAGGACTTTTTCTGTTTGGATGCAACCTAGGTTTGTCCAAATAATTGATAGCAAACATTATTTTAGAAAATTCAGGGGAAATAAATTTTTGCACCTACAATGTGAAGGCAAAGTGAAAGAAATAACTATGTCACTTTTTCCTTGTTTGTAATATTAACTGAATACAAATACTGCAGTTTAAAAATATTTCAAAAACCTTCTGATGTTTAAATTACCTTCTTCATGCCGAACCCAGTTGTTCATCTCTTCACCTTAAACTAAAGAGACTCACGTTAAATACAAAATGAGGAAGAAAAGTGGCTTTAAGCCACAATAACATCTTTAAAAAACATATTTAAACCTAACAGAAATAAACGATTCAAGTATTCAAAAACTAATTTTGCTAAACACTGCATTATTAGACCTGAAACCCTCAAACAGAACTATTACATCCTAACCAAACAACTGGTCATCATAACCAGATAAGAATTCGTAATATACACAAACAACATTGATTAGCACAGCTTTAAGTCAAGGAAACTAACATTTGGTGATATGCTTCTTGTATACAAGGGGTTCTCAAACTACATCCCACGGGCTGGATTAGGCCCTTTATGGCGTTCTGACCAGCCCGTGGGTACACACCATGCCTCGTATCACACACCTGCACCCAATACCCAGCTTCTGTCTGGAAGCTGCCATAGACACTATGAGGCAGATAAGCAGGGGGCGTGGCAGGTTGGACACTGCTGATTGAAAAGCTGAGTACTCCAGCAAGCTAGCCTCTGTCACACCACCTGTGTTTCCAGTGCTAAGTGATACAGGTAGGATGATCCGAGTATTTCTAACATGGCATCAATTGGGGGTGTTGTGTGTGTGTGTGTGTTTGTGGAGTAGTGTGTGGTTTGGTGTTGTGTGTGTGGTTGTGGTGTGTTGTGTGTGTGTGTGTGTGTGTGTGTGTGGTGGCGTGGGGTGGGTTCAACCAATAGACCTAGTCAATTCACATAGCAGGGTCACAATAGCAATACAAACAGCGCTACACAATCCAAGGCACAGAATACACCTATCAAGGCCATACACATAGCAAGGCACATATCAATACACATAGCAGAGCACTAGTCAATACACATATCAATACAGTACTATCAACACAGGGGCTCTCAACACATACCATGGGCCAGATTAGGCCCTTCCATGGCATTGACCAGCCGGCGGGTACCACCATGCCCACACCTGTGTGCCCGCGTATCAGCACACTTCACCCATACCCAGCTTCTGTCTTGAAGCTGCCATAGACAACTGAGGCAGATCATCCGGGGGGCTTGGCAAGTTAGGAAGACGCTGATTTAAAAGTCAGAGTACTCCAGCATGCTAGCCTCTCTGCCACACCACCTGTTGGTTCCTCCCCAGTGCTAAGTAGAGACAAGTAGATGATTTCACTCCGAGTAATTTGTAACTTGGCAGAATGGGAGGGGGTTGTGGTGTGGTGGGGGGGGTGCTCAGGGAATGAGCCAAAACTCGGTAAGGTAATATTATTTGTTATTAGTAAAGGGTCATCTCTGTTGTATGTTGGAGGGGAGGCAGATATCAAAGTGTCATCTGACGCTGGGGGGGGGGGGGGTATGTGTGGCGACTGATATGGGATATGTGTATTTAATATGCTGTCAAGCCTACTGGTGTGGACCTCCCCTTTGCAGCCAAAATACATTTTACAGCACACCAAACCCCCTGTATACACATCATATCAATACCATAGCCAAGGCACAGAGCATATCACATAGCCAAAGCAGATAGCAATACACAGACCATAGCAAATACACTATATAATACAAGGGGCTCAACTACACATACCATGGCCGGTTAGGGCCTTTATGGCGTTCTGACCCAGCCCCGCGGGCTACTCACACCATGCCCATCCCCCTGGTGCCTCTTATCACTCACTGCACCCCAATCCCAGCTTGTGTCTGGAAGCCTGCATAGAACACTAAGGAGGCAAGCAGCCGGGGGCACCTAGCGTCTTGACGCATGCTGATATGAAAACTAAGTACTACTTCCAACATGCAAGCCCTACATACTTCACTATACTGGCCTACACCTATCCTGTGTTCCATGCTAAGTGAGACACATTAGGATGAAACTCACTCCGAGTAATTTCCTAACAATGGCAGATGGGGGGGTGTTGTGGGGGGGGGGGGCAGTGCCAGAAAATAAGGCAAAAAAAGGTAGTTATAATTATTAGTGATTGAGTAGTGGGTCCTATATGTGTATGTGTGGGGGGGTCCAGATCATCAGGTCATCTGGCATTGGGGGAGGGGGGGTGCTGTGTGTTTGTGGTGGCTAATTACTGATATTATGTGTATACAGCGTGTGGTGTGTCGTGTGCGAAATGATGTTGGCTACCCAGGGGGTCATCAAATAGGTTAGCGCAATATCCATATACAAGGCATACACATAACAATAAACGATCGCAAGACCATACACCTATCCGCACGTAAGTTTGCAACATACAATACACATAGGCAGGCACACTATAGCAATACCCCAAAGCAAGACACATAGTATGCACATACAATCCACATCGCAAGCGATAAGTCTAATCAACACATACATTACCATAGTAAAGGCCATATCGAAAATGTGAAAAGCCACCTCGCAATACACATAGGCAAGACAACAGAGCACATAGGCACTACCAAACAAGGGCATATAGTAATGCACATATCACTACACGTAGAACAGCACATAGGAATATCAAATAGTAGAGCACAGAGCAAACACTATTCAATACAAGGGATCCACACTACATAACATTGGCCGATTAGGCCCTTTATGGCGTTCTGACCAGCGCCGCGGGTACACACCATGCCCATCCCCGGGGGTGCCTTGATCACGCACCTTCCCCAATACCCAGCTTGTGTCTCTGGAATCAGCCATAGACACTATGAGGCAGATTCAGGCGGGTGCAATGGCTAGTAGCGAGAGCCTGAATTTGAAAAGCAGAGTAACGCCAGCATGCTAGCCCTACTGCACAAACCACCTGTGTTTTCCAGTGCTACATGATACAGTAGGATGATTTCACTCCGAGTACTTTCTACATTGCAGAATGGGGTGTGGGGGGGGGTGTGTGTGTGGAGCATGTGGGTGGGGGTGGCGTAGCCAGAGAATAATCGTGTATAGTAGGGGTCTGTGTCTGTTTTGGGGGGAGGGGTCAGAAAGTATCAGGCTCATATAATCTGGCGGGGAAAGGACGGGTGGGGGGTCTTGATTTTGTCATGGTTTGGTCATCGTAGGTGGGGGGGGGCTGTTGTTGGTGATGTACATATTACAGGGTGCTTGTGTGTGTGAAATTCTTTTGGACTGCAAAAGGGGGTCACCAATAGTACAACAATTCATGAGACAGATCAATACCCAATAGCAAGGCTTATAGCAATACACCTAATCATTACCCCAAAACATAACTTTCTCACCTAAAGATTCAACGTAGAAAGCAACATAGCAATACACAAAAGCAAGGCACATAGTAATGCACCTATCGATATACAATAAAAAAACACCTTAGATTACCCTGTCCATCTAAACCCTTTTCTAGTCATCTCAGGGCCCGTGAACCGACCCTTGTATTTTAATGAAGTTTGAGACGACTGTTCTATACTGATATTTCTACACTTGCGCGTATTGGTAATTTTCTCTGTAAAGTGACTGGGCTGTTTGGGGATTTCGTTTTTATCTAAGACTTATTAATAACGCTGCTACTTTGAGGAGGGACGCGTGAACACAAACCTTTTCTTTAATTTAATTTTTAGGAATTCTAATATATCACTCAATTTAAAGTGCTCCAATGCTGCATCCACTTTACATGAGCGCTAAGCTTTTAACGTACAACATAACATGGGGATTGGTCATAAACACTCCTACGCTTTGTTTCGAGTGGGCTTTATATTTGGGAGAAGCGGCAGAGCACTTTCTCGACCTTTTATCCCCGTTGGTGGGCAAGCCTTTATGAAAGAATTACATCAGGTACGAAACCAAGAATACACAGAGTAGAGTTTGGTCTGATCTTAGCATATTGTTGTTTCCAGTATGGGTGCCAGTCTCATATGCCAAAAGAACAGAACTATTAACATCCAATACAGCACATCCATATCCCTAGGAATTAAAGGAATCAGCATTCAGAAGCCGCCCTACCCCATTATCACTATTAACATGTCAACCAAGCTCTGGACCACTGCCAAGGCCTGCATCTTGAACATGCGACTAAGTATCTGAATTAGGTCCAGCTCCCCCCCATGTCTTAGGGGACCGCACTCGGCCCACCTTATGCCAGCAAAGAACTAGACGCACCCAGATCACTAAGCCATGATCCAGGTTGCAAGAGCCTTGCAACACTGTCAATAAACCAAATCACGCTCACAGAGAAGTTCAGACCAACGTACAATAGCACCCATTTACTACCAGAAGCTGAAAAGCTCTCTGTCGACTTCCTCAAGAGGAAATCCGCCGTTCAAGAAAAGCCCTAATCCAACTAATCCATCTTCATTATTCAAGAAAAGAGAACCTCACAAACGGGTAATCTGCATGGTAGGCAACAGGCCCTTCTCTGCATAGACTATCAGATGAACCAGAACTTCTCACTAAATCCCAGAATCATTAATCTTGAAAGGAAAGCTGGGTAAACCTACATGAATGAGTGTGATAACACAGTTCACGACTCAGTGTGGATGATAGTCTCATTAAAATCTGCATTGGGTGCACACAAACACGTTGGCCTGTCCCCAGTAATGAGTTACAATAAAAGCCTCATAACCTCATTCTACAATTCATTTTTAAACAACTACATATTTTATTGCTAAAACTATCTAATAAACGACCATTTTCACACGCTGCATGTCCAATAAGGAGAATTTCCGCCCTGCTTGGAGTTCTTCATCTCTCTCCTCCTTGCTTGGGTTGTTCATTTCTTCCAGCTAGCCATCAAAAAAGATAAAAGGTATCAACCTATTTGGAGACTATATTACATCTACCTTCCAAAAAACAATCCAAATATTCATCCTGCAGAACGGGGTTTGTGGTGTCAGCTGCGGGCTATTGGCACCAGTAAATGTCCTGGGTAAGGGAGACATCCGTACTAACTGGACACACCTTTTTCCTAATCTCTGCTTCTGCTTAGGGAAAACATTTTAGAAAACAATTATTGATGACAGTTTCAATAACCTTGTTTACCCAGCATAAAAGCTACTGATCTAAGAAAAAATGCTGGATACTAAAAGTGTATAACATGGACAGCCAAATCCAGCCACCAGTCAAGCATGTTTGCTGGAAACTCATACTTTAAACAGATTTAAAGAAGAATGAAGAATAAGCCCAACATTTGAAAGGTTTATCCACAAACGGAAAAACAAACACATTTACATGGTGTAATCCATGCACTTTCAAGCCTCGTCCTGTTTGGATTCAAACTAGGTTTGTCCTCTTAAAATCATTGATAGCAAACATTTTTTTGAAAATCATGGGGAATAATTTTTTTTGCACCTACAAATGTGAAGCAAACTACATACCATGGGCCGGATTAGCCCTTATATGGCGTTCTGACCAGCTGGCGGGTAGCACACATGCCCACCCTCCCCCCCATGGGTGCCTCGTATCACGCCCTGCACCCAAATACCAGCTTGTGTCTGGAAACTCTGCCATAGCCCTATGAGGCATATCAGCGCAGGGGGCTGCAGGTTGGAAGCTGCTGATTGAAAGAGCGGAGTAACTCCAGCATGCTAAAGCCTCTACTCTTCTACTATGCCACAACCAACCTTTGTTCCAGTGCTTGTAAGTTATACAGGTAAGGATGATTTCCTCCAAGTAATTTTGTAACATGGCTAGAAATGGGAGGGGGGTTGAGTGTGTGTGTGGTGGGTTGGGGGGGGTGCTCAGAGACATAAGGCAAAAGTGGTAAGGTAATGATTATTAGTGATTAATAGGGGGTCCTATATTTTATGTTTGGGGGTTCGAGATATCAAGCAGGGTCATCTGGCGGGGGGGGGGGGGGAAATTCTGGTGGTTGACTGAAAGATGTGTATTACACAGGTGCTTTTGTGTGTGAAATGTATTTTGGCTGCAAAGATGGGGTCACCAATAGGTTTACACAATATCAATACACATATTCATAGAATATCAATACACAAATAGCAAGGCACATGGCACGTACATAATAATGCACATTCAATACAATACAGAGCACATCGCAACACCTATGCAGAGCAAATAGCGATACACTAGCAAGATCACATAGTAATGCACTATCAAATACATGATTAGGGATTTAGTCGGGGGTCCTAGTATGTGTAAGGGGAGGGTTTAGATATCGGGTCATCTGGCTTGGGGGCGGGCCTTTGGTGGCTGACGATATGATGTGTATTACAGGGTGTTTGTTGTGTGTGAAGTGTATTTTAGCTGCCAAGGGGGTCACAATAGGTCACACATATCAATACACATTCATACACATAGCAAGGCACCTGCATACACATAGCAACGCAGACGAAATCACATCCATTACCCATAGTAATACACATAGTAACATACATTTAGAAACCGCACATACTCTCTACCCATAGGCAGAGCCCCTAGCAATACACAAGCAAAGCACATAGCACATCACATCAATACACATAAGCAGAGCCATTAGCAATACACATGCAGAGCACATAGAATACACATAGCAGGGCCCATAGCAAATACAGCATATCATTACCCATAGTAATGCACATAACACACGTAGAAAAGCCCATTCACTACACTAGCAGAACACATAGCAAACACATACATAACATAGCGAGCACTTATCAATACACTAGCTCAATACCAGGGGCTCTCAAACTACATAACTGGGCCGGATTAGGCCTTTATGGCGTTCTGACCAGACCGCACGGGTACACACATGCCGACCCCCTGGGTGCCCTCGTATCACTCACCTGCAACCCAATACCCAGCTTGTCGTCTGGAAGTCTGCCATCGACACTATGAGGCCGATAAGGCAGGGGGTCACCGTGCAAGGTTGGCAGCTGCTGATTGAAAAGCTAGTATCTACAGACAATGGCTACCCTCTACTAGTGCCACACCTACCGGTGTTTACCAGTCCACGATGGCAAAGTAGATTTCATTTCACTCCGAGGCATTGTAACATGGACAGATGGAGGGGGTTGTGCTGTGACTGTGGTGTGGATGGTGGGGGGGGGTGCTCAGAGAATACACAAAATGGTAAGGTAATGATAGTAGGGTTTTCATAGGTGCCGTCAAATTTGGTATGTTGGGGTGGGGGTTAGATATCAGTCCTTCGTGGCTGTGGGGGGGGGCTGTTGTTGTTGGCTGACTGATATTATGTTATTACAAGGGGGTTATGTGTGTGAAATGTATTTTTGGCTGCAAAGGGGGTCACCAATGGTACACAAGCAAACCATAGCAATGCACCTACCAGAGCACGGCACAATACATACCATAGCAAAGCAGGTAGTCAATACACATATCGATACATGGAAGAATGCAACATCGCAAGACACAGGCAATACCAGGCCATAGCAATACACATAGCAAGGCACATAGGCACTCAAAGGCACATATACATGCACATATCAATACCATAGCAGAGCACATAGCATACACAAAGCAAGGCACATAGCAATACACATAGCAAGGCCATGAGCAATACACATTAGCAAGGCACAATGAAATGCACTAGCAATACAAATAGCAGAGCAAATAGCAGACACTTATACCCTAGTAATGCAACATATCTCGATAAACGTATAAAAGCGCACAGCAAACACAATAGCTAGCATCCTATCAATACAAATAGGGCAGAGCACATAGCAATACACCTAGCAGAGCAACATAGCAATACACTAGCAATAGCCACTAGCAGAGCAGAGATGCAATACACATAGCAGCACATAGCAAGACATCAAGCAGAGCACATGCGAGCATGCATAGCAACACCTAGGCATAGCCCTTAGAATAAGTAGCCGAGCACATGCAATACACAGCAGAGAGTCATGAGCAAGTACACAAAGCAAATAGCAACATATCAAGCACAAAGCCAGAGCACATAGCAATAACAATAGCAGAGCACATAGCAACTACCATAGCAAGACACAAAGCAATACACAAATGCATAACATAGCAGAGCCCATAGCAGGACACATAGCATACAAATAGCAGAGCAACTAGCAATAACAAATAGCAGAGGCACATCATCCATCATTCAGAGCTCATAGCAATACACATGCATAGCACATGCAATACACAGGATAGCAGAGCACATAGCAGATACAATAGCAGAGCACATATGCAGTACACATAGCGAGCATATAGCCTACATCAAAGCAGAGCACATACATAGCAATACACCTAGCAGAGCACCTAGGCAATACACATAGCAGACAGCACAACAATACACAAAGCAATACACAATACAGAGCACATAACAATCCACATAGCATAGCACATAGCAGACACATAGCCCCCAAAAAAGAATAGACACATAGCAATAGGCAACTAGCATAGCACATCAGCAGAAGCACATAGCAATCACATAGCAGAGCACTAGACAAGATAGCACATAGCAGACGCACAAAGCAAGACCAAGCAAGCCACATATAATGGCACAATATCAATACAAATGGCAGAGCACATAGCAGAGCCATAGCAAAAGCATCAAAGCAAGGATATCAATACACATATCATTACCCATAGCAATGCACAATATCCATACATGTCGATATTACTGTAGCAATACACATAGTCAGAGTCACAAATCACCGAGCACATAGCAATACAATGCAGTAGTGCACATAGCAATACCAAAAAATAGCAGACCACAAAGCCATACATCAAAGCAATACACATAGCAAGCAG
>CM070032.1:134533842-134549156 GCA_036250615.1 Ptychadena robeensis | reverse complement strand
TGATCATAAGCAAATTGCATGCAGACTAAAGCTGAGCCAATCAGGCTTCTGCATCTGCTGTTGTAGACTGGTTTAGCATTAATGCTAATATACTTAAGTACACACAGTACACAGTACTGAACGCCTTACCGCATGTGCTGCGTTAACGGTTCCCATACACAGTTTAAGCTGCAGTAAAGAAAAGTGTGCAGCAGTGCATTATGCATTAACTCACTTTGTTGTGTGGTAATACATAATGTAGCACACACACGTGGTAAAACTTGACTTTGAACTTAATTTATGCAAAAACTATTTGTGTTAGAGCAATACTTTCTTTTTCAGGAGCTTTGCAATCAACTGGTTGAATTAAAAAAAACTCATCACTTGTAAGGGAAAAAACATTTAATGGTTTATTAACAGTTAAGCAGTTTTGTGCTTGATTTCCTAACTATCTATCGCCATGTGCAGTGATAAAGAAAAAACATTCTTTGAGTGGGATCGATCGCATTACTTTGATTGGGGTCCCCAATCAAAGTAATTGATTGATCGCAGGTCGATCGAACAGGTATCGTCCTGTGTATATCCAGCTTTACTTTCACACCCCCACCTTCTGAAATGTGCCTCTGAGACCTTTATCATAGTTATTGATAATTTTTTCCCCCAAAGAATAAGAAAAATTGCATTTTGCAAATGTATCTTGTTTAAAAAAAAAATCCTACAAATGTATGTCTGAGGTTATAAAATGCTGTGACAAGAGCTAGAAAAAAGTATCTTACTCAAACAGGTATTGTCATGTTAACACCATACACATGAATCATTTATACAGTGTTGTGACCAGAAAAATGACATTTTGCTAAAGTATCTCACTTAGACAAGCATTGTCATCGCCACACACATAAATTGCTCCCCTTACCTAGTGCTGTGACATCAGACAGAAAAGTGTCATTTTGCTAATGTTCTCTTCCTCAAGCAAGCATTGTCATCGCCATTTGCCACACACATAAATAGTTTCCATTACACAGTGCTGTGACAACAGCTAGAAAAAGGGCATATTGTTAAAGTATCTCACTCAACAGGTATTGTCATGTCAATGGCATGCACATGGTTTGTGGTGCTGTGACCATGTGGCCAAAATGTCTTCTGCTTTTGAAATCTCTATGTAGTACTTTATATTTATATTATATATGATTATATGAATAACTATATTGCCACTCCCTTTTCATATACAACCGTATATGTTTTAAGTGCTTAAACATTATGTTCTATGTTTATTATGGTTTCTGGGGCTTATTTATGCTGACATTTACTGTTTGCAGTTTTAAAGCACGCTGCTATTATTTTCAACTTAATGCAAATTTTTACTGTATGCGAAATTTCAACTCTTTAATGCAAAGACAAAATTTTGCAATCAAGTTCACATTCAATTGTAAAAATTGAGTTTCAAGTTGAACTGAATGTTCTACATTTCAACCATCTATAGTTAATAGGGAAGTGAAAGTGACCTCCAACGTCAATCCCAACCAAACTTGTTGTTTGGACATTTTTCTGCATGATTGAGGTCTCCTGTACGTTCTCTAGTCTCTAATGATTTGGCATCAGCCAAGATTTGGGTATAAGTTAAATGACGACATTACAGAGGTCCTGAAAAAGCAAGGCCAAAGCATCAAATATTGACTGATGTTATTGTCAATAAACACAATTTTAACACATGAAATGCTTGTTATTATACTTAAATACATTACTGAAACAATCTAAAAATTCTCTTTTCTCAAAACTTTTGCCTATGGTTGTAGTATCACAGATCTCACAATACATGGATTTAATCCACATTTGGCTACTGGCTCGATACCAGGGGTTTGCAAACGTTTTGACTTGTGGGCCACATTGGCGTCTTAGGTTTGATAAAGGGTCCGGACCAAGAGCCTGTAATGGTCGACCCGCAATAGGTATGCCAGTTCCTTGAAGCGCTAATGATGGCGGTGATGTGTGACGTGTGACAGGGATGGTATATTTCCTGCACTTACAAAGAAATGCTCATTCATTACAATGAGCAGAGATAATTCCTAGAGACTGCCTGTTGTCACCATGAGGATGCACCCACAGTGTCATGGTCCCCAAGGCAACATTTTGACACCTCTAAGCATTATGTGCACTCATTGCAGAGAACAAGCAGAGGGGAGCATCTTTTAAACAAGGTGACAAAGGGCCGGAAAAGAAAGCTAAATGGGACAGATCTGGCCCCCGGGCCTTAGTTTGCCCATCCCTGCTCTATACTATACAATTTTTTCAAATAGATTACACATTATGGTAGCCATATATTGTTCGATTTCTTCTCTTTCTATTTTATATTTTTCTCTCATTTTTATTTTAAATTGTAACAATACAAAAACAATGTTTTCAATGTCACCTTTCTTTTCATCGTAATATTCACTAACTTAACATATCCTTACATTAAGTGTCACCATCATGCCCATATACAGTAATACGATGTTGGTCCCTCTGGTAGCAATCGTCTCCATAACTTCTGTGACTTATGGGTGGGGTTTCTGCCTTCCCCCAAATAATGGGATCAGCTTCTTAGCGGCATTGAGAAAGTGAGGCAACATCATTTTCTTATACTTTGTAGGTGGAGCTGCTGACCGGGAAGGGAGAAGGGACAAAGGAACACTGACCCATACACACTGCTCCTCCTTCTCCGAAATCCTAACAAATTCCCACACCCCCCAGGGATGGAGGGGGCCGCTTCACCCACTACGCCGAATCATACCTGTTAACCTTTCCGATTTGTCTGCGAAAGTCACGTTTTTTATGTTGCCAAATCCCGATTTCAACAAATCCCGGATTTTTCGTAATTTAGCAGGTAGAGGCCGTTACTCTCCCTGCTAATGTCTCACACATTATCAGCACAAGCGATGCTGCTGAATCAACTAAGACCTAAGCCCGATACTGGAAGTGACATCACCTCCTCCCCATTGACACCGTCATTGACATCACTTACTGTATTTCCCCCGTTTTTGTTATTTTTTTAAGTTGAAAGGTATGTTACAAATATGGATGTGCATAGGGCACCATAAGGCTTCTCATAAACATGCATATTCGGAATAGCGAGAGAAACGTCCCTGACCTTAGCTTTGTTTCCAATAAGGTTTGATAAATGGGCATTCCCACCAGATATGCAGGAAAGTCTCCCATCACCATATCTGCACCAGCAGCATGGTGAAGCTGACATGTTAAATTTGGCTACTTTCACAGGAGTCCTAAACAACTTCTGAATAACTTACATCCCAAATCCTGTTTTCTGGTGTTAAGAGACGTGTGTAGTTTCTGCTCCTCTGTAAAGGTTCTTCCAAGCTTCCCATTTAGAAAAAAAAGTGGGGGTAGGCCTGTTTGTGTGATTTGTCTATAGTCAATCTATAAATAAGGGCATTCAGGATTAACCCCTCTAGCGTTTCCAGAATTTGATAACAAAACAAACTCTGCCTGAACTGGGATAGTCAAAACTCCGACCACTTCTGGCACTGCCCCTTTGGTGTCATCAGTAGCACCGGCGATATGTAGAGGGGAAGGCAGGAAAAACAAACCAAGTACTGTGCACTAGTGTTGCACTCGAATATTCAAATTGCGAATATATTCTGCGAATATCGACTATTTGAGAATTCACAAATTTCGCAAATATGGCGGTGGATATTTGCAATTTCAAATATTCGCAATATTCTGCATTGGGATGCTTATGGCAATGGATTGTAAATATATATTCCCAATGCAAAAAAAATAGTGACCATTCATTTTGAAGGTATATGCGAATATATTTTTGCGAATATCGAATATTAGGAGAATTATTTGTGAAATATTGTGAATTCGAATATTGCCTATGCCACTCATCACTAACGGAGATAACTGGGAGCTAAGTCTGAGCTGTAACGGAGGTGGCATTCTGGATAGTTTTCTGTAATGCTGGCCTGAAGAATCATTTTTGACTGGAACTGAGTGCTTCATAGTTTGAAGTCACTCCCCTGTATTTATATTGAAAATATTACCCTCCTAAACATTGTATAGACTCTGAATCTATTTTAGTTTGTTTCAACCATTTTTAGTTGATTTCAGCCATGTTTTATCATTTAGACATTTCACATTTCAGCCTCCATCTCTGAAACTTCTTTTGAATAAAGGTAGGAATACACGTATAGATTTTTGCACAATCGACAATAGATTCGATCAGGATGATCGATGTTTTGATCCAATATCGATTGTGCCTTTATCGAATGTATACACTGTATTTTCATTCAACCGAATGAAATTTCGTACTGGAATAAAATTTTGTTCGATTTCGGAACAAGAAATTGCTTAATTCAAATTTATTAAATCAAACAAAAATTATCGAATGAAACAATGGTACATTCAATTTACATTCGTTTTTTTACAAGATAGATGAAAACTTACCAACATATCCGATCAGCTTTCGATAGATTTTTTAATCTATTGAACAAAAAAATCGACCTGTGTATTCCCAGCTTTAGTGTGGTCTCCAGAAAGGTTAAATTTAGATTGATCTTCATTGGGAAATCAGAAACTCCCTCTTCCTGCTGGTGATACCCTTAGGTAAGTGCATAGATTTGCACTGCAGTTTCCACTGTATCTTCATTATGATTAAGTCAAATGGTCAGCCATCACCACTCCCAACCAACATGCCATGTCTACCCAGCAGTTGTCCATAGGAATAGAATGAGGGCATTCAGCAGACGATTGATAGCTAGCCAATGACCACCTAGACCATAGTGACAACTGTGACATGATTGCAGTTGCAGCTCATGTGAATTTAAGGTAGGAATACACGGGTCGATGTTTTTCCTGATTTTTGCATAGCTGAGCGCCACTGAGCTGTGCAGAAATCTAGGAAAAAATCGACCCGTGTATGCTGTTTTCCGAGCGAGATCAATAGATCTCGCTTCTACTTAAATATACACTTGTGCGATTTACTCTCATATTCAAACTTTGTTTTGCTTTGTAAATGGTAAAATCCTGTAATACCTAGATATTATTTTATTGTAATATACGTTTTGCAACATGTATGTGGTCAAAGGGCCACTACTGCTAAATCCCAGTGAAATTTATTGTGAAAAATTTTTATATTAGCATTTTAATTCAGCAACTTTTTTAAACAACAACAACATAGGCCAGAAAGCTTTCAGGGTCATAACAAAGCAAAATACAAAAGGAAATATACTACCTTGGTCTAAATAGACATAATAAAAAACCTTTTACAAAATTTGATCATACTGACAACAGCAACAGAAACAAACATAATTAAATGTGCTTAAAAAGAGATAGTAAGATGCATTGTATGGTGGCCCTTCAACCAACGAGCCCAGAGCGAGTACAATTTCTGGACAACACCCGGTGTTGATAGGTATATAAGATTTGCATGTCTTTTAATCAGAAATCAGAAAATATTGGAAGCAGTGTTGCTGTCCTTCTAGTCTTAATAGCCCTAAATGCATGTAATAGGATAGCAGGGAAGAGCAACTGAAAATACTAAAGAAAAGTGAGCAGTGATATCAACCCAATAGCGTACTAATTTTGGGCCATGCCCGATGGATTAAATCCCTAGGCCTATCTTCACATTTACAGTAGTCATTGGCTGCTATTTTAAATTTAGGACCTATGGATAATAAAATGTTAATATTACTGGTCTGTTGCTCCTCCAAAATTTCACCAATGTCTCCATCCCAAAACTCTTGCTCACCAGAGAGGGATGGAAGCAAGGTCTTTTTATGAATATATCAACCCTACTTGGGTTTTCTTAAAAGAATGGTTTATATCTTACAAAATGAAAACAATTGTTGTAAACCTCTTTACTTGGTGGTAGAGCAATTCTAGTTTAGTGAAATATACTCAATATTGTATATCTGTATATTGTTTATAGCTGGCCATGACAAGGTGGAAAAGTGTGTATATACCTTTAGAAAAAAGTAACTTTTCTATACAGCAGCTGCCAGGGGTAAGGTCATGGCTCCTCTTTCCGCTATTTTGACTAAGTTCACTTCCTGGAAACTGGCTAAGCCCTCCCCTAGGCAGAGGTTATTTAGCCACCTTGTTACTGTTTTCCCCGGGGTCATCCCAACTTTAAAAAGCTCTCTTTTCCTGCAGCCTGCTGAAGAGTGTTCCCAGCCAGGGTCTGGGTAAGGATGCCTCCACCACAGCATGTAACCTCTTGCAAGGACTGCCTCTCTTCTTTACTGGGTAGGATCCATCAGCCACATACCTGAGCAGCTGATTAGGTTTGTTTGGACTGTAGCCCCTTTGACTGTATATACTCCCACTAGTAAACCGTTATTCCCCCTAATCAGCTGTGTGGACATTCCATTATTCGTGTGCAAGCGTGTGACAGAGTTAGGCATAGAGAAAATTTTAATTTCCTGGTTGCCCCACTGAGTTACCCTGGGCAACGCTACACAATCACTGTCCTATTCCCCTAAATTTAAAGTCTGTTGTACATTTTCATAGGGAATGTTATATATTTATAGCTAGTAGCAGTAGTGTTGTTCAATGCAAACCTGTTAGGGTCTGCACCACACAACCTGGATTGGCGCAGGGGTGTCAGGAGCAGGAGCCAACCGGGGGTCTTCCCCCAGAGCCCCCCTAGCGGAGATAGCCAGGGATCCCTTAGGGGACCCTGTGGTCTTTTCCCGCACCCCGTTGGCAAGGTCCTGCTTCCCTGACTTACCCCTCCAGATAGTGTGGCAGCAGGCCTTGGCGAAGTCCCTTTAAGAGGAGACGGAAGAGTAGTCGGGTCACAAGCAATGGTCGAGCGGGTAGAGGTCAGGCGTAGTCGTTATCCCATGGCGAGGGTCAAGGCGGGCGGCAGACGAATAGAGTGGTCACAAAACAGCAAAGGTCGGGGTTCCAGAGATCAGACGTGGTCAAAGACAAGCAGGGTCGGTTAACGGGTGGTCAGGTAGAATAGCAAGATCAAGCATGGGTCACACAGCAAGCTGTAATCATCCAGCGCTGACTGTTTGGACTGACCAGTTATATAGGAAATGCATCCCCAGCACCACCCCTCTGGGAGGGGCGCATCTCCGGGGACACACCTCCTTGTCAGTCCCCTAGTACTCAGTGATGGTTCACGTTCGCGCATGCGCTCGCGCGCGCCGCTGCACGGAATACGCACTATCGATGCACGATGAGAGCGGACGGGATGGCCGACCGGCGGATCCTTACGCCATCCTGGACCGCCCCGTGTGTGTGTCCCCCAAAAGGGACCCGAGCAGGTAAGGACACGTGTGACTGAGGGGGTGGTGACAGGGAGCGCTGCCGAGCGGGGTCCTGACATAACCCCCCCCCCAAGCCGGACTCCGACGGCAAGAGGGCCAGGCAACTCAGGGCGACGAGAATGGAACCCGGCGACCAGGGTCAGGAGCATGGACCCTCCTCCCTGGCACCCAGGAGGCCTCCTCCAGCCCGAAACCCTTCCATCGGACCAAATACTGGAGCCCACGACCCCTAAAACGAGAACTGAGGACAGACTCCACCTCATACTCCTCGACCCCCGTTCAAGGACACAGGAGGATGAGGAGTATGCTGGGGATTCGCCCGGGAAACGAGTCAACCCTAACCCGGCTTTAAGGAAACATGGAACAACCGGGTGCACCCGCATCGAGGCAGGGAGACGGAGCCGAACCGCCGCGGGGTTCCCCCAGAGGCGTTCCACACATACGCGCCCCAAAAACCGAGGAGCCAACCGCGGGGTTGGGCAACCGCGATCGGATAGAGGGACGAGAGCCATACCTTATCACCCGGGCGGAGGACCGGAAACGGAGCACGCCGGTGGTCAGCAATGGACTTCATTGTCTCCTGAGCCTGGAGAGGCGATCCGGGCGAGTCCCCAGCCCCATGCAGGCCGTCAACCGATTCGACACCATGCGGGAACCGTAAATTCCGCGGGAAGGAAACCGGGAGAACCGGGTGGAAACCGGAGTTCAGAGACACGGAGTGTAGGCTGTTGGAAGATTGCAGGGAGTTGTTGTAGGCGAATTCCGCCACAGGGAGGAGAGAGGACCAGTTGTCTTGGGAGTCTGAAACGAACAGCGCAGGTACTGCTCCATGCCCCTGTTCATCCTCTCACACTGCCCGTTGGATTGCGGATGGTATCCAGAAGTGAGGGATGATGAAAAACCGCAGCAGCGGGCCAACTCTTTCCAAAACCCCCCGAAGTAAACTGCGAGCCCCGGTCCGTGACGATGTCCACCGGATACCGTGCAACCTCACGACTATTCCTTCAGGAACACAGCCGCGGTCTGGGCGGCTGTGGGAGAGCGGGTAGTGGCCACCAAATAGCCATCTTTGAGAAGCGATCGATAATTGTGAGGATGACTGTGGCTGAACGGAAAGAGGTAGATCCGTCACAAAGTCCATGGCTAGATTGTGACCAGGGCCGTTCAGAAGAGGCAACGGGAGAAGTAGACCAAAAGGACGGGTCCCGGAGGGACTTAGAACGTGCACATACTGGACAGTTACGAAACGTACTCCTTACAGTCTTTGCTCAGGTCGGCCACCAGAACTGACGCTGTAGGAGTTTCCGTTTGTCCCGCTGGACTCCGAATTGTGGCCGGCGGAGGAGGCCATCATGGCAGAGGGCAGAGACCTCTTGACGTCACCGGCTTTGGTACGTATATCAGGGAGTCCTTCCACAGCATCCTCCCCTCACGGCTGGTCAGCCCGGGTGTAGGAGTGGACTCAGGGAACCTTAACCGTCTTCAGCCGTTCTGCTGGAGGTCTGGACCAAGGAGCAGGAAATGTCGGTCGTGCAAGATGGGGTCAGGCCAGAGGTAGCGGGGTACCGGGTACATCCGGAGAGCGCGTCTGCTTTCTTATTCTTGCTACCTACCGCCCGGTGTGTAGGTCAGCTGAAAGTCAAACCGGGCAAAAATTAGAGCCCAGCGGGCCTGACGGGGGTTCAACAACGTTTTGCCTGACCGAATATACTGGAGATTCTTATGGTCTGTAAAAATCAACAGTTGAGTGTTTGCATCCCTGCCATGGAGGTATCTCGCCATTCCTTCCAGCGCCGAGCCTTCAATGGCTAAGAGTTTCACGGTCCGCGCCCACGCTGTAGTTCCCTCTCTGCCTGGGTGAGTTTGCGGGAGTAGAGAGGAACAGGGTTGCGAGAGTGTTTCGGATCACCATCTCTCCTGAGAAAGAACGGGACTTTCCGATGGCCGATTCCGATGGCGTCCACCTCTAGTAACGTACCTGCGACTTCTGGGTCCCGGATGTCTGAGTGACGGGAGCAGGTAGTGACGCCTGTTACTTCTTGAGGTAGTCCAAATGCGCTGTCTGGAGCGGCCGAAGGACGGCAGGCCAAATCTGCGACCTTGGTTCTTGGTGAAGTTGAGTTAGCGGAATGGACAATCATTGGATGAACCCCTGTGATAAACAGAACGTCTATAAAGTATGTCGCGAACATCCCAAGAACCTGCTGGACTGCTTTGTCTATACCAGGGGTGTGGGCCAGTCTAGTACTGGCGGTGAGACCTTTTTTTGGGTCCAGGTGGTGATGCCATCTTGTGGATATTCAGGAGACCAAGAACAAAGGGGGATGGAGTGTCTGTTCGAACAAACACTCTTTTCAGCCCTTGGCGTAGAGGGGAGTGCGAAGCCCTCAGGCGTTCTCGAGCGACTTCTTTGGCATGTTGTATGTCCGGTGTTTGTTCAAGGGAACTCATGAGTAAACAAGGATGTTGCGTCCAAGTATACCAATAACGAACGCTGTCCCATGGAAGTCCTCGGAACACGTCATTGATGAGCACGTGCTTGGAATCGTGCTGGGGCGTTGCCATAACCTCGAATGGCATGGACCAAATATTCCGACACATGACCCAATTTGGGTCTGGTAAGGCCGTCCTTTCCACTCGTCGTCTCCCGGGCTGTACCAACGCAACAAGGTTATAGCCGCCCCCCGGAGATCCAGACTTGAGAAAAACCTTGGCGGGAGGTGGAGTGCGCTGGGTTAGAAGTCCCTAGTATGAGGGAGAGGGTAACGCATTTTTGATGTTCGTGATTGGCGTTTAATAACTGGGCCGGTAGTCCTATAATGGGGCGTAATGACTGTTCCTTGTTTTCGTGACAAAAACATACGCGGCCCCCCGTGCAGGTGAGGTGGACCTACGTCATGAAACCCTTCGTCTCAGGAGAGCCTGCGATATACTCTTGAGTGGCCTGTGGGACTTCCTTCTCGGCCAAAGGATAAATGTGGTCCGATATGGCGATTTTTTCGCGCTGCCCTGGAGTACGGCTCCATAGGCGACACGTCCATAAGGCCGATGGGGCGGTAATAAATCGGTCAGAGAGCCCCCTTCTTGCTGAACACAATCGAGGAACCTCATGGTACTGGGGTGGACACGAGTGTGAAGTCTGAGGGTCCCTCAGTTGAGCGAGAGGAGCGATGCCTGAGGTGCTGTCGGACAATGATGTCTGCGCAGTAGTCCGAGGTGAACCCGTATTGTTGCCTGGGTGGCCCAGTCAATGGCAGGGTTGTGGCTGGTGCGGAACCATGGTAACCCAAACCACAGTGAACAGTGGGAGATGGGATGACTGAGAACCTGATCTTCTTCTGAGTTGGGTCCGGAGGGATTAGTGCTGGCGGCTGAGGTAGTTTAGTCCCCTCCAAAACCACCGGACCCCCGAGTGAAGCAGGGAACCGTTTTTGCGATGTCGGAGATAGGGATTATGGGTGGTGGCTTTTGTCAGGATGAGTGATGTTGTGGTCGCCTGGCGAAGGAGGCAATCGATGAAACCAATCGCAAGGCGCCTGACAATCTAGTACTGGCCTCAATCTTGATGTCGTCCTGCGGGATACCCTGGTAAGAGAGAAGGTAGAGAGAGATGTGAGGAAAACCCCGAAAGTTCGCTGAGTCCCGGGGAAGTGCTTGGCAGGCACACCTTACCCGTAGGTCGGACGGTGACAGGAACGCAGCAGGTGTCCGGGTTCACCGCATTAGTCAGACAAGAGATTCTCCCCTGGAATGCGTCTCGTCACGTTCTCCCACGGCTTAGAGGACGGACCGGGTGGCTCCCAATCTGCATTGGCTCCGTGGAAGAGATCACGATGAGGTAAATGTCCGGGGGACCAGGGGGTGCAGAAAACGAGGGGGTGCACGAGCTGGTCCCTGAAGAAGCGGACGTGGAAGCCCTGCTGCGCGTCAGCTGCTGCGCTACCCTGAAGGCGGCCAGGTCCATAGTCGTATCTAGATGAGTCCATGAGTCCCTGTCAGGGGTCTGGGGAAGTTCCTCACCGCGGGCTAGCGTCATCTTTCAGGGCCTCCAGAAGTCCCACACGGAACTGGGCTTGCCGTAAAGAGGGTTATTCGTTCACCTCGAGTTCTGCACAATAACCGGTGAAAATCTGGCCACATACTTCCTCCGCATGGTCGGCGGCCGGTGCGTAAGGCCACGAATGGCCAGCATCAGCAGTCTCACCTCTGCGTGGGTCACTATATACAGAGTTGACCAAGCCTTCTGGAAGAAAGCCTCACCGTTGGTCATGGCAGGATCGTTCTGTGTTTTGCCAAGCTTGACTGGCCCATCTCTGCGGCTTCACCCTGGAGGAGGGACATCAACGGTACCCCGGACCTTAATACGTTCTTCATGTGAACGTCCTTGGGTAGCAACGCAAAAATGGAGTAGAGCCAGGCAGCATCCTGGAACGTAAATCGAATTCCGCCCTATCCACCGGAGAAACCTGGTGGGCAGCTGGCAGCTTGGGTTCGGGTGCGCTGGCGGGGGTCAGCCAGACCACTGGTGGTGAAGGTTAATACGTGTGGGCTGCCTGTAACGGGCTGGCAAGCCCCCCCGCGAGATGGGTTTTTAGTCCTTGCACCTGTCCTGCACACCAGTCGTCCAGAGAATTCTTCCCTGTTTTGCCCCCTCCCCAAGGGATGTGACATGGCCTGGATGAATTCTTGTTAGGGTCCTGCACCACACAACCTGGATTGGCCGCAGGGGTGTCAGTGGAAGCATGGAGTCTAGAGCCAACCGGGGGTCTTCCCCGAGAGCCCCCCTAGCGGGAGTATAGGCAGTGATCTCTTTACCCTTGAGGGGACCCTGTGGTCCTTTTCCCGCATCTCCGGTGGCAAGGTCCCGTGGGGGAGCTTTCCCTGACGGGTGGGGTACCCCGGTCCAATGGGAGTGTGTCAGCATTGTGGGGCTTGGCTGCTTGTCTCGCTGAGCTTCGCGGACGGAGGGCGCCAATAGGTGTGGCGCGAGGGGAGTGGCGCCCGATAAGTCTGGGGTGTGCGTGAAATGAGTCCTTCGTGATAGGGAGTAGGTTTCGTGGTGGTGGGTGGGGGGGAAGTGAGGCGGAAGAGTAGGGGGTGGCAGGGGGGGGTTGTTGCAAGAGCCATGGTTCGGTGGTCGTGTGTCGTAGATTTGTCTTCATGGGGCGCGGGTAGGGGTTTTGCTGTGTCGGGTAGGTTTGAGCAACTAGCAGGGCGAGGGGTCCAAGGTCGGCGGCCAGACGAAGAGATGTGTCGTGCACAGGAGGACTGGTGATGTGCAGGGCAAGTGTGGTGGGGCGGGGTTGCCAGAGTAGCAGACGTGGGTCAAAGACAAAGCAGGGTCGGTTAACGGGTGGTCATGTCCAAGAATGCACAGATCAACGCACATGGGGTCCAACACAGCAAGACTGTAAAGAATCATCCGACGCTGGACTGGTTGTGGACTGACCAGGTTGATCATAGGAAGTGCATCCCCATGCACCACCCGCTCTGGGAGGGCGGCAGAGGTCGGGTCTAGGTGGTCATGGTCGGTGGGACCCACCTCCATGTGGGGCTGACTGTGGGCCACCTAGGGTGTGACTCAGGCGGGGTTGATGGTGTCACACGTTCGCGGCATCGCGCGGCGCCGGCCGCGCACGAGAAACAGCGTGCTCTCGCACGCGCATGCAGGACGGACGGATGTCCGACCGGCGTATTCCTGAACGCCATCCTGGACCCCCCCGTGTGGTGTCCCCAGAAAGGGACCGCGTAGCAGAAGGCAGTGTGACTGAGGGGGTGACAGGGAGCGCTGCCGAGCGGGGTCCTGACAAAACCTAAATACATAGCTATGTTTAGATAGGAAGAGTCCTAGTCCAAACGCTACCTGGGACTTTCACAACACAAGGTGCAAGTGTTCAAATACATGGACATAATTTTATTAAGAACAGTACAGAAAAAGGAAACCAAAATTTTTTTCAAAAGTTACACATCATAAAATCCAATTTGTCCACCAATGAAATGGTCATACAGATACATGAGCTTCAAACTTAAAAATGGTCCCAAATTATAATTTTTCAATGCGTTTCGCCCTGAAATTCAGGGCTTCATCAGGAGTTAAATCTTGGGTCAATGCCTATATCATAAATATGTTTAATGATTTTCAGTTGGGTTTCAGTCTCACAAACAGTACATTCATCTGCCTAGACCCTGTATTGCTCACTTTCTCTATGACCTTTCTTGGTAATCAAATAGCACCAAATAACTCCTTCTTTCTTAGCCTTCATTATAACCTCTCCCTTCATTGTTCCTTACAATGTGTTGCAGATGCCATTTACCTTAACCTAGCAAGGGGTTAATAAGTTATAAATACTGCTCTTACGTGTTTCTTTCTTTCTGGGAACACGTGTTCCGCATGTGTCAAAGGACTAATCAATATGAATTACCAGGCAATCAGTATGTGAATCCTAGGGGTCCTATCTACCTTACTAATGTGAGTGCTTTTTCAGCAGCTGTCTCTATTAGTACTGCAGCGCCACAAAATTAATTACAAACCAGGTTTGATTTCCTCTTTTGGAGATATATGTAATATTTCCCTAGGCAGTCAACATATTTGCATTGGTACTGTTAAATAATTCTGAATTTTAAAGGCATCACATAAGAAATATACATGCATTTATGTTAATGAGTGTCTGCATTTTTTTTTCTCATTTTATCCAATGTAATTTTTTACTTAATAATTAGATTTTTTCATTTATATAACAGTATTAATATTTACAGGGTGTTAGCCATGTAATAACAAAAAATACATGAATACATTTCATAAAACTATTTAACTGTGATTAAACAAAAAACGAAAAGTTCATATATACACGTTTTTTAGCCCTTAGATTTTGAATATGCATTTGTAGGCACCCTTGGGTGGCAGCATTGTCAGTCAGTGGAGAGGTCAGTGATAAGGTATGTACAGATTATTAATAAGATAAGCTTTTATAAATAACCAACAAAGCCTAAATCCTGCTAACCATTATTTAACTGTAAAACAGATAATTGTAAGCACCCGTGTCAATAATAAAAAGTTTGTCTCAGCCCTGTTAGCTTCAGCTCTGTTCAATTTGATAAAGCAATCATAGAGAGAAAGGATGGCTATCATGATCTACAGGTACATAAAGCCATATTATAGCAAAACAAAAACTACCCTGTCAAAGTCAGGCAGGCAGAGACAGATTTTTAGACTTAAAATAGTAATGAGTTCTTCTTCAACATATAGAAGATGTATTTGTTACAGAGATGAATTTCTCTACACAAATAAAATATGTACCAGCAGCATTTCCAACACAGTAAATTATAATTTCACCTAGGGATAACCAATATTTAACAGGTAATTTTACTATGAAGTATTTATTTCATAAGCTAAAAATGGAATCTTTGGTTGAGACTTTGTCCTTACAACATGGCAAATGTTAATTGCTTCTTTTAAAATAAAATGGCTTGGCCTGTGATATTACCTGTGGAAATAAAACACAAGTGTTAATTAAGTTAAATAGAAAAAAAGCTATCACTGGGAGAAAGAATGTGTAGACACTTATATACAACTCAACATGGAGACCTGACTGAGGCTTTTTACACATGAATCTGTTACCTCCTTCACAGCCTAATAGATAAGGATTGTGTCTTTCCAGTTTGTTTTTTTTGTTGCTATGTTTTATGTAATTCTTTATAGTGGAAACTTGTACTAAAAGCCAAATATTGTACTTCATTTTGACTCACATTGATGCTGAATTACACATTCTTAGCAAAAACCAAGCAATGTGAATAGGGAACACTGAGTGAAACAAAACAAATAAAGCTCCCCATAGACGGGCCGATTCCCGGCTCATAGTTGCAGGCGACCAAGTGGCATGCTCGCTCCCGCCGAGCAATACGGCCCCTTATCCCCTGATAGGATCTCTTAATTATAAAGATTAACCCCTCCCTGCATACAGTGTTACGTAACTCTCACCGAACTTAACGAGAGGGAGTGTGTCACTGACATGGAGCGTTATCAGGAAAGGAAAATTACGGTAAGTATGTAATTCAATTTTC
>CM070032.1:134517140-134528819 GCA_036250615.1 Ptychadena robeensis | reverse complement strand
GGGGTGGGACATTAGCAGGGAGAATATTCTCCCTGCTAATGTCCCACCGGAAATCCAGGATTTATTGAAATCGGGATTTGGCCGGGAGAGCCACATAAAAAACCTGACTTTCCCAGCCAAAACGGGAGGGTTGACTTGTATGGACATGGTTGTTGGTGCCAGATGGTCTAGTCTAATTGTTTTAGAAACTGATTTTCTGTGATATTAAGATTATGGTCTAACTAGGGGAATAAATGTAAACAGGAAAGAGCAACAATTAAAGATATGCTGGGAATTATCCACAGGTTTCTTGCCGAACACTAGATTGAGACCTAGACACATAACAATTCATCAAAGATAAAAGACATATAGTGATTTATTAAAACAATATGCATGTTACATTACTAGATAATCAGAATGAACCATTGGACTACCTGAGGGCAGCAATACCGGATGATTACAATACTCATCCAATATCCCTGTATTCTTCCATTCTAAAGTGAATATCATAGATCAACAGATGCCGTAGAGGGGACACAAACCCTTTATCCAACTCTGGCATTTCGCCCAGTGTAGGGGAGCAAATTTCCCTCTGTGTATGAATAAGAAGCAGTGCAACAGGATATTCAAACACTTGAAAAAGAAAATAACATAATTGAATACCAGCATCCCAAAAATATCACCATATAACATAACATCATAATTAACAGACAGTAGATCACTGTAATTGACCCACGGCTTGGTATATGGAGTGGCTTACAATGGTAAACTCTCATAGGAAGGAAATAGGCAGGCCTGGTGTCGGGATGAAGCAGCTATGCCAGACTAGTGGCTAACAATGGAGCTGCTCGTCCAGGGAGACCCGTCCCAAAGAGTGGACCCCCAATGAAGGGAAAGGGGGCACACTGCATGGCACCCCACTGCTGATGGGACTATAGGGAACCCAGTAGGCTGTCAAAGAACAGGGAATCAAGATTAAGCATTTACAAGTAATGGTGCTCCGATCTGCAACAAAACAACCTAAAGGATATCTTACTCAGCCCAATAGAGATGCCAAATAGGTATGAATATATCTATAATAACTCGATATAGTCGAGTCAGGACAATTTTGACTTTTCTTCAAAAATCAACCCAAAATTTCAACTAAAAATTAACTTATAGCGTTGATTTGGCTATAGCATGTGTAGTTTTTGCAAAAATGATGTTCAACATTTAAATTTTTCTTTCTTTTTTGTAGCATACCCTCAACCCTTCTTTATATCTTCACTAAGTTTGATAATGATGCCATGCTCAGGGGCTTTGCAACCAACTCCCAAAGTTGAACTGGTCAAATTTTCTAAATCAAATTTCACCATCTCTACTCATCACTTGTAAGGAGAAAAAAACCTTTAATGGTTTATAAGAACTTAAGCTGGCCATACACGGGGCGATTTTTTGGTTGATTCCCGAATGATCGATAGTCATGCAAAACAAAAAAAAAACACGATTCACCTGATTTGGATGTAAATACCATCAAATTAAAGCTGACAGTAAAGCACATTGTGGTGGTGTATAGAGCCCAAAATTTTAGAATTAAGTCAATGTCCCAATGTTTATGGACCTGACTGTATATACTTATATAAGGAACTTATATTAATGTGTCTCATGGGCAAAACATATAACAATCTGGTTGTCTCTCTTAAGATGGAAAAGCATCCCATTACCTTATTTGCTAAAGAAAATTTAAGTTCTGTCTTTTTATTACATCTATGAAATCAAAGTAATATTTATTTATGTATATTTATATAACAACAAATTGTCCTATATTTCTATTCTTAATTTGGTTGCTAGTAAGCTGTTTATTTATGCATTCCACACTGCCCCAGCTAATGTCCCATTTGGTGTATTTTATGATATCCTCTATGTGTTTGACTTGTTTCCTGTAAGGGCAGCTTTAACCTAATATTTAATGTATACCTTCGACACTGATGTAGATCCTCCAGCTCCTCTTATGGTGGGCAGAAACTTAATTAGATTGTAGAAATGTGCTTAAACATTTCATAAACTAATCAGAATTTTCCCTTGGGCCCCCTTCAACTGTTGGCTAGAGAAATAAACTGGTTATTACAGAGATCCTGGGCTGCTGTAAAAGTGCAGTATACAGCTGTTACTTCTCCATGATCAGACATCTGTTCAATGGAAGCCATGTCTTGACTATTAAAATTCTTGAGAGATATGAAAGGGAAAATGGTAAATAATGGATTATGCTTCATATGAATGTGAAATAGTATACAGAGGGTTTTTAGACATAAGCATAATTTTTATATTTATATGTCGATGATTTTCTTCCTGAAATTCTATTATGGTCTATTTGCCAATATAACTAATTTAAATTTTTAACAATACAAAATCTTTCCAATTGAAGTTCAAAATAGTTCATGATTACATAGAATTAAATTAAGTCACATGTTCCAATATTTTATTTTGTCATGTACTAGATTTACCGAAGTGCTTCGTTGAGTATTTCTGCTTCTTCAAGGGGTATTAATTCTTGTTTTTCCGATAGGGATGTGGGAGACCCAGTTAGACCCAGTAAAGAACAAGGGACTTGTCAAGCCTGATTATGATTTTTTTTATAATAGACAGAGAGTTCTAACCATCTGCATTGTGTTAGTGGATGTCATTGTGTACACAGACTCCCAGTGCTGATGCCGAGAATGCTGAGCAGGGGACATACACATACATGTGACTTTTGGAAGTGCAAACCATTGAATATTTTGAAGGCTGTGCCACATGTCTCTGTGTTCACAACAATCAATCCCATGTTTAAACAAAAACTAACCGCGTTGATGAAATAACCTATTGTTCAGCTCAGGGAATCTGTGTACACAGTGATATCCACTACCACGATGCTGGTATAATTTACTAATTGCATTGTATACACTAGGAAGTTATCTGAATACTACATGAAAAGCTTATTTAACATGTTCTCTACTTCTATGGCTATGTTCCCACATAGGCGATCAGCCGCGGGGCCGAAACAATTTTAAACGCACGCAACGATCGCGGCGAATTGTCTCCATTTAGTTGAATGGGTTTGTGACATTTCAATATCTTAAAGTCCGATTTTTTTAGTGCCAAACATCCTGGGAGCAATAGCTCTGAATCCCAGGATTTGATTTGTTCCCTACAGCCAAGCCAAAAGCCACTTCCGGGAGGGATATATTAGCTGTATTAGCACTATCAGTACCCATTCTCTGAACACAATGACCAACCAGCTGGGTCAATTAAGGCTATTTAGATGAAATTTACATTCTGTATTGCAATATGTAAATGCTCATGGGTAAGTTGCTGGAGCCAGATAAAATGTGACTCTATATAAAATGGTCATAGTGTTCAGAAATAGTGATGAGCGGCATAGGCAATATTCAAATTCGCGAATAATTCTTCTTATATTCGATATTCGAGTGTATGGCCATGCATTGCATGGTCACATGAGGTATTTATTTTTGCATTGAGAATATATAATCGCACTGCATGGCCATAGGCTTCCCAGTGCATAGTATCGAGAATATTTGAAATTGCAAATATCAGTCACTATTTTTGCGAAATTTGTGAATTCTCGAATAGCCGACATTCGTCAAATATGTTCACAATTCAAATATTCGAGCTCAACACTATTCAGAGAATGGGTACTGCTAGTGTATAGAAGCATGGTAAAGTTTCAGCCATGCATACTGCTGGAACAAAGGTCTGCCTCCTGGCACTGGTCCTTTGGTTTGGCTGGATAAATATAGAGTGAATACTGCTGGAACATGTGAATGGCTATGTCTCTGACTTTTTTTAAAAAAATTCTCTCCAAATCTATGGCATGTGTAATATGGTACCGTGACTTAAGCTATTGCAGTAAAAGGGTAACTATTGCAGACAGGCACATGTAAGAGAGAATATTATCTGCCGTGTAATTCTCATAACCATTTTCATAAAAATTTTGTTTTACTGTACATCCTACCTTGTGTAAAACTGTACATTTTTATTCTCAAAAATATCTATTTTTTTCTTTCAGAGGTCTAGAGAAACGTTTGACCTTAATCCATATGCCATTTCCTCTTCACTAAGTGCAATTAAAAGACGATATTCCGGTACTCCTCAACTTCCACCACTTACCCATCGTCAGGCTGGTGGAGATTCCGGCAAATCTGAGCCAGAAACCGGCTCTCGTGTGGTTTTCACTATAGAAGAAATTGATACTGGGGGGTATGAAGATGCTGTGACAAACTACTTAAGGTAGGAAAAGAAAATTGTTTTGTAGGCTTCTACCAGAAGGCCTGGAGCCCCTCCTATCGATCAGATTGTCTGTGACTCATCAGCACCTAACTGGGCAGAACACCATTGTACAGGGGAAATCCCCAGACACCTCTGGAACATTCTAGTATTGTACAGCCAAGCAAACATTTGAATTACATACATTCCGTTACATTACAGCTACATCTTTACACCTGTCTTTATTATCTGACAGGCATAGGCATTCAAAGTCTTCACATTCGGGCATGGGGAGGGGGCAAGTGGGCACAAAATGTAAACAGATTACTATGAATTTTTGTTACAAAAACTAGATGCAATTGGACATCCAGGAGTGTTGATTGACTGATCCTCTTTGCACAAAAAAAGATATGATCAAATGATGGTGACCAGCCAATAAGGAAAGATCAACCCAATCAGTTGATCATGTGAAATGTGTAGCCCCTGCAACTAATAAAAAGGGATCCAGGCTGGGTCATTAACAATTGGTTCAAATTAATGGAACTTTAAAGGAACTTTCTCAATAAAGAGCCTGTTCCAACTGTAGATTCTTCTACTGATTCTTGTAGTAAAAGTGATCTACACATTTATGATAGAAACATATTGTCAAATGTATTCATACTGCCTGCTTCCATAGAATTTTTTTGTTCTTGGCATGATTGTTCACCTGGAAAATAGATACACTGCCAAATAAACATAGCTTGGAGCTATATAACAAAACTGTTACTGTTTACATATATTGTTGACCTCTACCTGCCATTGTGATCAATTACCTGCTGTGAATGCCACTTTAAAGAACAATACAGATGTGTTTGAGTTTGCTTATTAAAGAATTACACACTTTCCAGCTTGAAAGATTATCCCAATATTTGCTCATCAGAAATGCGTATTTCACATGCAGCTTGCATCCAGGACCAGAACAAACAACAAGAATAAATAACCTACTTCTATCTTCCAAAGTTTACACTAAGTCGTTTATGCAGTATCAACAATGTTTTTCATGAAATAACCAGTTTTTGGTCATGTGCATTTTCCAGCTTTAGTGTTTCCAGCCAAATTTGTCGTTTCTGTGTTCCAATGCACTGCAAGTACTGTGATGTGAAGTGATGTCTGTTACAGTGGAAGACATGTACCGTAATTGTCTTTGTAAGGACAGCTCCTCTACAATGTTTCTGTGTGTGAGGCACAGTTTATACTCCATTTTTGGTGTACATGTTTGGTCAATAAACCAACTAATTTCAGCTTTCTACTCTTAGATTCTTAGATGTCTACATTCGTTTTGTATTTTTTAACTGCTGATCCAACCAGTAACATACATTTCACCTTGCTCCTCTCACTCTACTGGGTCAATTGAGGGAATGCAGCCACCTTTAAACATTAGAAACCTGTTGAGAAGATTAGAAAGACTAATAGATTTAGATGGAGTTTACATACAGTCAGGTCCATAAATATTGGGATATTGACACATTTCTAATATTTTTGGCTCTATACACCACCACAATAGAATTGGATTACGACTGGCCATGCGTGATGACGTCATCACACATAGTTGACCTGCAGTAGAATGAAAATGTCTATGCCCAGCTTTAACAAAGCCTAGAGAAAAATATATTTACTCAGCAGGTAAAATATTGCCTATATCAAGAAAAGTTTAGTAGATAGTGATGGCCGAACTTTCCGTAAGGCAGACAGTTCGGCCTCGAACATTGATGTTTGCATTTCTTTTAGCTGGCGACTAGCACAGGTGTTCAACCCACCCCATTCGCCGGCGAGAAGGAGCATTTTTTTCTTCCACCGGCAGCATAAGAAGCAGCAAGATCCCGCTGAAGGAAGAATATTTTCACTAGAGACTGGGTATAGAATCCGGTCTTCTAGTAAGAAATCGGCTTCGAAACCAAAAGTGACATCAGTGAGGTCACATCCAGCAATTGCAACCAGGAGCATTCCATGTACCGGAATTGACATCATTGACGTCACTTCCAGTTATGCCGATTCAAATTCCTAAAAGGCAGGGAGATTCAATCTCCCCGCGAACAGGTGGACTGAAGTTTGGCCATCACTATTAGTAGAACAAGATCACAAAATGAGGCATGTAAGCCATTGAGTCTAATAGAGGTACACTGAAGGAAATAAGTATTTGATCCCTTGCTGATTTTGTACCTTTGCCCTCTGAGGAAACGACCAATGTATATTTGTAATGGTATGTTTAATATAGTTGTGAGAGACAGCATAACAACAAAAAAAATCACAAACACAGTTCACTAAAGTCAGAGCTTAATGTGAATTGTAATGAGATAAAGAGATAATTAGTACTTGGTGGCATAACTCTTGTGGGCAATCCAGAGGTCAGACATTTCCTGTAGTTGTCCACCAGGTTTGTTCACATTTCAATAGGGATTTCTTCCTGCTTCTGTTTGCTGATATTTTGCAAGTCAGTAAGTTGTTGAGGCTGTTGTTTTGCAACTCAAACTTTCAGCGCTTTCCACAGATTTTATATGTGATTAAGAGACTGGAGACTGGACACTAAAGGACCTGCATGTGCTTTTACTTTTTTGCTTCATCCATGTGTATTGCGTTATTGTCATTTTGGAATACCCACCCAGACCCATTTTCAATGTTCTGGCTCAATGCAGGGAATGTGTATTTTCCCCTTAGCAGCAAAATACCCCAGAATAATGTGTCTACCTCCAAATTTAATGGTGTGGTTGCTGTTATTGGGGTCATAGGTAGCATTCCTCTTCCTGTTCCAAGCAACTCTTTCTCCAAGCATAGTGAGTTCAGTTAGGCTCAATTTACACTGTTAACAACACGTTAACACAGCCAACCGGCAAACAAGACATTAGACGACCCCCGGTCGTTTCTCCAGCTTCTGCCAGAAACACTGCTCATTTCTGGCTGCAGCAGCTGAAGAAACGACAGTGTAAATGTAGCCTTAATGTAGACTTTGGTCTCATCTGACCACAACATTTTAACCTGGATCATTCAGATGTTCATCATTGGCAATGGCTGTCTTGAGCAGGGGGACATTTTGGGTGCCGCAACTTTTCAGTCAAAATTATCTAGTGCATTAGCAACTGCTTGGTCTATGGTTCGCTTTTTTCCACTATGGTTGACTTTGTGGTTGACTTTTTGACTATAGTTCAAGCAGTCCTGAGATCATTGACAAGCCGACTCCCCCCCCCCCCCCCCCCCCCCCCCCCCCCCCCCCCTCGCCAGTAGTTTTGGGTCACTTCATCACCATTCTTATAATGGTTGCAATCCTCTCCTTTTTCTGACTTCCTTGGACAGTTTTTTGGTCTGATTGGGAATCTGATGGACAGGTACAGAACTACAGTGGACGAGCTGGGTTCGTCAGGCAGAGATCGGAGCCACAGGAGAGCAAACTTACTGATCTGTGTGGCTCCGATCTAATGAAGAGGCAGCTGCAGGGGAATGGATCCCCCCCTCCCATGCTGTCCTATGTAACTTGGCACATATGGCACATCTGCACTGCCATCTAGTGGTTGTGGTGCTAATTTACCTGATAAAGTGAATTATTAAAATATTCATTTACTGATTTTATGAGTTATTCACAAAGCATCTGAACATGTTATATTCAGGATGTCTACCAGACTCCTGTAGATACATACTTTGGGAAATTACAATGTAAAAAACGTTTTTCCAGTCTATAGTGCGCTTTTGGTACAGAAATCTGTACCTCAGCAGTGTGCTAGGGAGGTTAATATACAGGTACTGTAGTAACAAGCTGGGAATCACAGAACCTCCTTAAACCCCCTGGCGTTGCTGCAGAACCCAGGCTGTCCACGACTGACTTGTTACGGCCTGGGTCCATCACTGAAGCTGCCCCCCCATGTCACATCGGGGCAGTGGAAAATTCAAAAATATATGGCATAAAAACTGTTTTCTATGGAGAAAATATTTTTTTGTGTGATTCCCCAGATGTGCCGCTTTGAAGTTTACCCTCCCTCACCTGATGTGATGTCGCCAGGTCCATCACACCAGGGGAGAGAAGGTGCCAAAGGGAATTGTACTGGATACAGTGATAACTGTGTCTGTACAATTCAAAGTAAAAAAAAAGAACAGTTGTACGGACATATTTTGGGAAGTTACATGCCTCCACAATAAAAAAAACGAATTTAAGTCTATGGTGCGGCTTTGGTATTCTTGTAACAAGAATAAAGTGAAGACAATTGAGAGCTTGAAATCTTGCTAGCTGATTTTTTCTCACTGAAAGCTTTTTTCTCACTATGGAATGCCACCCAAATTTTGATGGTAACATAAAATAAACATAAACTGGACTTCTCACAAATAATATATGCTATTCCTCAGTGTCAGGGTCCCTAACTTAACAAATAGACCATAACAATGAAACAGTGCATGCAGTAAATTAGACAAAGTGGGCTCGATGAATACAGAATAAGCAACTGTGGTTTACCATGACTTCTCATGTAAGCCGGTTACCGAAAGAACCTCTTTTACATAAACATACTCTAGAAAAGCAGATATTAGAAAACATGTTTACAATATAATTCTATGAGACAATATAATTCTATGAGACCTTTCTTTGTGCCTTCTAATGCCCACATACTTGAAATGAAATTTGTAAACTTAGCAATTAACGTCTTTTCAAAAGTTATTTGCTGCATTTGTCTGCTGCACATAAGAGCAATACTAATGATTTCAGAACTGACAAACAACAAGCCCACTACTTTATAAAAATCAGTTGTTTTCTTTGCATTTCTTCAACTGTAGGATTTATCGAATAAGGGGAACCTAAAAACCTAAATAGCATGTAGACTTCTTATATTTGACATTTGTTTCCATTTACCACTTTTACAAATTCTGGTAGTTCACACATTTTTCACATAAATTCTCAGCATGCAACCAATCAACCTTAAACCGGGATGTATAGTTATCTGAAACGCTGAGTGAGACTAAGGGTTTCAAGCTATAAAATGTACTGATTCTAAATACCCGACAGCAAATTATGGCTCAATATAAATTTACAGACATAATAGCTCTGTGGGGTAATGAAATCAATCATTTAAATGAGACATGGCTCAAGTCCCCTGTCTATCATGTTATTCATCATGTGTGAATGTTCTAAAAAGTTAATTACCTAAAGGAAAATGAAAGTGACTAATGTACAAACTGAAACAAAAGTATTGTTACTTTGTGGTAAAATAAAGGATTTTCTCATCTAGGAACTCTGTGAGTATACTGTTCTGGGGCAGTAAATGGCCACTATTTGAGGATCATTAAAGATAAGTGAAATACTCTGAATGCTGTTTGGGATTCTGATAATATGTTTGAATTTACAAAAATGGTGTCAAGATCTTTCAAATCTTCCCAGATGGCATAGCTGTAACAGCAGACAGTACAGATAGAATAATGGGCATTAATATTAGTACAAAACACAGTAAAGGGCAGGAGAGTGGCCAGTAACCTGGAAGAATGTTGGGCAGTGGCTATATGATGCATTTTCCCAAATCTTATCAAAAGCTCACCATTCACCTTTAGATCACTCCATAGAATATCCATTAGAACTACCAACAACTATGTAGTGCCGGGTCCTCCCTGATAGAATACATAGTGATTAAAATGTTTAGAAAGGTCCTTATATTACATGGTTTTGGTAGAACAAACTTGTACAGATAATGTATGGCAAGATTGTAAGGTGTATGGGGGTCTAAACAGGATAAAAAGCCAAAAGTCAGTTAGGCTCATATTAGCAATCACACTAGCCACACTGAAGACAGTCAATACAAAGTCAGATGGCCTGGGAAGCTGAAAATTTTACAATACTGCACTTGTTAGTTAGACAAAGTTCAGATAAGAAAGCACTAACTCATGGTATTGGTCGTGAGACTGCAGAATGTCTATTTTTATTAAAATGTGTTAAGCTGGGCATAGAGGGGTCATTTGCCCGTCAACTGCTTAGCAGACTGACTGGACGTGATGACATCATCACACATGGCCGCTAGTGACGAGAATCGGTCTGGCACCCTTTTTGTGCAGGCCATTAATTCGGATGGGGACTGCTGTCCCTATCCAAAGTAATGATCGGCTGGGAATTTGCCGGCATGTTGGATCACCATGCTATCCGACATGCGGCAGATTACTGGTCAATCTGACCAGGTGTGTGCACCCGATTTTCTGCACGGCGGTAGATCAGCTGAAGAATCGGACATGAATCTGCCCATCTATGCCCAGCTTTAGTCTGTTAACACCTTTCAAAACAGTTATAACCTTTAAGTATAGTTACATCTGTAGTAATAGATGCTTATCCCTCTAAGAACGATTTAAAGCTATAGGCATTTTTAAAAGACATGCGATAACAAAACGCATTTGCTTTGCACAGTACATATGTGTTTTTTTATGTGTTGCTGGTTTTATGAACCCTATCTGTAAAATATGAAAAAATGTATGCAGGACAACAGGAAAAACATAAGCATTAAAGTTGTAAAAAAAATGCAATGTATATAGTGTGAAAGGTACAACTTGTTTTCTATGAGAAAACCACAGTACCATAAAAACAAATACGTTAACATAATGTGTGTGGCAACAAAAGCCCAGCAAAAAGGGTTTGGTTTATGGCTCCTGAGCTGATTTGCACTGGCTCAGCTCGCATGTCGTATGTTTAACCAAAACTTGTTTGTTTCTATATGATAAGGATAAATATTATGTCTAAAGAGAAGGAAAACCTTTCTGAAATGTACAGATTTTTCTCTTAATATCAAGGTTGGCTTGTGGCTTTGTCCATGTTAAAACTTTTTTTGTTTTTTTAGTGTCCCGTTTCTTCTCGTCATAGATTATGGGGACAAGCGTTATATTTTGTAATCTGCCAGAAAAAAAATCTAAAATATAGAGACCTTGGTGACAAAACACTTTGGCACCCCTCTGCTCAGAGCCGAGAATGTTTCCAGAGCGTGAACATTCAGATGCCTCTAACCATTATGTATGCTCATTGCTGAGAACAAGCGGAGATAAGACAGATCTCCTGATCTCCTTTTCACCAAGGTGACAAAGGGTCTGATCAAAAAGCAAAATGGGCCCCAAACAAACATCTACTGGTTTGTAGTTTTTGCAGCTTGCCAATGATGTTTAAAAGTGCTGCCAGTATGTTCAAAGGTCCTGCCCGCTCTCCTAGGCTTTCCACAGGAGTAGGTTTCTCCAGAGAGAGTTGGACACACTGGCTACACACCTGACCACAGCTCCCACAGTCCACACCTTCTCTGATCACCTGAGCCTTTTCAGAAAGAGTTCCTTTCTGGCTGAAAGCAATGAGTAAATCCTGAAGTGTACCCCTGGTGGAGTGGGAAGGTCCACCCAATTCCTTACCTCCACAGCCCGTAGTATGGGGAGACAAACCTGCCATCGAGAACCCATCCTTGGGATCCTCCAAAATATATATATATA
>CM070032.1:134496533-134512175 GCA_036250615.1 Ptychadena robeensis | reverse complement strand
CGAATAGTTCTCCGTCGAACAGTTCGGGCCATCACTACTGGATAGGCGATGCTAGAAGTTGCTTGGTCGGGAGGTTGTGAGATGGCTAGTGTCTTACCGGAGGCAATTGGCCCTCTGGACTTCGCAGGATGGCGGATGCACCTTCGATCCCTTTGCCCCAACCTAGGGTAATCTTTCCTACATACTGAGGTTTGAGTACCCTGTTTCCCCTAATATTCCTTACCACCCTTTCTTTTTTGTTGCTTTTAATTTATTTTGATTTGTATATTATGTGTGCGGATTTGTTGTTCCGCTGGTAATGTTTTCTTTTTTGTATGCTGATTTCTGAAGATTTAAAAATAAATAAAAAACTGTGCATGCATCGGGATCGGGCACACTTGCCCGTGCTCTGCGAGCCTGCAGGATTCATTATCGCTGATCCCTTTGGTGCCATAGACCTCCATGTTAATGAAGGGGGTGGCTTTTTTCCTGCATCGAGACAGCGGCGATGTTTAGAGGGGAGGGCGGAGAATTACGGCAGAGTACAGTGTACTCTGTCCAATCTTCCGTACGGTGCCGTTTCGAGTAAAAAGGCCCCTACGCCAGGGAGGTTAAACAACTGGCCTAAAAAATTTAATCATGGAAATGTGAAAAACATTAATTTTCCCATACTGTAACCTTCTTAGGCAGGAGATGAACAATCAGTTGTTTAAGATAATGTTTTTGAAGCAGGAAAACTAGAAAACGAAAATTGATCAGTGCAAAAAGGAAAGTCTTATTAAATATTCTGTACAACGCGGTACAGGCTATAAAAGCAGAGTGCATAGTACTCTGTTGTGTTTCCCCACCCACCCTCCCTCCTTCCCTCTTCACATATGGGGCCAGAAATCGACTAGGTCAATGGCAACGCGAACGGCTATTCTCAATGAGCTCACTATGTGTAGGTAAAGTGCACCTAAACTCACCAGATAAGCTTTTGTACCTAGCTAGCTTACCCCCTATTATTGGAGCAATCTGTAAATAAAATATAAACAATCCTTACCTGTGAGAAGATATCTGTGTATTTCCCCTGTTGCTCCTCCTCTCTGTGGATCCCTATCAGCACTGCCATGGATATGACAGTGTTTTGAGACATTCTTACAGGCAGCTGTTCATGCTTTTTTTCCTTCTGCTTTAATTTTGTGTCCATTCAAAGACATTGTATCTGGTGGCCAGGGAGGTTAACTAGACATTCCAAGCTTACAAATGTATGTGGTAGAGGAAGGTATGAAGGGGCAGCCCATTTGTTTCTGTCTCACAGAAGTACTGTACTGTACTTACTGTAACACAAATTCCTGAAACATAGATTTGCTGTTCATGAAAGGAAGCTGTCAGAACACACAGTGTTGGGCGTTATGCCGCTATAGGCCATGACCAAATATGACTGTATTGTACACTTGGATTAGACCATGCAGCAATGGAAAAAGTGGCCTGGTCTGATTACATTTTTTGAAGATCACACATATGATGGGTTGATGGAAAATGATGTCAAAATCAGGTTGAACAGTTTGAATAAATAAGGGTTTTAGTTTGCAAGTTACAGGGCTTGTTACAGCTTTAATGCTTATGCCTTGGTGCCAGATACCACAGGCCACCAAATACTACAGACAATCTCTCCAAAGTTAGGGAATTTGGTATTTTAGTTAGTTGTAAACACTACAGATGTACTCATTTCTCATAGGACCACCCAACCACAGATGGTGAAGGTAGCTGCAGAGACAATTTTAAAGAAATGTATTTCCTAGCAGGTACCATGGTAGGACGTTTTAAGTATCAGAAATATAGAAATAAAGAAAAGAGGATATGCCAAGAATTAAGAAATAAACATAACACAAACATTTTATAGCAAACATAATTCATATTTATATTGATCTTGTTTTAAACAGTTTTGTAGCAAGATTAAAAATACTCAATACTGTAAATTGCTTTACTTTGTTTTGTCTGTTTTATTGAACCTTGTAGTTAAAATGTTTTCATTGTTTTAAATATCTCTATGATATAGTTTTTTTGTCCTCTACACCTACATCTAGACCTCTACAACACCCTCTTTTTTTCCCACTTTTGCCAACAGTTACAATTTAATCCTCGTCTGTTCGGTTTTCACACTCTTCTTATGCCCGCTCCCTTTTGCATCTCTATCTTGTAGTTTTCACACTCTTCTGTTGCTATACAGTCATGAAGTGAAAAGGCTGTTGTCAGTGTTAGTCATAGAAAATTACTGCTTTGCCAGCAAATACACAACAAAAGACTCTTTTATTATTGGCAAATAAATTATTATAAAATGCTACAGAAAAAAACATTATATTTTGGTAACTAAAATGTCCAAATATGTGTCTATTCATCTACAAATACATGAAAAGCAAATACAATAGTCCTATTTCTTTAATCTTCTTTGCTATTCAATAAAGAAGCCTATGACTATTTCTAAATGTCAGTTTACCTGATTTCTTTGTTCTTCATTTCCTTTATTTCTTAATCCCTGCCTTACTTCTAGGCCAATTGCTGCAGTTGCCTTTTCCTCCAGGCTCATTTGAAGAGCTCTTTATAAACTGGCAAAATGGAAGAAAGTGGATACCTGGGTGTTTTTCTTACCACAGCCCACCTTCTGATGTGACAATATTCCCAGCCTCCTCAATTGGTACCTCAAGACTCCATACAACACCTGATAGTAGGTGTAGCTGAATAGCCAGTTGCTTCACTATTTAGAGATCTGAGATTATGTCAAAACAATATTATTATAGGTGAGTCCACAAAAGACAGGACTCTATTGGAAGACTAATGCTTGTTAAGACAAAGCCTGACTCGCCTATGTATCCTTTACAATCTTTTGTGGGTGTCTGTAAACCCCATTACGCAACTTCATGGTAAAATTAACATTAATTATGCAAATTATATGGCAAAGACCACAAAAATATATTTTCTTTCAGCTGTTCTGGTAAACCCCCCCCCCCCCCCCCCATATGTGTCGGAGATATGTTGGTGCTGCAAGAAAGTGACAGGAATCTTACATGTGTGGTAGTCATTCCCTTTAATACTAGAATTTATATAATATACTTTATTATATAATATCCGCATGCTTCAATCTCCAAGGCAAAACGTGGCCTCCTGTGGTTTTTTTTTTTTGCAACTGGAAATGTCATCCCATACCACTGGCAATTTAACTATCTCGTGTGGGCCACGGAAAAGGATTCCATGCATCATATTTAGTCCTCTGTTGCTCAACTGCAAGATCACTTTGTTATACACAGGCATACATGGGTGGTATTGTCATTTTTTGTAGACTCCACAAATTTTGCATTGTGGTTATCCTAACTTAGCATGCAATGTTTCTCCTTTTCAGTGACAGCACTAATCCAGCTCTCCTTCTTTTCCTCTACTTCTACACTCACCAATCCTTCCCTTTTCATCTGTACTCTTTCTGGTCCTCACTTTTTTCTACTTCCATTAAGCCCTTATTGCTGTTTTGGTAATGCTATGGTAATGGTAATGTTAATGGTAAAAACAATGCTTCTCCCATTTTCAAATCTTATTAAGTTCAGTATGGTCAGTGCTAGAGTAGCGCCTTGGTTCTATTTCGATATGGAAAGTGCAGGTGTTTTATATTTGTTAAGGTTTCTCCTTGTTATCGTAAGTTTCGAGCTGGTTTGGCTTCCGAGAGGGGTAGCCAAACCAGCTTGTTACCACTCCAAGATCTGACCCTCTTTACAAAGTCCTGCCACGCTTCAAGCTTGGTGGTGGTCTAGTTTGGCACCTGGGAACCTGGAGGGAGCTCAAATGCCACAATCATCAATTACCTTTTCACAAAAAAGCAAAGAGATCTCCTATTTTGAATGAAGTTAGAGCAAAATTATTAAATATAATATATTACAGTCCTTTGATGTGGGTGTCTGTATTTATTTTCTGGACATTTTTTTTCTTTTTTGTCGAGTGATCTCACAAGAAGAATATACCCTGATATTTGGTGGCTACAGTCACTCCTTTGTATAGGAGAAATGTATGATAATATTAAGATGAACCTTTCTTAAACTGCTAAACAAGCCTATGTGCTTATAAAATGTTTTGAAGGTTAAAAAGATAAAGGCTTTATTATTTGAACAAGTACTGATTATTGTAAGCAACCCGTCAGTCTTAAACAACTTGTCTTAAAGCGGACCTACCACCTCACTGGACACTTTACACTATCAGCAGAAGCACTGCTGATAATTAGGCAGTCACTGCTCAAAATTACCTGCCGCGGCAAGCTTGTAAACAGTCACAGCAGAGATGAAGTCCGTAGTCATGTGTGACATGGAATGCAGCTTCACATCTGCAGAATCTATCGTGATGTAATCGAAGCTCCATCTAGTGGACGTTTTATAGAATTACAGCCCCATTGTCAGAATGAAGTATGGGTGGAACTGTTTCTATCTGCCCTTAATAAATATGATTTCCCTAGGAATGAGGAAGTGAGGAAGGTAAGTACGTTGTTTTTTTTTATTCTGTAGCAGTTTTCACAGATGTATACTGCTGACAGGTGACAATTATGTCAATGTAATGTATGTGCTTTTTTTATTTTGAGTATAGAACCGCTTTTTAGTTTCACTTTTACTTAGTCTGTTAAAGGCAGCTAAAAAAAATTATACAGTCACCGATCCCCGCAGGCACAGGTGTGTCTGTTACTTCAAAAATACCTGCTTCCAGCTCTGTTTAAAATTCCTTCCCTTTGTCTCAGAGGAGGAGAGTGTTCAGCAGAAGAGATCCCTCTGCTGGCTGCGTGCAATAATTCCCCCTGCTTGTCAGGTGCTACCTCCAGCCAAGTATTTCCCCTTCCCTCCAGCACTATTTAAGAAAGTTTCAGGATCAGGGAGTTGTCTGAGCAAGAAGGTCTCCTATTTTTCAGGGATTCTGGCACAGTGCACAAGCCAACAGGGCTGTCTACACAGTCCATCATAGACCCTGATCCGGCAGACCAAGTCTCTGTTGCATTCATGTCGACTCGGAGCTCTGCATGGACATTAACGCGAAGCAGGCTCGGACCAACTTATCAGACGCTTTGATGGGCTGTGCAGACAGTCCTGTTATAGCCCCATTGCCATCAATGACAAGCTTCTGTACTATGCTAGAATTCCTGTGTTCAAGTTAGGCATTTAAGCACAAGTGAAGCTATAGCCTAAGAAGGTGCTGCATGCTCTTCAATGGACCCCTTCCCCTTCTATTTATATGCCATAAGCTTACCTTTGCCTCCCTGGATACCAGCATGTGTCAGTTTAGTGAACGAGCAAGCAGCCGGGGTACAGAAACATCCTTTTGCTAATTTGCCCTATGATGAATGACCAGAGAATGATCAGAGGAGCTCTACTTTGAGTATATCCAGGATCAAAGCTGTCATTCCCTGGTCAGCACTTCTTGTGTTGAAACTGATTGAGCTTCAATAGATTGCAGTTTAGACATTAGGAATAAATCCCTGATGTATCAGGAATCAAAAAAAGGTTATTTTCATCTCTTTGATACAACAGTATGTTTTTTATATATACAATGTTGGGGGTTTACAATATATGATTTAAACATTAGTGTACAGCAATTGGAACTAGTGCTTTTTTAGGTCTTTGTATAATGTATAAAGGAATGTATAAAGTTGGGTGATTAACCTTTGGGCCCAAAGCATTTAATGCTGGCATCGAAATGGCTACTATTGCCTATAATGAAATTAACTGTAGAAGTATGGTATAGAACCTAGGTGCCCAACCTGCGGCCCAGGGGCCGCATGCGGCCCCCCATGATCCTCCACATGCGAACTGTTAATGCATAGGGCATAGCGAGTCACACACTGGCTCAGCTTTCCTACATCAGTAAAATTGTCAATGTTGATCGGGGAAACCAGGTCTATATATGAGCTTTGCAGGGGCAGGGGTTGCTGTCGGGTTTTGACTGCCTGTCAGGATCTGGTCCACCACCTGCTGAGTTATGTCGACAGGGGGAGGGTCTGGATCAATGATATGTGCGGCCCTTTAGTGATGCCGAGGGCCGCACTTGTGGCCCTACATATCAACTCAGTTGCCCACCACTGGTATAGAATCTTCTCTAAGGATTAATGGGAAGAACATAAAGCCAAAAGCAAAAGGTGTTGTATTTTTGTAATATTCCTTTCAATTTCATTCAATGTTTTACTAGTATTTATAATATTATTAATTCCATATTTATGTTTGCCTAAAGGCAAGTGTAATACCGTTCAATGCAGCTAGATCCAATATATTCCTATATTTTAAGGAAATAGAGATTAGATTTAAAATTTCACACAAGGTTGTCAGGCATTTCATGCAGGGTTGTCTTTACAAATTGAGGATTAAGGTGCCCATACACGTACAGACGGGCGCACAATCCGGACCACGCGTTAATGAACAGGTAACAGACATGTCCGTAAATCCTGATTGAATGTCATTCCATTTTATTCAAAGTATTGACCGGGAATCGAGCACCTAAAGTTGTGCTCCTTGATTTCCATCCAGTCAATGAGCGCTCGTCACCTCGTCGCTGCGCTAGAACGGGTCATCGATCATGTGCCCATCTGATGTTTATGGGCACCTTTAGAATGTAGAACAACCATGGTCCATCTGCGCCTTATCACACTTACCAGGCAAAGATCAGCCCCTATAGCTTCTGTGCATGTGAAATGCCTTGATTAGGCAAGAACAATACTTCGCAAACATAGTAAACACTGTGCTTTGACTGTTGTTGATAAATGGAAAGCTGTGGCTTTTTCTCGGAGTCTGTCAAAGTCTCTTCTTAATGCCAGCTACATTCACTAGCTTGGATACTGTGACTCTTCTTGTGTAGATGGCTTGGTAACATCTCTGCTATATATGTCAAGTATCTCTCAGTCTTTTGTAAAGGGTACTCAGTGATCAAGCTCGATCTAGTTCCAGCAAACCTTTCTCTGTCAGAAAAAAACATGAAATATAATAAATAACATTCCTATGAATAAATTACAAACATCAATTTGTATTCATCTACATTTATATAAAATGCTCTGCTCAGTACTTATTATATCTTTTTTTTTATTTGGCAAATTTGGTGTGCCACAATCGTTCATCTTTGCATTAATACTTATGTTGATGAATACTCATGTGACTGATGAATGTGCCGAGAGAAGCTTCGATCTGAGGAGGCGGTACCCCAAGTGTCAGACAGATCGCCACCTCCTTTCCCAGCCAGCATTACCTGATCACCAGACTGGTTAGAAAGTTGTCATCACATGACTGTGCCTTCAGAGACAAGCTTCTATCGAGCACTAGCTGCACTGCTGTAGACAGGCTGCACACAGACCACATGCGTTTCTATGGACCTGCTTCCCACTTGGCTGTTTGATTTGTGAAGTGAGAGGCTGCAAATGATGGAGCTGGGCAGCGCTGATCCTGTGAAATGTACAACTCTAAGCAGAGAGGGAGCAGGTACTGCCAAGCCCCCCAAACACCTATGGAGGCAGCCCCGGACCCACATCAGGATAAAACAGAGGTACCATTCAGACACAGACAAGTATTTGTACCTCAAGGAAAACATAAACCGACCCGGGCTAAAGAAACCAAGGATGTCCTGGCCATTTTCATTCCATAAACGGTAGGATAACACTTCTGTGACATTTTCTTCAATGTACTCGTGACATTTGTACACAACTCCTCCAGTCCTTTCTATAACTATTGTATAGACACTGCTGCCTATAAGAAAGCAAATGTAAATAGATGATATTCTCTGTATCGCCGACCTGCGCGCACTCGTGCACACTGTTCTCTCCTCACAGGCACGCCCCCGACGCTTCTCTGTGTAGATTACTTGTTACAAAGTAATACAAAACCGTGCAATTTATACAATTCAACACCCACAACACTCGTGTTTGTAATCCTTTAAAAAGCGGAATAGAGGATTAGAAATGCCCCTCTCATGAGTAATAGCGGATGGTTATCCCCTTCTTCAGTAGCGCCTATATGGTGGCTGGCAATGGTTAACCCATTAAAAAAAATAGACCTTCCTTATCCTTATACTTAAACATTCATTATTAACTGGTACATGGGGTGCTCAAAGACAAGGGGCAACTCCAGTGACCTAGCTGATAGAATACATTGATGGCCATATCAAAATCTGACTAATGATATCTTAGCAAACCATTTGTATGAGTACATGACTGAAATAAAAATAAATGAACAGAAAGCTAGAAAAATAAAATCCGGAAGTTCTGGACCATATCTGAAAGAGAACCTAGGGAAAGGTATGGGGTATAGGATGCCCTTTGGTGCCAACAATTCCAGTGTCAGAATGTTAGCATCAAGGTGTGACTAATAATTCCTAGTAACATTTCAATGCAGCTCTCTATAACCCTAGGATTAATCCTGAAAAACATTTATCATTAAAAAGTCTTTCCATGTGTTATGTTTTCTTATGTTCACTTTTGTTTTTGTTACTCATATATTCTGTACAATGTATGCTTTAGAAATCACTAACAGATTTTCCATGTAACCTGCAACATTGTTGTATACCTTTATGACCTGTGATTTCTTATGGGAATGTATTACACACAAACCGTGTTTAATATATTTTATAAAACTTTTTCAAAATAAAAAATGAAAAAAAAAGTCTTTCATCCTAAAAATCCTAATAATTCCTGCAAACCCATCTATGTGGAGCCCCCAGAAAATCAACTTTTTACATTGACATACCCCTCTTTTCCTCTTACATACCCACCTCATTGGAACATTATAATCCTGCCTGGGAAACTCCCAGATACTCATTAAACTTATTGGAATACCTTGTGCTCCATTAACTATATAGCATCAGCTATATTGTATGGTAAAGTTCAATGCTATAAAATTGCCTCCTACCTTTCAAAGCATGCTACAACATCCCAAAGACCCGACAATAGTGCCTCAGAAATGAGGAAAAACAGCTACCCAACATATTTGTAATTCAGGGACATAGATAGTATAATATACTGAATGCCACTTTACCATGAATGCTATTTTATGGAGCAAGAGCTTATAGCAGCATTAAAATTTGCTAAACAAAAATCAGGTCAATAAAAAAACAATATTACACTGATAAATGTTTTTGTAATAAATTACCAGTATACCATAAACCTGTCACTTTTTTCTGTTTAATTATTCAGCCACTTTTACTCATGTTTACACTTTGACTTTTACAGAAATGCAGTAAATGATTTAATAAAGACCACCCCATTTTTTTTTTGAGAGAACTACTAGTATACAGATATGGTAGTCATGACTGTATGTACCACAAAAGTTGTGGTGATGTTTTTGAACTAGTTAATAAAAATATACTCTTAATCTGAGACTGTGTCAAAGTAAAATTATGAACTTCCATGTAAAAAAAGGAAAAGTGCTACACCAATAAAATGTGGAATATAGTAGTATGGAAGATGGCTGGGGGAGCTCACCTAAATGGTACTTTTAACTAAACTGTCTGTCTAAGGTAATACATTAGAAAGACATTATTGTAGAAAAAAAAAAGATAAATATTTGCTTTAATGTACCCCCCCCCCCCCTTCCAGGGACTTTTTAGACTAAAATACATTGCCAGTTTTACATTTTTATTACACACAAATATAGCTTTAAAAGCAAAGTCAGTTTACTGTAGAGTAGCTCAAATTATACAATCATAACTTCACAGTATGTGCATGTATTGGCACCTCATGCCAAGATGGGGCCTTTCAACTTGTTTCTGGATTTCATCAGGATATATGATAAATGTTTTAAAACAGACACTTATGGTGACTCACAAGACCAAGGTTAAGATGGGGGGGGGGGGATAAAGATGCCCAAATTTTAAGAAAGTCTGAAAACTGTCTTTATCACTACAGAAAACTGCACAATATTTTATTCCTTTATTGATATTGCTTATATAAAATTTGTGCCATTCTGTGATGCGTTATAGTTTAAATGGTAACACAATTTAAAAATATGTTCAGGCTGATACTTCTATAAAAATGGTTGACACCTTATAAGCCTTACCTTAGCAGTGCCATTCTAGCCTTTCCGGGGCCCTATGCAAGTTCTTGCTATTGATAAGGAACACACCCGTACACTCCGCTCCTCCTTCCCCTTCTTCTCCTTCCCCTCCAGCGGCAGCTTGCTCTGTTCAAAACTGCACAGGGAGTGCTCCCCAGGGACTTATGCACAAGCCTATTTGGCATAGTGGGACAAACAGCCCTGCTTAGGAGCACGTCAATAGTGGTTTTTCGAAGCTTTATTTAGCTAATTAAAGTTTATTTGCCATTTACCTTATATACTCGAATATAAGCCGAGGTACCCAATTTTTAAAAAAAAATCTGAATGATTTAAGGTATAAGCCTAGGGAGGGAAATGCAGCAACTAAGACACAGAAAAACACTGCAAATGTACTTTTGTTTTGAGGTGTAATTATTTAATTCAGCAGGTTTGTGAGTTAATTACAAAGCCCCTAAACATGGTATCATCACTAGAATTGCTGGAGATGCAGAGAAGGGATGTGGGGACATTGTAAAGAAAAAAGTATTGTTCTAGCATATCCAGTTTTTGCACAATATAAGTTCAAATTTGACCAATTTATGCAAAAACTACAGCAATTCTCCAAAACCAAATTTTCCAAAATGTTTCCACAACCCTTTTCTACATTCTCAGCAAATTTGGTGATGATAGCATGCCGCAATTTTAATTTTTTGACCCGTATATAAGCCGAATTTTTTAAACACATTTCAGGTGCTGAAGAATTCAGCTTATATTCAAGTATGTACGGTATTCAGGTTTGTTTAAGCAGTATATACTTTTGGTTTTAGTTATGTTATCATATTTACTAAATGACAGATCTGATACAATGAGCACACATCTAACTCTACAACATTTTACTCCATTTTACTACTCTAGGCTTGATACCATTAAATATAATTAAATCGCATTTTAAAAGATTTATACTTATCCATATCTGGTGTTATAGCTCTTATTTACCTTATACTGACATAAAAAAAAATCACAACCTTCCCAGTAACTATTCTATGACCTTTTAACAATCCCAAATGTATCATTAAGGGGATGCCAAATTCCAGTCTGCATTTGCCCTTTAGGCTTTTTACAATCTCACTGGGGCCTAAAATATTTTGATTACATCATCCACTGTAAGGAGCAGCATAAATACATTTTTTGTAGACTGCTCTCAAATTGTTAGTCTTATGTTGTAGCTACAGCATGCATGTTACATATTGTTATGTGACAAAAAATACATGGTACATCTTTGGTCATGTGTAATATAAATATAAAAATATAAAATTATAGGTATTAGCACCCAATACAATGTAGCAATGTTTGCCCTAGGAATACATTTTGCACAAATTGTGTCCTAAAACACACAATGTATTCCTAAGGCAAACATTGCTCATTGCATTGTACTGGGTGCTAATACCTATATACCTAAAAACAGGGGTCACAGAGTCGCCAATTTCAGCCCATCCTCATTTGAGCCTTCCTTCATCTCTGATTCATGGCTACTTTTATCTTTCTTCTGTGATCATCAGTGGGGCCTTCTTCATAACCATTTGCAATGGTAACTGTATATGTTTAGCTACAGCATTGATTGGAGGTGTTTGGCTGAGACTGTTTGCTTGGCATGCTTTAACAACCTCCACTCAGTAATGGGGAGTACAGTATAAAGACTTTGCGCTGTATTCACTTTTATAACAAACTGCTGTCATCACAATCTTCTTTACTATCACTTAACTCCCAAAATCATGTGTTAAGGAAAAGAATTAAATACAGTATTTTATGGAAGAAAAAAAAATTTAAAACCCTAGACTCTGTCTGTAAGCTAAATAACAGGGTTCTTGGAGACTTTTAGCATCAATTTTATTTCTTCTTGGGCTTCTTCTGAATTTCATGGGCTAGTCTGTATTTTTTCCTTGCAAACTGATAGCTGGTAAATTGAAGGCTAATTCAATCTTAGTTAACTGGTATATTCATCATTTCTTAATTAAATTCTAAATTAAATTATATCTGTAAAAGCTTGATGAGGTATAACATCAAAAAAGGCGTACTTTTACCCCCCAAAAAGTAAGGGGAAAAGGATGACGCTGGTAAGAACTTGACAAGGAGCAGATCACAGATGCAGCAGATTGTGGTAAAACGGCGTGTTCAAAGCTGTCCCAACGTGATGTGGGGCTTAGTGGTCAGAGGTCGCAATCGTGCAGCCTATGGGAGACCGGTAGTATAGGTTGCTAGATACTTCCTGTCCAGTACTGAAAAATGGATTTGAATAATTGGAATCCCACTTTAAAAGAAAGGCTCGAGTTGAGGCGCCCGAAAAATATGTAAATACTCCTTTATTGATAAGAACAGAAATTCATCAACGCTTGTGCACTTGTATATAATCGTTTCGTGACTCTTTTGTCACTTCATCAGGATGTTTAAAATATATATATATAAAAGAGTGTATCTTGGTATATGGCATAAGGAAGCTTCCTTTCCTTCTGGTCCTTCCAGAAACCACCCTACTCCATATACCAAGATACACTCTTTTATATATATATATATATTTTAAACATCCTGATGAAGTGACAAAAGAGTCACAAAACGCTTATATTCAAGCGTACAAGCGTTGATGAATTTCTGTTCTTATCAATAAAGAAGTATTTACATATTTTACGGGTGCCTCAACTCGAGCCTTTCTTTTAAAGTGGCATTCCAATTATTTAAATCTAAATTAAATTATAGTCTTCTTGGGCAAAAAATTGTCTGCAAATTTGTTTTTCTTTTTTACAGTCAATGCCACAAATTACTGTGAATAAACAGAGGTGCCCAACCTGCAGCCCTTTTGGCAGTGGTAAGCTGCCCCCCTCGGTCCTCCACCTGCGACCCCTGACTTGTTCACCAATCCCCCTGACCCGTCCTCATCTGCGATCTCTCTTTTTCTTTCTTTTCCAGACAATTTATCTTACTGGGTGGTATTCCTGACTCTGCTGATGACATGTAAATAAATTAGACGGCAGTGCCATCTTGTGGAAATTTTAGTAATTACTAGAATTTTTCACTTTTTATTTATATTATTTTGAAAATTGTATCTGAATTTGTGAGTTAAGTGCAAAGCCCCTAAGCAAGGTATCATCCCCCAAATTGCTTGATATGTAGAAAAGGGCTGGAGAAATGTTATAAAAAGGAACGTATTGCTTTAGTGCTTGTAGTTTTTTAAGGAATAAAGTCAAGTTGGAAAGTCATGTTGAATTTTTCCACTTAAATTTACATTTAATGTATGCAAAACAATACATGGTAGAGCAATACTTACTTTTTTGTAGTGGTACAACCGTTCTCTATATCTCCAGAAAATACGTGATCATACAATGTTTAGGGGCCCTTAAAATAACTTACAAATTCAGCAAATCTACTAATTACAACAGAAGAACATATGAATCAGCCCTACATAACCAGAATAAGGGTGATATGGCATATTCTAAATCAGAGGTGTCAAAATCTAATTCTCAGGGGCCAAAAAAAAAAGAATTGGACAACCTTGATATTTCTTGGAAAAAAAATCTACAATTGTGGGAGTTTTTCCCTCTCATCAAATAACTCTATGGAGGTCAGTGAGAAGTTGTCCTGGTCCTTCAACAATGTGATTGCCGGGATTTATTCTTGTTTCAAACTTTATTATAGTCAAGATGACTACTAGAAGCATTACATACTTTCAACATTTCGTTTTACTGCTGTTCTTTATAATTTTACTGCTATTGTTGCTATCGTTCATTATCAGCAATCTATCTTCTATCTGTTATTAATTGTATGGGAGATGCTTGTACTGCACTCCATTGGAAATTGGTGTACATTCAAACTAGCCCTTCATTTGCATTTCCGGTAATGTGCAATGGCCTGGTACCAAAAACGCCCTGCTGCACACATTTCTGCAGGTGCAGCGTAAGCATCTCCTATACACATGTATGGTAGACGCGAGCACAGTGCACAGCAAATTTAGTTTTTTTGCCGGTAAGGGACATGGTTAGCCGCTGGGGTCCATTATTGACAAAAAGCACACAACCAAAGTGTGAAAGGACCCTAAAAAGTACAGCAAATAGTGTGAAAGAGACCTGAAATGTACACTGCATTAACGCAATCCATGCTACATTGCAGTACTGTACCTCAGCTGCAGCACAGCTAGTGTAAAAGAGCCCTAAAAAAGCAAATCTGTTTAAATTAAAGGAAGAGTACTTACAAGCCCTGTAGAAGAGCAATCAAAAAAACACACCAAAAAAGTCTGAGGTTGAGGGGAAAACTGCGTAGTGCATGCTGCACGTTATAAGTACACACACAGAACCACATAAGGGGCAATGTGGGGCTTTTAAGGCACAAGCGGAATATAAACACAAAAAGGTATATATGTACATATATACCTTTTTGTGTTTATATTCCGCTTGTGCCTTAAAAGCCCCACATTGCCCCTTATGTGGTTCTGTGTGTGTACTTGTTATAGATATTGGGGTATGGCACTTCCCTGTATGGGTTTGATACGTTTACTCCAGGGGGTCATTTTAGTTGTTAGCGTTTATTACATGCTGCACGTTATAAGCCACGTCATGGGGCAGCATGGCCTAAGTCAACACACATGTTGCAATGTGTCTGAATTTTGGAAAGAAGAAAGGAGACTGACAATTTTATTTCCATTACATCTTGAATACATTTTAGTTTGATGTTTTTTTAATTCTGAGCATATTTAGAGTTTGGGTTCTGATGGTCAGTTCTGATTCTTATGAGTGTCGCAGAGTAGGGAATACTCTACAGTATAGAGTAGGTAATACAATGGTTTTCAATATGATGCATTAGTATAATTGTTAAGAAGCCATTACAATTTTGAATTTAGTTAGGACTGGTTGGAGAGGACTTTTTTCTGAGTCAATTTTTTGGTTAGTTTTTGGTATGTTGTAAAGGTTGCAAATAATATTGAAAAAACTTAAAAGTTGTTTAAAAAATGCTATTGTCCCTAGATGAATCTGTGAATTTGTTAAAAATGTAATAGACATTATTGAAAGTACTATATGGCTTCTTACCTTGCCCTGGGCTAAATGGTTTAGACTCTTTACTCAAAGACATTTACAGTTATAGTTTTTCTACAAAACATGCATGTATTAATGATTTATTTAAATGAACTTATTCAGTTAAGGACCCAATACACCTTACAACTTTTCCATACAATTTCTGTACAATCAAATTTTGTTCTACCAAAACCATGTAATATGAGGACCTTTCTAATCCTTCCAATCACTATGTATTCTATCAGGGTGGCCACTACACAGTTGTTGGTAGATCTAATGGAGATTGTATGATCGATCTTAAGGTGTATGGGGGGCTTTAGGCAGTGTGTCTACAGGGAGTGCAGCATTATTAGGCAAGTGGTATTTTTGAGGAATAATTTTATTATTGAACAACAACCATGTCCTTAATGAACCCAAAAAACTCATTAATATCAAAATGAATATTTTTGGAAGTAGTTTTAGTTTGTTTTTAGTTTTAGCTATTTTAGGGGGGGTTCTGTGTGTGCAGGTGACTGTGTGTGCAGGTATTACTGTGGATAATTATTAGGCAACTTAACAAAAAAAAATTATACCCATTTCAATTATTTATTTTTACC
>CM070032.1:134474559-134488470 GCA_036250615.1 Ptychadena robeensis | reverse complement strand
GGAGTCGGAAGAATCTGAAACTGAGGAGTCGGAGTCAGGGAATTTATCGACCGACTCCACCGCCCTGGATTATAAAATAGAAATGATAGAATATGAAGCCTTTATAATAGCCCAAACATTAACAAACAACCAAGTCTACATAATTACTCACTCTAATGTCAAGATCATAACAGATAGCTCCAGGGCTTTTTTTCTCAGGGAAAAGGTAGTGGAACTCATGACCGCCGCCCCCCCCCCCCCCCCCCCCCCTCGGCCACACAGATTTATTTAGCCTAGTTTCTAGAGCACAGCTAGAGGGGGAGAGGGTATGTCCTGCATTCTGATTGGCTGGGATTAAGTATCTGTGGGAGGAGTTACAGGAAGCATTATCTGACAGAGAAGCACAGAATCTGCTGCTGTCACACTCACATCGGAGAGGAGGAGAAGGTGGGGGGCAGGGGGATGCGAGTCTCTCCTTTCTGGCTGTGCAGGGAGCACGGGGCAGAATCAGGGGCCAGGCTAAAAATAGGTGGCGGAACTCCGTTCCGATGCGTTCCGCCAGAAAAAAAGCCCTGGATAGCTTAACCACCAACTGCTGGTAGTTACAAAATACTAAAATAATAATTTTATGTCAGATGTGCATATTAAGGAGTCTATTTTCATTGTCATTTACAGCTGTCTTTAAAAGAAATAAAAAAATGTCTATGGGAATTCAAAACCCTATTGAGGAAGCTATTGGCCTTACAGATATGCAGCGATTGTCAATATGATAAAGTGTATAATATGATTTGGAATGAGCAAATGCTATGTTAAAATTTGTGATCATTTGAAGTTCCTGTCTTTACAACCGTAGACTTTTTATGTACTGCAATGTAATTGGTCTCAGTGTCCCTTCATGGTATTAGCTGTTGGCAGCCACCATTACATTTTCAGAGGTCCTAGTTGTCTATAAAGCACCACTTGTCTATAAAGCACAAAATGGAAAATTTTTGTATTTAAAAATGCAATGGATTATCAAAAGAATATGTCAAAACTGATGGTTTATATTAGTTATAATGTTATCAGGTGGTCTGATACTGAACAGTATAAAAGCCTTGTGTGAATCCTATACACCAGGGTACTGCTTAGAATATAATGGGCATTTAGTCAAACTGAATAATTTTGAGGTTAAGATAAACCGTTAGTTAAAAAAAAAAATGTTCAATGCAATGACAACTAAAATGTAATGTATCTAAATTGAAATAAACAAACCTCTAGCAGAGAATAGTACATTTAAAATGTGGTTATTTCAGATGACTGCAAAATGAGCAGATACTCTGGAAAGGCAGTGTAGAAATGAAATATGGATCACCAACTGAAAAGAAGGAGGTTATTTTTCCCCTATACCAGTGATGAGGAACCTATGGAACGCGAGCTGTCAGCCAGCTTAGAGGATAGAATTGCAGCCTATTGGCTCTCAATGCTGTCAGTTCTGTTCCCCTATCTTCTGATTGCACACAGTGCCCCATACCTTCTCCTATTCTATCTTATATGAAAGTAGAGTGTGTGTTCATGCTTTGTGTGCATATGAGTTGTGTCATTCAGGTTAAATTGCCATGCCGGCACTTTGAGATAAATAAGTGGGGTTTGGGTTTCAGTTTAGGCACTCGGTCTCTAAAAGGTTCTCCATCACTGCCCTATACAGATTTTTTGATACATATTATTTAGAATACTGAGTTCTAGAGACCTAACCAAAATGAAGTCCATAGACAGGCAAAAAACTGTGTAAGTTCTGAAGTATAATAAAATATATACATTAAGGATTGATTTCATTTTCAATCAATTGACCAAAAGTGAAATCAAGCATAAAATAAAAAGAGCAGTGAATGGTAAGGTTCAAAAAATTGTAGTTGATTGAGTATCTGACGTGTTTTTTTAGTTGTTTTTATTGATATTCACCTGATGCTATATTGGAGCAACAGTACACACCTTTGGAAAGAAATCGTATTTAATGATTCAGTTTTGCATCAGTAAAGCTACATTTAAGGTGGGTTTACACGTGTAGATTTTTTGTTCGTTCAACTGCCAATTCGATTTTTTGATAGATATTTTTGTCGAACATAGTTCGTCCATTTATCGAATGTAACATTGGATTTTTTTGTTCGTTCATCCCAAGATCGAATGAAAATACATTCAGAATTATTACAACCTATAAAAGTTTGCCAACATCATCATCGAACAAATTGGCCATTCTAGATTTTTGTTCAATCAACCAAAAAATCGTTCGTTCTTCATTGATTGGACAAAAAAATCTAAAGGTGTAAACCCACCTTTACACTGTCGTTGCTCCGGTACTGTAGCCAGGGAAATGAGCAGTCACTCAGGCAGCAGCTGAAGAAACGAACTGTCTAAACAACTTTTTTAGTTGTTTAGATAACGAACCCATGACAGGTTCTATTGGGCTAAAGCCCGAAAACCGACCAGCAGGCGCCCAATGTTCTTAAATTGAATTAGCCCTTATACTGTGTGTAGTAGCATCACATGTTATCAAAATGATAGTCAATCAAGAAAAGTTAATTATGGCTAAAGCCCCCCCATATATGCTTAGATTTGCAGACGATTTTATTACAGATAGACCGCTGTGCGCGCTCACATAATTGATCTGCCACAAATCGAATGCTTAACCTTTAAATTCGGCCATAAATCGGCCACCAAATCAATTTAATACATTACAGACTTGTCTGTAATTGGGTTGTTACTGAAGTTAATTTATAACTAAAGCTGCCCACCCACACGTTTAGATTTTTCTTTGATCTCCCAGCAGATAAACCATGTGTGATCCCCGTGGCCAGTCGTGCCAAGAATTGGCTGCGCAATATTTGTGGTTCCTATCCAAAGTAAGCAGATTGATCTAAATATTACGGATATGTCCATAATGTATTGGATTGATTTGGCCGCTGATTTATGGCCGAATTTTCAATTTGTGGCTGACCTCGCACTGTGGTCGATCTGCGGTGTGTTTGGGAGGCTTAAGTTATTAAAATTTTACAAAAATAATATTTTTTCAACAAAAACAGACCACAGGAAATCAGTGGATTGAAGCTTCCGTCAATGCAAATACTTCTGTGTCGAGGAAGAAGAGAAGACTTTCCTTCAATACCATAACATTGTACCTATTAATGTTACGTCAAATGACATTTGTGCTTTAGGCTCACTTAAGTGTTAGCCACAAACTGCAAGACATTAAATATCATGAAGTGTTAATATTCCAACATATACTACATTGTTCTGCCCTTTAACAGAAAATAAACACACAGGTAAAAATACATTACCTTCTTCAATGTAATTTGCAATAGATGAGCTGTTTAAGTATGTGTAACTAAATATGAAATCCGGGGATGTTTATGTCACTACACTTGTATTATTTAGATATCTATAAAGTCCCGAAACTAGAGGTTCATAAGTTAGAAGCTCCATATTTTTTATCACACAGCCAACAGAACACCATGACAAAGACCCTCAACATACAACTGTGTGAAGCCTTAAGCCCCCCATACACGTCTAGATTTTCTGTTCAATCAACTTAAAAAGATAAATTTTTTGGGGTCAGGGAAATTGGTGATTGATTGAATGTTTTCTAACTGTAGTAACAGATATTAAAACAACTTTTTTGGGATCGACTGAAAGTGTAATCAATTTTAATACAACCAATTAAAATTTACCAGCATGTCCAATCATTTTTCAATCACATTTTTTCCCAATTTTAGTTGTTTTAGGTTGATCTAACCATGGGGGCTGCCATGTATTGAATAAAGTTGATTGGATGAAAAATCTAGCAGTGTATAGGGGCCTTTAGTCCAAGTTTGATTTATTTAAAGAATATATTCTATTTGCTTAGCTATGTGAGTAAAACTTTTACTCAATGGTTCTCACATTTTTTTTTTTTGTCAATCAAGCTGTTTATGCCCACTTTTACCTAGAAAGACCCAGCGACTTGAAATATATTGTTTCTAGTTTGTACTGTGCTATTAAAAATATATGTAGTAAATCCAGATTATCTTGCATTGCTGAAGAGCCTAGTGATCACCCATTACCGATACTATGCAATTTAAATTGTTTACAGTTTATCTCCTAGAATATTGATGTAATATACATTTGGCTTAATGACAACTTTCTGTTCCTCTGCACTTTCCTCCTTACATCTATTTACTCTGTGTCATTAGAAAAAATATACAAAGTATTAAAGTCATAGCCTTTACTTTAAGGTAGTACCTAGCTACTTGTCTGACCTGCAGAATCTCTCTCTCTCTCTCTCTTTCTCTCTCTCTCTCTATATATATATATAAAATAAATTGATAAAACTTTTTAAAATACAACTACATGCTACCTGCGACCCACTTCTTGCTTTGTAGTGGGTCGTGTAGTGATCCTCTGAGGGTCTGCAAAGTTTTCGATGAAAATGTAACTATATATTCATATGTAATCAGGAATTACTGGAATGGTTGAAACTTCAAGTACTGTACTGTATTCTAATCAGATGTAAGCTATGTACATGAATTCTTCAAGGTCATTAAGGAAAAGGTTGTTATAAATTAGGCTGGTTATATTTAGGGTATTTTTGTTTGTGTACTGGGTTTTGTAAATAACGAGTCGTAAAAATTTTTCCATACGCCCTCTTGTGGCCAGAAACTTGGATGTGTAGAAAGATGTTTAGTAACTGGTTTGAGGCAGTCAATGGTCCTTCTGGTGACTGTTTGCTATTCAAGGTCACTGTCCATTGCAGTACATTACATGAAATGTCCTCATCCTACCTCCTAAAGCACTGCATGCTTGGTAGATATGTCAGTTTATGCACTGACACTACACTGTGTTTGCTCAACTTTGTATGTTGTGCCTACTTGGCCAGATATGCTTTTTATATTCCATTATTTTTTTTTATATATTTAAGTTTGAAATAACATTTTTATCTTCTATCAACTTCAACATACAATATGTAAAATTTCAGTTAATAAATCACTGGCCTTTTTAGTTCTCCTCAAAGAGCAAAACAAGTGTTACTGTTAAGGTAGCCATACACAGCTCGATACTACAGTTTGATTGACCCAAAAATGTATCTTTTTAAGTAGATCAAACGTAATAACTTCCTGCCCACCTGGTACGATCGACCAAATGCGATCAAATGTTAACATAAAATCAATCGAACAGTGATCAAACATGTTGGTAAATGTTGGTGGATTGTACCAGCATCTGACTATGGAGCATGCACAGTAATAAACTCTCCCAATCATAGAGGGTGGGGGCTCCTGGCTCCTGGAGAGCATTAACGATCCTTCTAAAAAGACATACTTGTGAGTGCAAAGTAATTGATCAGTTTAAAAACACAATGTGTGGTGGTACAATCGATTGATATTAAACTGACAGACATGAACAAATCGCAGATCGATTGTGCAAAAGTCGACACGTGTATGGCTACCATAATGATAAAAAAGATTTAATAAATATAATTTTCAATTTGGTTTAATAGTATTTTCTTCTCTAAGGTGGCTAAGACATTGACTGCATAATAGTGTGGGATTATCTGAGCAATTGGGCAATCTAAAATATTTGATTTCTTAGACTACAAGCTAGAAAGCAGCATATAGATACCTTCATTTTTCAAACTACCAAGCACATACAATGGTTAAGCTGAAGTATGATCTGTTAATATTTTATATATCCTCATTTCCCTACTCATTAACCTGCTAATGAGATTTGTAAAGCAGACTGTTGTCAAAATAACCCAAAGGTTTTTAAGCAATTGAATGCAGAACTTTGGCACCCTCTAGTGGAAGAACATTTATTTTACATGCTTCAAGAATAGTTCTTATTTAGACTATTCAGGTTTGGTTGATTTGATATGAATATTGCAACTTCTGTACTGTTTTAGGCTTTGATAGAGAAGGGAATAATCGGAACCTTTGTCTTGTTTTTATTGTGTGTGTTTTGGCCCTCATTGTGTATTGTGTACAGTACTGATCATCCTCATCTCTTATCAGGGGCCTCAACCACCATGACATAGACTTTGAGATTGATTGTAGAAATCCAGCTATCATTAGGAACAATGTCCAATATCATTTAAATGTGGAATTTTAAGCAGGGAAAGTGAGATTTGCACACCGATCTCAGCTTGTATTTATGTGTAATGTCTTTGCCGTTATTCTCCTACTAATGCTTATGTTCTGCCTCATACCCATGGTCTTCCTGCTGCAAGACCAAAACTAAGTACAGTATTATGTTCTAAACCTTTTGTTTTATTATAACATTTTATATTCATTAATGAAGCCCAACATACACCACATACAATTACCATGCAACTTCTGTACAACCAACTTTTCTTCTACCAAAACCATGTAATATGAGGACCTTTCTACACCTTCCAATCACTATAAGGGAGGTCACTATACTACATAGTTGTTGGTAGGTCTCATGAAAGTTGTATGGAGGAGTCTGCAGGTGTATGGGGGGCTTAACAATACTAATAAGTATTATTATTATTATTATTAATAATGTGTCCCCATGTCCCCAAACTGACCTAAATGATCAATTTCATGACACATGAATCTGTTATTCACATCTTTAAATCATTTAATTTACAAATGAGACACTTGTCATGGACTTTCTCTTTTGAATTTTTACCCTTCTGTATTTCTATATAGCATTATATTTCTCTTTAATTATCAGTTATCTGTAGCGTACAGAACACCCAGACTACCCTGTGTTGGCAATGTGGCCCTTGGTTAGATTTGGGTAATTTCAGTGTAGACCAGTGGGGTTCCTTCTGCAACCAGCAAAGAACTGCCATAATGTTAAGCTGGTTCCAGACATGCTATTTACTCATTTACTATTTAACTGCCAATTGGTTCTGCATTTTACCTGTATAACCGTTTTTGTATATCCCTCTGTTTAATTTATGCAGCATCCTTTCTGCTTCTCCACAATTATAGCTACAATTATAAATGGCTCTTGTGCACCAGACCATCTTATATGTTAAAATGGGAAGAGATTTTCTAATAAAACTTCTACTAGGTCATGTTCTCGTGGTATTCATCACTCAAACAGCATTTTGAGCATCATGCCACTTGTGCCTTTCTATGCATACAGTTAAGGGACACTTACACACTTTTGGTAGAGCTGCTTCAAGGAAAAAAATAAAACTCAGGATATTATTATCATATCCTACCCAAATATTAGTGCACCACAAACTTACAAAAAGCCCATGGGAATCCCAGCTGAGATATTGTAATTTAACACGGAGCACCTTCCTAGTTATTAGTGTTGCTTGAATTAGTTTTCCATTCTAGGGAATTTCGCTCTCACTTGTCCTTAATTTCTGAGTTCTGGGTGTGTATGGCTTTTGTGTATGGGTGTGTATGGTGTGTAAGTTTTTAGGTTTGTGGGTCTACATGTTGTAAGTGTAAGTGAAATCATCCATTTTTGCTCTCCAGTGCTCTATTAGATATATTTTTTCTTTACTGATTCATCAGCAAACCTACAACATTTAATCAAACTGGAATAAAGAAGAATCAGGGACAGAAATAAAAATCAGTGTTTCAGCCTCCCATTTTTGTACGTTTTAATTTTTGTTTGTATTGCTGTCAGATATTTAACCACATGTCCCATCTATTAAAATGTTACTTACTTTATTAACAGTTTCTACTGCAGATTCTCAAAAGACAACACAGTGATTCCTTGCACTGTTCAGAATGCATTAAGCCCTAGAGTCCACTATCCGTTAAAACCCCTGCGTGATTTTAACGGAGTGCACAAGTCGCCCATTGGGGCAATGGGGCTATGCCAGGGCTGTGGCCATCACAGCCATGGATCCGCTTGTCTGCTCCTCCGTGAGGTTTATGTTGACTCAGTCCATCTTTGTCCACAGTAATGCAGCGGATGTTTGTGCTGACATGAACGGATGTCAGAGCATAGTGAAGCCTGGGGCTAAGGGTCTCAGTGATTTTTGCAGTTCGCATTTCACATGTGAGTTAAATGTTGTTGTTTTTTTTAATTTTTTATTTCCTAAAAGTGTACAGTGCACCCCTTCACTCTTATGGCTAACGGTACAGATGGCTAAGGTACAGATATCTGAGGGCAAGTTTATGGACCAAGGCTTCTTTTATAAGAAACCCCGTCATTCTACAATGGAACCTACTGCTGTTGATGGTAAACATGGGGCCTGATATGGACAGGAAGGTTGCCCTTTTCCTGGTCACCCATTGTCTATTTTTGTAGAAGATAAATATTTAAAACTTCAGAAAGTAAATTCTATAGCAGTAAAGCTAGGTGTGCATGGTAAATGTTTGCTTTTATGGCAGTTACAATTACCGGTAAACAATGACTGGGTAAGTAACAACAGGACAAAAACTGTTTTTAATTGAGGCATGATGGGCCTATGAGTCTACCTGTATAATGAAGTACCAACAGGGAACACCTACCATTAAGGCCAGTAGAGCGAGAATGTAGGACCACTAAATGCAATGTTGTCACCTGGGTAGATGCTGTCACTCTTTTTAACGCAATGGCAGAGTTCACACATGTGGACAGTCAGGATCCACCGAATTGGCAGGAAGTGCCACCCCATGGGAACATGAGCACCGCTGGATCACTGATGCACTGCAACTGGGTCTTTCCTGAAAGCTCTATTTGGCTGACATGGTTAAGAGTAACAAGACTCTAGCCCAGTTACCCCTGTGTCATCAGGTCGGTTCTTTCCTAGCTGCCTCCTAATAGGTGGAGCCTGGTTTATATATTCATTGCCCCCAGGTTACTTATGGGGCACAAACTTAAAGGAGACAGTGCTTGCTTCTCCTTGGTTGTGAATAACAATACACCACATTGCAACTGTTAAGTCTTCTTTTTATTTTGGATTATCTAAACAGCATTTTATCTTCAGTCTCCCACAGGCCTTTTCTCTGTGTGATCTTGTACAGATTCTGGATCAGCCAAACGACACAGAGGCAGACGTACTGCAAAAAACTCTTTATTTAAACAGCCTCAACAAATAAAGGTAAACTGAAAAGGAAAACTAACTGCAACCGTTTTTGGCAGAACAGGAAACAGTCTCTGAGTTGAGAGAAGATGCTTCAACCTGTCCCTTTTCACACACGGGGACAGGTCCTCTTCTCATGCAGAGCGCGGGGAGATCTGGGTTCCACACTGGGTATCTGCAACCGCAGGGCCTGACCAAGGCTGGATTGTATTCGCTGTTGATCCAGGGAGCCACTACTGCGGGGTACAGTCTGCCACTTGAAGAAGGTATTCCAGGTGGCTGCGAATGGGGCAGAATGCCTGGCAGCCGAGTCTGAGAATAGCGCGTACTCTTTGGTCCACACGAGCAAAGATGGGTGAGAATGTATAGCCTGGGCTTGTGTGCCCGGCTGCAGCTGTCTCATCAGGATTCCCTGCTCTGGACTGAGCTTCCTCTTCCTGTGTGCTCTCTCTTAACATCTCTGGCTGCAAAGCCTTCTGGGGCATGACCTTAAAGGGAACAGCATCACACTTAGCTTGTGTGACTACACTACAATCTTTCTAACAGTCATCTGGTGCTCTAGAAGGCAGTTTCAGAAACTGCTGTCATCACCCACAATACCGATAGCCCTGCATTGCATGCACATATATAAAAGGCCTGTTTGCAATTTGGAGAGTTGTATGAAAAGGAATAAGGGGAGAGGAATAAGGAAAATTTTTATTATTTACATCATCCTAGCAGACAAAAGTTCTTTGTCTAGCTATATTACACTGACAGGTTTTCTTTTATGTATGTTGTGTATGTTGAAACACAAGATTGTTTTACAGATCAAGCCATCCAGTGACTTCTACAAATATAGTTCTTCTGACCTCCCTGGTCCTCCCAAAGCCCTTACCAGCCTGTGGCTGGGTTTATGAGAACAGAACTGGTGACTGACGTAGGATCGGCGGAGACTGCTGGAGACAGTGTGGATAAACAATCTGCAACAGGATCCATTTACTTTACTTTCAGCTGTACGGCTCTAGGAGAGGAAGAGTGCATGCAGTCTGGACCTCTTCGAATTGGAATTCACTTGTTTTCTTGGAATCTAGTTTACCACGGCATTTCTTCTTTTAGCAGAGCATAGGAGACTGACACTTGTCCTGGTGTGTGTGATAAGAACCATGTTTCATGTACATAGTACAGACAGCCTGTCCATAGTTGAGATGGATTGCAGCTTCCATTGAGGATCTACGTGTTCTTTCTGGACGAGAATACCACTCCGCTTGTGGGAAAGGTGCTCAAGTTCTAATATTAGCAAGCAATAGTTTGAAATACACTAAAGTGTTCTAGGAAGGAAAAGTGAATAATATAAGCAAGAACAACCTATGGGAACAAGAAAGCCCAGCTCTTGAGCCTGTATACTGACAACTTGTTCATATTCAGAGCATACACTACAAGTCTTGTACAAGATTGAACAGAAAATGCAAGTTCCAGCACAGAGTGGCTCGCCCCCACAGTGGAATGCTCTCCGCGTCTCACCTAGGGGGTCCCCCAGAAGTTCTCCCCGGAGTTCACCCATCAGCTCCCCACGAAACTCACCTCGCAACTCACCATTACTTCTTCGCAAACTTCTAATGAGCCGGAATAATCGAATGCAGAGGCGATTTACAGTTGCACATGCACCCTGGTAAATATGCTAAGTGATTATTTTGAGAGAAAATGCAATTATGTTATTAAAGCTACTCAATTTGGTATGTGAGAAAAAGTGAGCATTTGCTGCATGTTTGTGTTTCTAAATGTCAGTTTTATGTCCTTAAATCAAAGTTTTATTTGCCTTAGACTGCATAGCCAGCATTATATATTTTGGGTGGCAGGCTCTAGTCTTTCTACACCTGTTTACTTTGTTTACTGCAGTTCTTACAGGGGATCTGTTTGAATCTGTTTGGTGAATGTAATCATGTAAAGAGCGTATTTCCTTTTGGATTTTAAGTTTGGTATAACTAGGCTTACCGGGTATAGATATCACTCTGCACCATGCAAAATAATATCCAACAAAAATGCTACAAAGAAATGTAACAGTGAAGGTGCTCTTAGAAGCGATGGCAAAATCACAGAAGCAGTGACAATATGGAAAACGGACTGTAGCTGTGGGCAATAGACATGTACAAAACATTTATTGATTTGTATGTAAAATGTTCTCGGCTCCTATGTATTTGAGGTTTATCTTTATTCTTAAAGCTGGCTTTAGACTTGTAGATTTTTGTCTGATTTATGAAAGACAAAGCTCACAAATCGATGCATGTTAAAAGTGTGGGATCACACGAAAAATCAGGCAGGGATCGGACATGTCAGTAATTTTTAGTCGATCTATCGCGAATCGAAGGACTTTCTTAAAGAATTCAGATCATTCCTATCGATCGACCATGCAGTCCTCATCCCACTTTAATCATTTCCGATTGCATTTTATTGTGTAGCCGATCCTTAGTTACGATAAATCGCATCCCAAGAATGGTGCACTTCGATGTACGACTTATGATCGAAGACTTAAACGCATGTCTTGATTGTATAACAAATCAATCTCTGGAAAATCTAAGCTATCTATCTATCTATCTATCTATCTATCTATCTATCTATCTATCTATCTATCTATCTATCTATCCCCAGCTTAACTCAGGGGGCAAAAGTCAGAGATTGTTCATGTTCATGGCAATAAGAGAAATAGAAATGTGATCCCCTAACAACCAGCAAGATTTCAGGCTCTCAGAGGTCTTCACTCTATGTTGGTAATAAACTGAGAATAGAAGCAACCTCTGTAAGAGCAGAAGTGCTATTATGCCCTCCTTGCTATAGTACCTGTATGAAAGACACCTGTCCACAGAACTAGCTACCATGGCCAAGACCAAAGAGCTGTCTAAAGATGTCAGGGACATGGACTGGGGAACAAGATCACCAAGTAGCTTGGTGAGAAGATGCAGGGCCGCCGTCAGGGGGGGGACAGGGGGCACTCCCGTTCTGAGCCCGAGCAGCAAGGGGGACCCAGCAGTCAGCATCCAGAGGCCACAAGCCGGGCTGCCCAATTGGCTTGGCAGCTCACTGTCAGACTGTATGAATGGAGAGGGAGGTGATGCTGCTAGCTAACTTACTACAGGATCTACAAAATGTATTGGTACAATATCCCTCCTGAGATGTTGAAAAACAACAAGAGTTTTGAAAAAAGTAAGTTTTTGCAAAGGGATCAAATACTTATTATACTGGTCATTTCTTTGGCAGAGGAAAATGTACAAAATCAGCAGGGTATCAAATGCTTATTTCCCTCTTCTTTGCAGTAAATATAGAATATTAATAACAACAGATGTTATTGATACAGTAAATAAGTATCTGTTTCTCTATTTTGTAACTCCTTGAGCTTTCTTTTTTCCTAACCAATGGATTGCTAAGCAAGGAGATGAGCTTTTTTGAAGCTCCCTAAGATATGTTGCATCCTTTTTACTGCTCAACAAAACTTTTTTAAAACTTTTGCCATAATTGAGAGGCTAGCGCTGTGGCCACAAAACGCCATCAAGTATGGTGTTAACTCAAAACGTAAATGTGAGGCCATTTTTTAAGGTACAATTTGAACCTCTGTGGTTTGAATGGTAGGTATTTTTTTATTAGGGATAGCCTTGATAGCTGAAATCCATAGCTTACTTCATTGTTTGCTGTTGTATTACTGGTCAAGCATTACTGATCACTAGATAAATACACACTGCTTAGCAGTGACATTTAATCCATGGGCCTAATGTTGCGTAGGTTACTTTTGTGCCACCAGAGCTTTGACCTGCCGTGACAAGAGTTCTATAAAACTTTTAAATGTTCTGTTATCTTGAAGTGGGACATTGGCAAAAGGGTGCTATAATAATATCCTGTTGAAAATTTGATTAGATTGAGATCTTGTAAATTGGGAATCTCTGACTCTATTTACTGCCTTCCACTGTCTCTAATCTCACATACCTGGACCAAGCTGTTTCTCACTATAATCTCACTCTCCAATCAATTCTAAATAAATTTGCCCCTGTCACCGTCAGCTATCCCTGCCCCACTAACCCCTGTCCCTTGCTACCTCCAACAAGCTGCTTAGCAGGCAGAGCATAAGTGGAGAATGTCTGGTCAGAACAGCTACTTTCTCAAATACAAGGCCAAACTCCACTCTTAATATTACCAACCTGTGCCTACTCCTGGATCTCTCCTCTCCCTTTAACACCGTTGATCACCCTCTTCTTCTAAATACCTTACATTCTATTGGGATTTATGACTTTCTTGGTCTTTCTTATCTTACTTGATCAACTACTTTTTGCAATAACACCCAAATATTTTTATCACCCCTGCCATAACTCTAACTTGGACAATATCTCTTACTGCCTCTTCAAATGGTTGACAGAACCTAACCTGAATAAAACAGAACTAATAATGTTTCCTCCATCACCTTCAAAGCCCACCCCTGACATCTCCCCTACCCTACAAACATGCCATCTTAGTGTCACCTTCCTTTACTCACCACATACAGAACATTTCTAGATCCTGCCACTTCTATCTGTGCAATATATCCAAGATATTCCCCTTTATATCCCCAGAGACTACCTAAGACCTGGTATACGCCCTCATCATTTCTTGTCTGGAATACTGCAACAGCATCCTCTCTGTCTTCCTCTAACTAGACTGTCACCTCTTCATGAATGTTGTGCAAGACTCATTTACTCCACTAAATATTCATCTGCTGCTCTTCTTTGCAAATCTTTACACTGGCTTCCCATGGTCCAGAGAATCAAATCCAAAGTTTTGCACCACTTAATTTAACCTTGTACATAAATATAGCCCTAATTGTCCATTTGACTCTTCCACTGCTTCGGCTTTAAGATTCCTCTAGGGCTGCCCCTACTCTCTGAAAGTGTTAAAACAAGGAGCATGTCCAATGGGACAAGTTTCAAACA
>CM070032.1:134438692-134456616 GCA_036250615.1 Ptychadena robeensis | reverse complement strand
CCTCTTGGACCATGCTTACAATTTTTGTTTACACATCTACAATAGGAAAAATAAACAAGAAGGAGTACATGGGAGGACACCCCAGAGGAAGAATTGCAGCACGTTTTTAGTTTGCAAAAAAGAACTGGATGTTCCACAGCACGACAAAATGCTGTGGACCCAATGAAAACAAAATTAAGTTGTGGGAAAAAACCGCACAACACTATGTGTGGAGAAAGAAAAGCACGCACCCCCACCAACATACAAAACTCAGGGCCTCCTGCTGAAAAGATTGATAGTCATTTCGTCATGATGAAGAAAAATGAATTCCAAGAGTTTATCAAGATTATTTTGCAGGAAAACATTACCATCTCTCCACCATGGCTCAAAGCATACAAGTCATTCAACAAATGAATGGCTTCAGGAGAACGAATACGCCTTCTGGAGTGGCCCCGTCAGGCTTCCTAACCCCAACACGATTGACATTCTGTTGGCATCCATGGACCTTACGAGAGTGATCACACCAGAAAAATTATCCCAAGACTATGCTACCACTGAAAAAGTTTTGTGAAGAGGAGTGGTCCGGAAATAACTCCAGATTGCGTGCAGGCCTGATCTGTAACTACAGGAAATGTTTTTGGTTTTTGCTGCCAAAGAAAGGGTCAACCAGTAGTCCAAAGGAGGGGTTGGGTTCAAATCACTTGTTCCATATCAGCATTGTGAATGTTTTACATGGCAGTCAAAAATCATGGACAAATATTAATGTTTGCATAGTGTTATTTAAGCAGGAAGTATGAGGTAGATGCTAGATCAGTGACACATTTTATAGTAAGCTACTCAGGTAAGTACAAGGAGATGGCGTTGGTACTACCCCATCATATGTAGGTTGGTGTTTTTTAATAAGTGCGTGTATGAAGGCCACCCATACACACTTACCATCTTTCCCATACAATTTCTACCCATGCCAATCCACTATTGTATTCTATATATATGTAGGCCACTATAATACACAGTTGTTGGTAGATCTATGGAGATTGTATGGAAGATCTTAAGCTGTATGGGGGGCTTAAGTCTGCTAAAATGAAACATTTTTAAGTTGAAGTTTGACAAAATCAATAATGGGAAAAAAAAAACCACTAAAGGCTGGTCCAAACTTTTTGATTGTACCGTCTTTTAAACAAGTTCAAAAATGAGGCTCAGTAAGGTGTGGCTTCCACAGCCTGTACAAAAATGACTAGGGCATGATCTGATGAGGGGTGGTGGATGTTCTTCTGAGGAGATTCCCTCCCACACCTGTAAACTAAAAGCACCCCAACTCTGGGATACTGCGGTTTGCATTGCGTGTTGCAACGTCGGTCTTGTGTTGGTGGATGGAGCGAGAACATATGTCCCCAGAGTGCACAATTGTTCAGGTCTGAGACGGGGTGGGCCAGTCCATTGCCCTCAATGGCCTTCATCCATGAGGAATGCGACTCACTCCAGCCACGAGTATGTGCGACCCCCAAAGAAACGAAAGCCTTGTTGGAGGCATGGGGGGTCCGCCAACTTTGACACCACTTCCATAAGTCGGGACTATCCATGTTGCACGGGCACTCATTGGTAAACCAAGACATCTTCATGTAGGTGTGGGCCACTGCAGCGTTCATGCATTGGCTAGGGGTGCAAATAGAAAGGATATCCATAACTGCAAATTCATGGGACTCCAGAGGCCCCAGCAGCTCAAATACACTATTTGCTGACTTTGTAATGGCATTTTAGCAGCTGTTCTCTTAATCTTATATATTTGTCTGGTAGAAAAACCTTCCCGGTTTCTCTGTTTTCTGCACTATACACTGTGCTCTTGAAGTCATCCACAAAGATTTTTTTTTAACAGTTCGATTAATCATGCTTAACTTCATGAATATACAATTTTTGCATTTGAAAGCTGTGGAAAGTTGTCTGCTACGTTTTTGCATGTTGTAACCTTGCAAAATTCCTCTTTTTTTTTTAACATGCATGGGCATTATTTATACTGCCAAGTAAGATTGTAAACACAAAAGGTCATCTTCATGTCACACTGTTATGACTGCATTGATCCATCCATGTTTGCTTTTGTGGTCCCTTTATGAGTTAATGCACTTTGTGGTTTTGGGTTCTGAACAAAAATTCCTGCAGTGTGTTGACTTTATTATGCGTTGTCCATTTATTTTAATGAATCATGTAGGTTTAAAAGAGCCTTATGACAGTTATGACGATTTTGTCATGTTTATAAAAAATAAATTGGCCTGTATTGCTACTCATTGCAAGTCTCTATTGGTTGTTCTATTTTCGTTTATCCATCTGTTCTGCGGTTTAAATCTTTGCTGTGCAAACACTAGAGACCTATTAATAGATGGCACCTGCCTGTAGCGTTTGTTGCCAGCTGTAATCTCCAGCTCATCAGACTGCAACTCTTAAAATGGGTCTCTGGATTGCTGAATGTGACGTTAAAGGAGAAAAGAGGTGGGCTTTAGATCATGCCAGTAAATAACAATGCTTTGTAGGGAATGGGCAGAAGAAGCATCACATACAGACTATGTTTAAAAGAGGAGGAAGGAAAGTTTTGTTTTATAGCGATAACCACTTCTGTTAGGAAGGATTGTTTAAAGCTATTTGGACTGTGGGAATCCTGTTCTATGACCAACCAGTAGTAAAAAGCTCTGGTGTTATATAGAGGTTCATAAGGAATAGAAAAAAAAGTATGTTGCTGACAAACCTAAATGGTTTGTAATGTATATAGATTACAAGCAAGGGAAATCTGCTTCCAGAGTGTAAATCTTGTGTTACTGCTGCTTTTTGGTATTTAATGATCAGATGAGTTTATGTTATTTTCTATACGAAATATAACAAAAATACTAAAACACTTGTTGAGATGTTCGTATTTCAATCACTTTTTACGTGCTGGCTCCTCAGACATATTAATCGTTCCCCCGTTGACAGTGCCAGGCCGCCCGGGAGCAACTACAGCTACACACTGATTGCTTGTCCCTAACTGGCTCATGCACCGTCAGGACACGGGACCCCCCCCCCCCCGACCACATCCACGGCCTTCCAACAGATCCTACCGGCACGAGACCGTGACACAGAAACGTGACGGTTTTGAACGCCCGAATGACCCAGAGAAACTGACCCGGCTATCAGCTGCGAGAGACAAGGATGATTACTTCCTATGGCTTTCTGAGGTCGCGGAATTTCCACTACAGATTCCAGTTGCCGACTGCAACCATTGGTCAGTCCAGCGAAAATCCACGCAGTACCAGAAGACGGACGGCACTCTAGAATATGGGAATAACTGGCTGTCGGATTGGGACATTCGGACGGGGCCCGCAGTGGAAGGCTGGAGTATTGAGGAATATTCCGCTACCCTCCCCACCCCACCCAACTGGTGTACCTCTCACTGAAAGCTTTGGGTACTCAGCAATTGACCCTTTTCTCAGGCACCCCCAACTTACAGGTCGACCAAAAAGTTCCCGTTTTTCACACTCTCTGCTCCTTCCGCCTTATTTCCCTTTCGATATGCCCCTCATGAGCTTCTTCCCCTTCCTACTTAACTCCTTCTCTCCTGCCGACGCTGGGTGGGCATCTCTCCTACCTGTCTCTATCGTTTTATTGCGCCGCTGAGGCTCGGGAGCTGGGGGGTGGACAGTAGGGGCATCAGGATACTGCCCTGCCGCAGGATTGAGGTATGTCTTACCAAGGGACGGGATCAGCAACCCAGAAGTCCAAAAGGAGGGTTGTCCTCAATGAATGCCACAGACTAAAGGCCCATATGTATTTTGCAGGAGCCAATTTAGAATGGTCAGATCCCACGCTTAAGAACAAACATTCCCCCGTTGGTGTACCACTCGGGCTCCCGGACAAAAAAGACGAGGGGTATTGTGGTCGCGATTCTTACTCTCCAAAAATGTACCCTGGAGTCCGTTGACACGGTTTCAGATGAGGAGGGACGGATGCGGTCAGTGAAGGGGAAGGTAGCTATCACTTATAGCAATATCAACCTATACATAACTAATAACAAACCAATTACCTTTCTGGAAAAGGCACTCCGCGACCTCACAATTTCCAGTGAGTGCCGACGGTCCTGGGCGGAGACTTCAATGTCACAATGAGACCCCATCGCAGGTACACCTCTAGAAAGAGCGTCGACACTCCGCTTGTCAGCCCACAGGCGTATCGCTGCGAGATACACGCTCACAAACTGGTGGATGTGTGGAGACTCAACGACCGCGACTACTCCTATTTCTCGCCGCCGCACGGATCGTATTCCCGTATAGGACTTTTTCTCACTACACACTCTGCTCTGGACGCGTTCTTGCCTACGACATAGCGGAATATCACGATATGTATCTGATCATGCGCCCGGTGACCGCGACCTATAGGACTTACGATCCACCCTCCCCCACCAATGGAACTGGGAGGCTCATGAATCCTCTCTTTGGCTCTCCTGACTTCCTTAGTCCCTGGGAACATCCGACCTGGATGGATATTTCTTTGAGTCCAAACTGCACACCCGAACTGCCATCCCCAACTGGTGTGGGAACACGCACAAGGCCTTCATAAGAGGGTCTCTATCACAGCTAGGTTCACTCCAGAAAAAGAGACGATCCACGAGACCAAAGACTACTTGATCAGATCGCACTGCTGGAAGCCCCCTCAACAAACGATCCCGACGGGCAGACCCAACTGGCGGCCCTGACCCAAAACAGACTTCATCTGCGTTACTTTTGACAAACCACGCAAAGAGCGTGGCTAATGTAGGAGAGATATATTATGAGTACAAACAAACACTGTAGAGGGCACTGGCGCATGGCTCAAAATGCTGCCAGGGGGAAGTCATACATAACGACTGTACAGAACTCTAGAGGGGAGAAACCAGACCTCCCCGAAATCGATCGATCAGGCCTTAAGGGTATACTATTTGCAGGGCTGTGTACACACTTGCCATCGCCCCTGACCCCGAAGGAGTACGGGAAAGGGCTATTCCAGATACCTGGCATCCTCGGGATTCCGCCCTCCCCATGAGACTATCTCTGACCTGGCAGAACCCCATCACAAGGAAGAATTGGAAGGGCCAATTACCAATACGAGAACAAGGGAAGGCCACCAGGTCCGGATGGCCTGACGTCCGGTACTACGGGCGTTTTGAAGACACCACTGTTACCCACACTCTTGCGGCCTGAAAACGCACTCTACCGATGGAACGATGTACCAGCTCCACAAGCTCTGGAGGCAAACATAGTGGTTCACCAAAGGAGGGCAAGACCCCCTACTCGTTCCCAGCTAAAGGCCCCATTAGGCCTATTTAACGTGAGACCTGAAGCTCTTTGCATAAATTTTTGGCCCACAGATTACACCGCCCTCTCTACAGCGATTATTCACCTGGCCAAGTGGGCTTATCTCACCAAGGGAGGCCAGGGAGGGACTACCAGGGCTCTCAACGACATACACCATGCACAATCTACGACGCCCCGACCATACTCCCTCGACGGACGCCGAAAAGGCGTATCGACTCGGGTGGACTGGACCTTTATAGCCTTGACACTGAAAGCAGATGAAGCAAGATAGGACTGGGGCAGCGAATGATGGGCGTGGATTCATGTCAGTGTATTCCTCCCCACTGCGAGAGTCATGGCCAATGAGTGTTTTTCTGACCCATTGACCGATCACCACGGCACCGACAGGGATGCCCCTCTCACCCCCTTCTTTGCCCTCACACTGGAAACCGTTCCTGCGGACGGTTAGGCCCATCCGGACATCTCGGGCATAGCCATGGGTGCCGAAAGAACATCTATATCGGCCTACGCAGATGATCTCTTGGTTATGCTTTCCTCCCCTCTAATCTAACTACCCCAATCTGGTGCAGGAGATAATAGATACGGTGGACCTTCCAAACTTTACGTGAACACCAAAAATCGTTGTGGCCCTCAATCTGACTCTTCCCGAAACAGGGAATTTGCAGGATGGCTTTTCCTTTCAAATGGGCTCATCGCATCGGTGAATATATAGGGGTTCAGATCCAGCACAAGCTTTCCCTTTTATACGGCTCTCAACTTTCCGCCCCTACTCTCCTCGATCGCCTCTGGATTTAGAGACCTGGGCCAGCAAAACTTCTCATGGAACCGGCAGGTGCATGTTATCAAACATAAATACATTACTTTCTAGGGTACTGATTATCTTCAAACGGTCCCCATATCATCCCAGAGCCTTTTTTTAAACCCAAGATCCCTAATAAAACCTTTGTTTGGGCCTAAAACCCCCAGAATAAGCCACACAACGTACGTAGGCCCACCTCGACCAGAGGAGGTCCGGCCTCACCAGACACCAAAGTATTTTGGGGCGGCCCACCTAGTCCGTCTGATGATTGGGAACAAAACGGAGCCTCCTCAAGCTCTGGGTCCCAGATGGAGGCATCTGTGGCTCCACATGTTCCTGGGTAGCCTAAGTGGCTCCTAGCGCCCTGCCTCCTAAACTCTCGCACCACCCCTGTAACGCCGATTGCCTACACAGGTTTGGTAGGAAGCTCTCGCAGGGACTGTGTATATCCAATAAACCACTTCACCTATGACTCCTATCTGTTGACACCTGCCTTCACTCCGCTCACCATGACACCGCATTTGCTGACTAGAGACTGTGGGGGACTGGGGACCTATGCAACTTCCCTCCAGGGAAGCGGTGCTGTGTACGCAGGAAATCATGTTGACACCACCATGGGTGCCTTGGGGTTTGAGGGCGCACCAACTCTCCAACTCTTGGCCCTCTCTCCAGCAACCTGCTCCTTCTCCAGACCTCTCACTCCCTGGAACACCGAGGTATGAGGCCTCCTAACCCGTTAGCTCACGCCCGTATCCAGATGACTCCCTCATTTACAGATCTCACTTATCCACAGGGATCAAACTCCAGTACATTTCAAGTGGGAAGCTGACCTAGCCTTGTCCCTTTTCGGACATTTTTTTTGGAAGCAGTAAGAAAAGGTGCACCTTGACAAGAAATTGCCCATAGTAACAAATCACAGGAGTGGGTTTTCAAGATCAGGTCCAGGTGGGTACAGGACCCCGGCTGCATCATATATATCCTCCCAGATACCTGACTGGAGATGGCGCGCTCCCTCGGGGGCAGTATTCCACATTTTCTGCGCTTGTCCCAAATTGTCACCTCTTTTGGTCTAGGTTGCACATGGGCATTTGCTCCCGCTCTTCATAGATAGACTTACCTTTTCCTCTATACGCTCTAGACCTGCTACACTACAACAGACATAACCCCTCTTGAGTACAGGAAATCCGCCCTGATACACCTGATCAACGCGCTAGAGCCAGGATCCCTGTATGGGGAAAGCGGCCGCCACCGCCCACAGTTGCCAATGGCTGAAAGAAGAGTAGCGGGAGATACAAGTGATGGAGATCTGGACAGTTTGTTAGGGCACTGAAAACAACACCGCCTGATCTGGAAGGATTGGACAACCTTCACAACCTCAGCGGAGTTTGCAACAATGCTGAGCCGGGAGTGAGTAAAGGAGCTGGCCTTGCCCCCCACCCCCCCCCCCCCCTTCTCCTTCCCTCGCATTTTCTCCTTTCGTCTATACTTCTCTGTCTTATTCTTTTCATCTTTCCCCTTCTTCGCCCCCCCCTGCTCCCTACCTCTTTCCTCCCCCCCCCCCCCCCCCTCCCCTACATGGTAGCGCTGTCTGCACACACCCCGAATCGCCGCACGGAGCAAGATTCCCGACACGTATCATAACCTATGTTAGTGACAGTCGAAATTACTCTGCGCAGTACCTCCCCCGCTGACGATATTGTTATCGCATTGAATGGTGTTGTCCTTTTCCTGTTGATCTCTTGTCGATTTTCGTTTTGTGTTTTGTAAGGAAAACAAAAAAATTCTTCTCAATAAAAAATTGGAATTAAAAAAAAAGAAGGGCAGATTCCTGCCCGATTCGACAGCCAATTGGCTGCCGTGTCCGTTCCCACAATCGATCAGCGGTCAAGTCATATTGACCAGGAATCTGCCGCATGACGCTGTGATCTGACATGCCGGTAAATTCACAGCAGATCCCGTTAATTCGGTTGGGGACGGCAGTCAAAGGGTGCCCGGCCGATTCTCGGCACTAGCGGCCGTGTGTAATGACGTCATCATGTCCGGTCGGTCAGCCTTTTAGGATTTGTTACTTTTTGCAGAGCAGCTGCTAGAGGATGAGGTCATGGCATTTTCCCTCTCTTTTGCTTCAAAGTTATGCCCAGTAACTGTAAATTTCCTCCCTCTGGGCAGAGGTTATAGCTTTTGAAGCAAGGGGCTCCTCTCTTCTTTCTGGGTCGCCTTTGGACCATGGCAGTCTCTCCCTCATCTTGCCTGAGTGGGTAAAGCGGATTTCAAGGAGGTGCCAGAACGGCCAGGGGAAGAAGAAACATACCTTCCCTCTCTACCTCCACTGGACCGCCTGTACTACTGATTATGGGTAATGCTGGCCATACACATGCCGATAAACGTCCAGATTTTAATCTGACCGACTGGCGTGCGCGCTCTCGCCGACGGTCAGGTTAAAATCCGGCCGTTTATCGGCATGTGCCCACACTTCTCGGCTGGCCAGAGATCCGACATGTCGGAAAATCTCTGGCCGATGGGAGCCAATGCCATAAGCAGCAATGAAGACGGCGTCTCCATCGCTGCTTATGGCCGGCACACAAAGGGTGCCTGGCCGATTGTGGGGCCCCAGAATGCAATGGGAGGCTAACGTGATGACGTCATCACGTTAGCCTCCCGGAGCGATATCGAAGGGCGATATCGCTCCAGCTCGGCATGTGTATGGCCGGCATAAGAGCCATCAGCCTTCTCTCCTCTCAGCAACCGGTTTGAGTGTGTTTGCAACATAGACCCTTCGTTTGTTGGACTAGTGTCCCCATCCAAAGTAACTGCAGGCACACAAAGGTGTCCAGACGATTCTTGGCACGACCGGCTGCTGGGGTCGATCTGCTGGAACATTGGCAGTATTTTGTAACGTCTATGTCCAGCTTTAGGAATGGGTCCCAAGGATCTTCACATAACCCAGCAAACTGCACAGGTCTACAGGTCATTGAGGTATGGCATGAGGCCTGGCTTGGCTCACTCATCTTCCCCTTCCCTGGTGGGCCAGGTCTGCTGTAGAGTCAGGTATTGCCTGGATGAGAGGACCATGCCCAAAAGTGGGTCTATTTGTTAGGTAGGATGGAAACCCACAATCATTTTTAAATACTATAACAATGACTATTACACTCCACTTCCTACATGCATCTTTATATGCAGCACAAAAAAAAAAAATAAATGCAGACACCCACATCTAACTATTGGTATGCAGCAGTACTTAAACACTGTTTACTCTGTTTTTAGGTTTAGAAATACTTTAAACCAGTGGTTCCCACCCCCCGGGATTGCATTGTAAACAAATTTCCCATAGGAAACTAGTTCCATTCACACTAATGTGCTGAATTGTGTAATGCTTTTTAGCCATATATTTTCTAGTATGTTAAAGTGGATGTATGCTCTGTATATAAAAACTAAAAATATCCAAATTCGGAAAAATTTTATATACTCCATAAGCCTAAAAAAAATATACTTACCAGTTGTTCCGTGGAATCAAATGAGAAATTCCATATTTATCTGCCAGTCTTCTGGAGGTAAATTCTGGTGTAATTTCCAAAGTTTATAATGGTTTTCAATGGAGAAAAACGTCATTGTGTATTTCAATGTACAGACATGATCATGTACTTTCCCAGCTGTCACTGCTTTCAGAGATGTCAATTCTTCTGCTCCACTGGCACTGCATCAAAAAGAGAAAGAGAGAAGGGGCTGCGAGGGACATTTACTCATTACAGGTACGTCTTGTTTTTTATTCTGCCCTATTATTGGCACTTCTAGTGCCATTCATACAAAGAAGAAAATTTGGTGGAAGATCCGCTAAAAATTATATTAGCAACAAGTTAGAAGTCCTTCCCTCTATTGCACAGGAAAAAAGTCCCTTTCATGTGCATAGATAACATACAACTGTTCAGTAGATTTGCTGAATATTTTCATGATATATTCTGTCTGTGCTTCACTATGGCCGATACAGTGCAGATGATAAAGCTAAGTCAATGACAAAGATGGTGGCTGTTCTTGATGCCTATGTTTTCGAGGACCTGTAGGTTTCTCTCATGCAACCATTGCTTGTATATTAAAGTTTTTTGTTTTTTTTATTGATTATAAATTATGTGGTTTGATTTAAAAGGATGTTGCTATAAAAATAAGATGATTATAATTATATATCTTAAAGTGTATTTTAAATGAGGAACTCAATGCAATCCTCAACTGACCTCATTTTAAGACTTGTCTAGAAATCTCCAGGGAACAGTAAAAGAGAATATTTTCCTGCATAAAGTTAATCTAGTCAAAATGCATTTACCTTCTGCACTAACAGGGTTAATGCACTTGTGCTATTTTTAGCATCTGGACAAATATACAACCACATCAAACAATGTCAGTGTGTGGAAACATGAAGATTCCCATAGATGCTGGAAACAGAATGACTTACTGACATGCCAATTTAGTTATTCCAGTGCCTGTTTTGTATGTTTTAATAAAAAGTAAGCTGGAATTAAATATAACAGACAATATCAAATATTACAATATATGTCTGTTGTGTCTCCAGGAAATGAAGGAATATCCATCTAAATGGTTCAAAGTCTCTGCGATTCCTAAAACAGTATACTTACCTCTCTTCTGTGGAAGTCGCCATGTTTATTCCAGTCTTGCAGGAATTTATAGCTGCAGTCACAATGGCAAACAGCGCAGTCCTATAAACTTGTATAGAGAAGAGATGACAGCTTTCTATATCAGGAGTTATAGAAGCTGTAGTCAGAGCAATGCCAAAAACCACCTCAGAGAGGAGGGAAGATAATTATTACCTACTTAAGCCCCCCATACACTCTAAAAAAAAAACGTGTCCGTAATTCTTAGATCGTTCTAATACATGAGACGGGGACACAGTGTCCCCGTCTAAAGTATGGGTATGCATCCTCAGCTCTGAGGGATCTCAGATGTCTACAGACGTCACCTGCTTCATTACCTGTGAGGGGGGAAGGGGGAGGTGCTAGCAGCTCCCTTCCCTCTCCCTTTGTGCTAGGCTGACTGAAAAGCTGGCGTCCTTTGATGCTGTCTGCCAGACAGCGCTGGCACACAAAGGATGCCCGAGCCGACTGTGACATAGTGTTTCGGCCAAAAGACTGCGCGTGATGACGTCATCACGCATGGTCGATTGGCCAAAACATTGGGTCACAATCTATACGTGTTTGGGGGGCTTTACAGATAAAGATTTTTTAACCTTTTTTTTACTGGTCGTCCCAATAATAAGGGGTTTGCCAGTTAGGGATACCAAGGTGAGCTAAGGCAGACTTTAAACATAGTTTTTTGCGAGAAAAAGCCAGCCATAGTTGCACTCACACTCACGCTGAACCCATGGTGGTCAGTCGCCCGCAACTACAGGGGTGTCCAACTCACATTTTAAAATGCACCTATTGACTCTTTTTACTGACCATCATTACATTTTCCAGATCTAGAGCACTTGAGCAACTGTCTGTTGAAATAAACTGATAAAACAGTGTAATGTGGAGTCTGGAAGACTTTGTGATGACAGAAAACAGAATTGTAGATAAATACAGCCTTCCTTTCATAAATCTTTATTTGGTATCCGGCTGGGTGACTGAAATCTTGATAGCTGAGTAAATTTACCCATATATTCTGAGCAGATGCAACAAAGATGTGCTATGTAAGTAAGGTCTTAAAGCAAAATAAAACCCTATAGCACCTAAAAGCAGGAAACATACACATTACCACCTAGTTATCCATTATCTCAAATAATCTAAAAAACAGAAAATGTCTATACAAGCACAAGATTTTGTTTATCTATTAGATGACACAAATAGATTTTTAACACTAAGTTCTATATAGACTTATGATCAGCCAGCAGGGGTTCCCATACTGATTCCTTCCTACTGTAAGAGGATGGCGAACCTTTTTGAGTGCCCAACACAGTGAAAAACACAGTAGCCACTTTTTTTTACAATACAACAATTTACCCTGAATACTGAGGCTTTAGTTTCAAAAGTGGGAAATGCAGATTTTTTGCCAGTAACGGATGTAGTTACTGCTAGAATGAATGAATGTGAAAATTTTCCATAACAAAACAATAATGTAGTCTAATACTTCGAATTATGTAACAAAATCATTGTAAAGGACTTCTTTTTTCCCCATGTAACTCCACGTGAGTCAAGGCATTCGTAGTTGCAACTTTAGCAAAAATAGTCCTGACCAAATATGTCAGTCATGGCAATATGAGAGAGAAAAAAAAGAGAAAAAATAGTGAACATACAATGCCAGCCCAGAACAGTCTGTCCACTTGATGGAGTAGCCTGAAAGAGATGTTGTTACAGGAAGCAGGCTTGTTTCAGTCCTCATCCCTTGCCCCCCTTGGAGGAACTTGGCTCAATGGTATATTGGGTACCATTCACTCGGTGGGAAGTATCCGCGGTCAGGGAGGAAGATTGTAGGTACTTGGTTGCTGCCGCTGGATCGGTGTAGGTAAGAGGTGCCCCTGGCGCCGGGAGGACACGAAGTGTTGCTGGGTATTGCAGAGCGAAATTAATTTGGCGACGCACCAACTCACCACAAACCTCAGAGAGCGCCCGGCGACGTTTTGTGATCCCAGTTGAATAATCCACCAAGACTAGGAGCTTCAGGTCCTCAATCACCAAATGATGTTGGGCTCAATAGGCCCGCTGTATTGCCACCTTGTCGTTAAAATCCAAGTATCGAACAATGATCAGACGTGCCGGCTGACAATTGGGCACTGGGGGGCCAAGCCCGTGAGCTTGTTCCACTCTGCCAGCGCTGATGATACAGTGAACTGACAGAATTAAACACAGATCACTTTAGGTTTATAGGACTCTGGTACCGCAGCAATGCGAAGATTGTTCCTACGGGAAAGTTTTTCAAGATCGTCTAGCTTTGCGGCTGATTCTGATTGTTGCGCACGCAGAGCCTCATTATCAGCCTGAGCAGGTTGTAAGGCTTCTTCAGCCACAGTGAGCCTAGATTCAGGTTCATCCATCCTGGATGAATAAGTGCTCATTTCCATCTGTATGTTCTTCAATGACTGAGCAAGGGATGCTTGCAGGGTAAAAGTGAGGTCTGGCTTTAGCTTTTGGGCTACTTCTGTAGCCAGGCTTTTGTAATCCAGGTGCAGAGAGGAAGGCTGTGTGTGCTCCGATTCAGAATCATCACTAAGCACATCTTGGCAGACCCGCATGTGCGCTTGTGCCTCTTCTGCTTGCCAGTCTTCTTCGTGCGTGGGGTCCGTGACACATACTTGTCCATATCAGGGGACAGATATGTATCAGACATCTGCCGGACAAGAGTGCAATGCAGGGGGGAGAGGGAGTAGCGGAGCAAGCTGGCCGAACGGAGCTGAGCGAAGTCGCTACTACTCACATTGGGTGGCGGAACCGGAAGTCATACCTTGAATTTCTTGGTAAAATATCAGTATGACCACAAGGCGGCACTACTGTCTGTTTGTTTACATTTCACCAGCCAAATCCAGCTCAGGAATATCATGTTATCCGAACTGAAAAAATCATCTGCCACTCTCACCAATCAGAGAAAGGGATTATTTAATGCTGCCCTAAGGAATCTCATATCTAGTGAAACGTGTTGGCTCAGAATCATGATGGTCTTGGTTTGAGGCTGTATAGCAGTGATGCCCAACTGAGGTGATATGGAGGGCCACAAGTGCGGCCCTCAGCATCACTAGGGCCGCACATAACATTGTCACTCTATACTGACTTGTATAAGGGTTTTATAATGAAGAAATTACAGCAGGCAGAGCTAGAAGACATTATTTATATTTTATATTATACTTCAAGCATAAGGGAACACTGTAGTGTGGTTAATGCACGTGTCATATATTGTCAAAGGTCATGAGAATCAAAGCCTTTTCTCAGGTTTTGTGTCGCAATATATATACAATCACCCCCGTTCATTGGTGGAATAATGGGAGTATAGGAACTCGTCTGTCTGCCGATCCCCCACCATCACTAAAGGAGAGGCGAGAGACTTGCTAAGGCAGCAATCTGGGTTGCTGATTGGCTTTTTCCTCTTCTCACTCCAAAAAGATTCTTGACAAGGAACTGTCAGAGGGGGATAGGTGGACAGGTGAGTTCCTATGCATTAATAATTAGGTTTTGAGGGTCGCAAGTAGGGGACTGAGGGGGCCACAGAAGAACGCTCAAAGGGCCGCATGTGGCCCCCGGGCCGCAGGTTGGGCACCTGGGCTGTATAGCATCTAAATGCAATTATTAATCAAGTGTCCTTTCATGTCATTTCAGCTTGTTTTCAAATGGTTTTTGGTGATTATAACTTCCAAACACATTCATGCATATCATGCCTCCTTTCTTTACTAAATACTACTATATATACTATAGTTGTTATTTTTTTTGGGGGGGGGGGGCATACAAATGGTTAAATAGAATATCCTGTGCAGGTTTAATTATTTTATAACAGATTACAATTCACTTGTCCTTACAATAACATCTTTTCCAGGGCCACATTCCTTTTTTTCCTAACAGTCTCATGGTGTTTGAGAAAGGTCTGTGAATTATAAACACAAGAGAATAACGAATTTTGGGTTACATGAATCAGAGCAGGCTACTATTAATATTTTTTATAAACAGTTGTAACTTTTAAGCTAAATCCAGTTTCATAATTCCCATTTTGCTATTTTAAATGATGTTTATTCTGCTAATATTTAGTCTTATTTTGTTCCTCCTTTTCACCCTGTTGACATTTGCAAATAAAAACTTTTCAACTTCAGTATATGCCTTGTTTTAGACCCCTTGAGATGATCCTGTTGTGTCTGCTTCAGAATGATCATAACCGGTGATAGGGACAGTAGGGTGCTCTGCATAGTTTTATGGGGTAAAAAAAAAACAGCCTTTGATTGAAATCCACAAAAAAAAAAAAAAAAAAAAAAAAAAAAGAGGTATTTCAGGTCAGCAAGGGTTAAATACAGTGTCCAACAGTCAAAAAACAGGTGGGCTATATGTGACGTTTGAGCCCATGTGTATATCAGACAGGAAATGAGGTGGGCTCTAGCAGAATTTTTGTGGCTTTTAATGCACATTAGGAGAATTATCAGAGTAAGCAATGAGGGAGTTCATGTTTAAGGGCTCGTTTACACTGCAGTAGGTTTAACGCAAACCCTTTCACACTAGCCCTGTGTTTGCATGAATGCTCATGTCTAATGCTGCATATTAGCACAAACGCCCAGTAGTCTGCATTTTTGGCGCAGCTCAATGCAGGTTTGCCAGTAACTACAGCTGCATCACATATAGTGCTTGTCTCCACTGCATCGGAATTCCATCGTTAGCCTTGTGGTAAATGCAGGGATTTCAACGCGGCCCATTGTTTCAAATAAGCCTGTCTCTACGAGAGCCAGCATTACGTCAATAACAAAGCAGGTTCCAATGTTCTCATTGACATGATGCGTCATGGGCATGACCTGTGACACATCTATTTTAAAGCAATGGATACAAGAAAGTGCCCAAAGGGGGAAACCCTCACACTCCATTGCGCACCATGGACAAGGCATGCTGACACAGGCATAGAACCGCATCATTTGTTATAGTGTTTGATTTAAACAGATCATATCAGTTTGAGATAAGTAAACCATAGAAAGGAAGAATAAACTGCTAGCTACTCTACCACTATACTAAAATTAGTTGAGCATTATGTGTAATAAAGACACAAAAGTTACTTTTAAGCTGTTTTAGTTACATTACTGGAATTTTTCCCATGTGGACATTTTTGCTTAGTGTTAATAACCGCCCCCTGCTCCTATATAGCGCAAAAGGTTGTTGGCTTTTCTAAGTATTAATGCAATGGACAATACTGTCCCTGAACTGTATGGGCAAGCCGCTTGTGTTGGGGAGGGACAGCGCTGTGGACCACTAGGACTGGGACACACTAGGCTAGCGGTTTTACTATCACATCTTCAAAGGGGCTTGCTCTATAGCTAAAAAAAGGCAGGAAACTTATATCCTCACCATTTCAGTCAATTAAAGCTGATCATTACATACCAAACTGCAAAACAAATTAGGTGCATGTAATGCAATTTGTTCTGCAGTTTGGTATGTAATTTGATACATCCCTGTACGCAGGCACTGGAAATGCTTTTCCATCAAAAGGGTATTACTACTTTTCTGGGTAGGCGGTGGGGAATTACACAATTTAAAGCTAAAGATTAGTTCAGATTCTAAAGGCACATTGACATATTTTATCTAAGGTTGTTTCAAAGATGGCAGAGCTTTTATTTACATAAGCCTTTTAGTCACTAAGAAGTATATAATTCACGGATTTGTTTTCTTAGAGGGTACTTTTATTTGGTTGATATTCTGGATGCCTTCTTTATGTATCTTTCTAATAAAGTAAACACAATAAACAAATCTATTTTTTATACCTAATTACTATTTTGAGTATATTCGGTCTGTCTTTTTTATGTGTTTATGTGCATTGATGGAGCTATGCTGCTCTCTAGTGATAACATTTGTAGTGTGCAGATGCACTAAGATTGAAAACGTACCATACCAAAATGTATAATATATATGTAAAATATTTTTTTCTCCTTCAATTCTAGAGTATGGTTACAACCAGTGTCACAATGCACTGCTCAACCAGTCTTCATAAATATAACAACATACACCATAAGCTATTAAGATTAAAGTAGACAATACTTTTCTGCTTCTTAAACAAAAAACAATCTTCCTAAGCGTCTAATTTTGTAATGGTTAACCTTGTGCCACACCCCAAAGTTATTCAAAAAACATTGCAAGGGGCAGAGAACAGCAGGGTTATTTTGTTAGGCACATAGAAATGTATAGACTTATTAAATAGATAAAAAGGTTTTTTTTCAATCTGACCATTTTCTCCATGCGTTTTACCCCTGGTCAGGGCTTCCTCAGGAGAAAAACAATATGGACATGCTACTGTAAGAGACAAATTTTATACATTTTAACATCAAATATAGTCTAGGCCCACATCGGTCCATACAGAACCTCTGTAGTCTTGTAAACATTCAATACAATGTGCATTCTGTCCGCAGTATTCCAATGGTAAGGACACAAAATAGGGGCAATAACTAGGTCAAAATTCTATTATTCTGTTATGGTTATCCTGGATATCTATAATTATGGTGCTTACCTGTACCCATCCATATTTGGTTGTACATGGTTAAAAACCATACAAAATGTCAGATGCCCAATGCACCCAAATAAATGGGATGTCAAGGATTATAAGGTATCCAGCAGCAGGGAGATGAAGTATCCCAAGAAACTGATGAGTGATCCGACTCAGCAGATAGATGTACGATAGTCACTTAAGCAGAATACAGACCTGTAGATATGGGCCAGATCGATGGCCGCTTCGAGCACCGTGTGCGCTCACGGCCATCTATCTGGCCCATATAAGATGCGGCCATCGCTGCTTTGCATGGAAAGCGCGGGTCTCAATGCAAAGCATCGGTTGAGCTGGGGAGAGAGCTCTTCATATTCTCTCTTCATCTTAGGACACTTAATCTCCCTGGTCCTGGATACCTTATAATCCTCGACATCCCATTTATTTGGTAGCATGTCCATATTGTTTTTCTCCCCTTGATTCCCCTGAAACATTGTTTGTGTGGTGGAAGGGAGGGGGACCCGTGTAACCCTTGATTCGCTCAATTGTGAGGGTTTCAGAGGGGGTAAATGCAAATACCTGTGTAGACATTCTGGGCATTTGAGGCTTTTTTATTCAGTTTTGTATATTTTTTTTCTTGCATATTTGTTTATTTGAGTCTACATTTTTATGTATGTATGTAGGATCGAATAAAGACCCTT
>CM070032.1:134385574-134399900 GCA_036250615.1 Ptychadena robeensis | reverse complement strand
TCTAGACCCCTGGTGGAGTGGCAGCAGATGTGGGATACGCTGGGCTCCTGTGCGCTTTGCGCGACAGCCGTCGAGTCGGCCTTCAAGGTACTGACAAGATGGTATATGGTACCGAACCGGCTAGCCCACCTTCATCCGCAGCAGTCCGACCGCTGTTTCAGGGGTTGTGCCGCGGTTGGAGATGTTATGCACATCTGGTGGTCATGTCCTATGTTGGCTCGTTTTTGGAACAGGGTCTCGAGGCTACTAGACAAATTGTTCGACCAACGATTTCCCAGGGATCCATGGTCCATGCTGCTCCATCTCAAGCCCGTCGGTATGACCAAATCTCAACACAAACTGGCATCGTTCATTTTATTAGCCGCCAAACAAACTATAGCCCACTCTTGGAAGAAGCAGCTGACCCCCTTCTCGGAAGTGCTGAATCGTATTAATTCATTTTTCATCAATGAGAAACTTTCCAGCATTCTCCTGGATAAACATCCCAAATTCCTTACGATCTGGTCACCCTGGATCTCTCACGCCCACCCTGATCTGCCAGAAGCTTCAGTCGCCCGGCTGTGAAGGGCCCAGCCCGTAACCACCTGTCCGGGGCAATGTGCCCCGCATACATTCCTCGCCCGGTCCCCTGGGTGCTCACTACACCCGGCCTCACCTTTTTTGAACACGCCTCTGGGGAACGCTGGTTACGCCCTTGTCCAGCTTTGCTGGCATAAGCAATGATACAGTTCAGATGTGAGATCTGGCTAATCTCCTTGCTGGGAGAGCTGACGGTGACGGGGAGCCAAGGCACGACCACAGAGGTCTCGCATTTGGACCAAAAGATGCAGGCACATTGTTCTGCTCAATCAACAAGTGGAAACTTTTAGTTATGTCTGTATGTAAAATAAATAAGAAAAATACCTGTTGATTTTGTTAGAAATCATGCTTTGATAACATCCTGAACTTTTTTAAATGGGCCAAGGGCTGAGTTTTAGAGGTGAAAAAGGAGATGAGAAAGTATATGTATATGTTGTTATTTCTTAAGTTAATCATTATTTATCAGTACTTGCATTGTGCATGTATTGTAGAGATGTGATTTTATTTTCCTCAATATACACTTCAAATTCCAAAACTGACACAACAGCTTTTGAATGAGAGTTTAAATGAATTCTAAAGTCTACATTTCATTCATTCACAAAAGTGCCTTTATGTGTAGCTACTCATATTTTAGGTTCCCTTCATGTATACACAAGAAAGTAAGAATGCAGGCAACAGAAATGTGTCCCTGTAAACTGTAGACACTAATGCGTCATACTGACTTACTGAAGTTATGAAGGAATTTTCCTGCTGCATTTCTTCGTATTTGCTACTAATCACACTTTATGAGCCAAAGCTGATTTACAACCTGTTACTGATCTACATACAATTCATTGTGTAAGGATAATTTCTTGTGTTGTTGGAGTACAAACATTCTGTAATGACGTAGAAGCCACTTTAATTAAATGTAAAATTTCCGTTACCATAAATGACACATAAAAAGCTGACTCCTTCCTTCCAAAAAATGTATGCATGAAAGAAGCATGGTTGAGACACATATAGGTAAATCCTTTGTCTTAACAGGAGGAAAAAAACACCTCTACAGAGGTTGAGAATGCTGCTCTTCAAGGGTGGCAATATTTAAGTATTTTTTTACTGGAAAAAAAATCATAAAAAGTAACACACAATAGTTACCTGTTGCAGTCATGATCCAGGCAAGCCAATCCATATACTTCTAAAAATCAAAAGCATATTCTTGTCTTCCCCTCTTTCGTGCTCCCAGCGATGTGTTTAATTCAATAATTTAATGTTCTAAGATGGCCATTGTAGCCTCTTACCTTCTTTCAGTCTCCGCTCCTTTCCTACAGTGTCTGTCACAGACTGGAGGGGTGAAAACTTCATCTTGTCTCTGCTGCACCCCTCCACCACAGACTGAAGGGGGGGGTTCAAACTATGAGGCACAAGGTCTCTGGTGGAGGTAGAGTATCAATGGATTTAGCAAATAATTGCCCTAGTAAGTTTTTTTTGTTATGCTCCACTTAGCCCTTATATTGAAACTTCTGGTGCCAATAATGCAAATTTGGTAAGCAGGGGATATGTCCACTTTAATCCTACATAGATATGGCGGAGTCAGTATAGTCACCCTATGGTAGTATGTGTAGTATCTGGTAAAACAAAATAAAGGACAACCTGCAGTATATAGCATTTGTGTAGTTGAGTTTAGATACACTTGAAATTCTAAACGTTTATACATTTTATCTGTTGTCCGAAAATATTACATATTCTAGGGTTATCCTTATCCTTACTCTACTGGCATGAAGATAATGTGAATTTGAGGTGGTCTTCTAATATGGTTATGGCATTCTTGGCAACTCAAATAGTTAACTTGTCTAAATGCAATTGTAGTTATTTAATGCTTGTGCAGCCATCATTTTGCATTAAAGGCTAGTTATGTAGCTTCATTTGTCCAAACCCTATTCGGCATTAGTAAGATATTGAACCATGTGGTGTATCCCAGGAGAGTAAAATAACCTCCTAAATGAAATATTCCTGGAAACCAATTACTAAGCGCATTGTGTTAAAATGAATTATGGAAAATGTGTCTGTGCCTTTGTTTTCTAATTCTTCCAATTTGAAACCAGATGTGTATGGATGTCTTGTTCTCTGCAGAGCCCTGTGCTGACAGATAATTTTTCATGCCAATATTATGATATTGTACATTCAGTGCTTCTGTATTGCTGTCTTTCAGTTGATTCCTGCTGTTCTTTTATTGCTACCAACAACTTTGTTTAGTTATATTCCTCTGTATCTGGAATTATGTTTTATTTTGTTGAAGGGTTATAGTAAGTGCAGTAACCAAAATTACCAAGAGTTACTGCAATTTGTCAGATAGGTTTTCTTTCACCCGTCAGTTATATTGATGTTTTATAATGGCTGTCCTGGACATCTTCTTCCGTAGGAGTACAGAATCTCACACCAGTTGTTCTGTAGAGCAAAGGGTTGGTCAACTTACAAGACTTTTAGTTTTAGGTATTTACATGTTGCAGCCCTTGGGTGTTCAGGCTGCTATGGAGAGGGCATCTAGAGATATTTGTATCTGGCTGCCTCTCTGAACTATCTTATCAATTTACCACATAGATATCTGTAAATTAAGAAAAGAAAATTGAGACGGATTAAAAGGTGTGGGGTGCACTTGACTTTAGTCTTTTTAGTAAATACATAATAAATTATTCATAGTAAAGTTTGCATTATTCTATTTCCATTCTGCTATTATTTGCTTCCTACTGTTATTGATGTTCCAAAAATGTTAAGATAATTTCCTACGGGTTAACACCTATTTTACAATTGGACATGCTTATAGCCTTGTAGTTTTGGGAAGTATCACTAGGGGGGTGAGGATTGCACTGGGTAGTACCATTTCTTTCCCAGAGGAGGGGGTGACACCAAAATACCAAACGTTTCAACCAAAGCTGTGCTTCCCCTGGAACACTTAAGTCACAGGGAGAGATTATAGCAGTGTGTTAGGAGCTAAGCAAAAGTTTAGGGGTGTAGATCTCACTCTACCCAAACCCCAAAGACCAAGGTGGTCAACCTCCCAGGGTTTTATAATGGCAAAGATTGTAAACAGGCTAGATTCCAAGAAATAAAACATAATTTATTTGTGACATAAAAAAGTCAAATTCATAAAACCATATAGTAAAGGGTGCATATCAAATACACAACATGCATGGAGATGTAGGTGCCCTTAACAGTCCATAACACACTGTATAAAGCCGCATCCAAGATAATCCTAGTCCTTATGTGCTAACCCTCACAGGACCTCCTTCAGAAACTGTTGGGCAATTTGAATTAAATGTCATAATGTGGTAAAAAAAAAAAAAGAGGAAATATGTGATGTATCCTCAAATACTTCACAGCATCCTCAAAGTCCTTCAGTCTGTTGATATGCTTACAGATACAATTCTCTGAGCCACTACACCTCAGGGAGTCAGGGGTCCACGCCTGTTATATAGGGGGCTTGCATGAAGGGGAGACAGAAGGACCAAGCCTTGGTTAAATGGATTCAACTTTTTATGTCACCAATAAATTATGTTTTAAGTCGTGGAAACTAGCCTGTTTACAATCTTTGCATCTTTAAAGTCACAGGAGGTTTGCCATCTCAATCTTTGAGGAGTTTGGGGAGAGTGAGATCCCCTCCCCTAAACTTTACTCAGTTTTTGATAATAATATTTATTGGGATGTGATTGATGCTAAATCTGCATATAGATTCTGTGTAAATAAAACACTTCAGTATAATAGTATAATATATATTCAGTATACTAGTATCTGCCCCTGCTGTGTGTCTGTATATGTATATATACAAGGCTGCACATAAGTGGTAAGTTACGCATGCTGAATAAAAACTAGTACTGTTACTATGGGCATTTGAGTAATACCAACTAGGAGGTTTTCCGGCAGCTAAGGAGTCACAAGGTGAGAATCGCTGTCAGCCCAAAAGGAGAGCGATCTGTAGCAGTGAGCGTACCCCTCCGCCCCCACCCCCAATCCTCCCTGGTTTGTCAGAAAGAAGTTTACTTGCAATTGTTCACTGGGGGCATCTTGTAGCTGAAGATGGTATTGCAAGGGGATTTTTTTTTGTCCAATTGAGGTTAAAGCTTGAACACATTAAATAGCTTTACAAACAACTTCACTGTATCATGTATACACTGTAAAAGTTAAAATTTTAAGATAACCAGAACTCTTTCTGTATATACAATCATGTCAATTAAATAACAAATGGGAAACATTTAAATAACTATGAAAGGTTGCAGTAAGGGTGTGAAATTGGGAAAGTAGGTACTCTCAGTTGTAAATTACTAATAATAAAAAAAAGATTGGAGTTCTAAGGGTGTTAGAGATATGAAGGTTGAAAGTCAGAGAAGGCATATGTAACGGTAAACCTAACAAGAGAAAAGCACTGTTTGAAAGTTGTTATATGACTTTGACATTTGGACTTCAGGTAGTCTCAGGGGTTAGTTACTAAACCAGAAAATTCCAGGTTTCCACTACTGACATATGAGATTTGGGGGTTCAAACGGTGTTGTACTGTGAGAGTTACATTTGACCCAAAGCCAGCTGTTGGAAACAGCTAATCCGAGGCTAAATAAGGAACAGGGAGGTCCATCTGCAGCAGAATCTACCATGCAGGAAGATGAAGCAGAGGACAGTGAGGAAGACTGCACTTAATAAAACCACACCACATATGGGGTACTCATCTGAGTAGCTCACTGAAAAAGTTATGTGCACCCCTGTATATATATATATATATATATATATACACGCAGCAGGGGAAGAGGGCAGTCACATAACTTTATACCATTATTACATAACATATACAGTGCTGCTTGAAAGTATGTGAACCCCTCAAGTGGTGTAGATGTTTCTGTTGTTTACCATGATTTGTCTCTTTATCATCCAGTGTTTTTTATCATTGAAATGTTCTCAGATATATGTTTCTCAATTGCAGTACTTGTGTAGTAGGTTTTGTTTAAGTAGACCAAAAAATCACATGAAACATGGACTTAGTGGGATGTGAAAAAGAAGTGAACCCCCAGCTGCATTGGTTAAGTCGACCAGGTAAAAGACGCAGGTGAAACACATTTGGGTGCTTAATCAATCACTAAGCAGACCAATTTGAAATGAGGACATCCTTGGAAAATGTTTTGGCCTGCACTAATTAAAAGAGAGAGGAAAAACCAACTGAACCATGTTATGGTCCATACAAATACAACCAAATGCCAAGCGCAAAGAGATATCCGAGGACATGAAGAAAAGGGTAGTGACAAGCCCATCATCTGGGAAAGATATAAGACATCTCCAAAAGTTCAAGCCATCCCCTCCTGTAGCAGATTAATTTACAAATGGAGGGCCCTTCAACATGACAGCAACTTTGCCTAGAGTGGACGCCCATCAAAAATATCACCCAGAAGCACCAGAAAAATAAAAAACCAGGTAAAGGCAAACCACACATCACCTCTAGAGAGTTGCAGGCCTCTCTGGCAGCATCGGGAACAATATGTGCTGCGTCTACAATCAGAGAAATTGACTAGCCATGACATTCATGGGAGGGTTGCTAGACGGAAGCCTCTGCTCTCAACCAAGCAACCAAAAATGCCCGTTTCAACTGGCCCAAGAGCCACTTGGACAAACCAGAGGCCTTCTGCGAAGTACATTCTCTGGGACAGACGAGGCTAAAATAGAATTATTTGGTCACAATCAAAACCAACATGTTTGGAGAAAAATCACCACGGCATATGAAGAAAGAACCCTTTCCCAACCGTGAAGTATGGCGGTGGAAATGTGAAAGTATGGGGTGCTTTCTGCTGCTGGGCCGGGACGACTCCATATTGTCCAAGGAATCATGAAATTAGTTCGGGTTTAACAGATTCTCGACCAAGAATCTCCTTCCATCAGTCAGGGAGTAGTGAAGTTTGGGACGAAGATGGCATTAGCCAAAAGCAATTGACCCCAAAGCATTCCAAGCAAAAGAGTACAAAGGAAATGCTTCAGAGAAAGAGGATTCGCACTCTGGATGGCCCAGGTCAAAGTCCGGACCTCAAACCCAATCAAAATGTTGTGGAGAGACCTGAAAAAAGTTGGTACAGCCAGATGTCCCTCCAACGTCTCTCAACTGGCTGAGTTCTGCAAGGAGGAGTGGGCAAACAAAACTCCCCATAAGCAGATGTAGAGGATGGTTAGTGGTTATTTACAGGAGACGTTTAGTTGGAGTTTATTATTAAGGCTTGCCCAAAGGGAGGAGCCACAAGCTACTAATTACAAGGGTTATCAATACTATGCACATGTAAAGATTTTCAGTTGTGGGACATAAAACCTCCGTTGTTTTACTTAAAATAATGAACAATATATCTCTTTTGTGGTGTGTTCTTATTTGAAGGTGTGCTCTACAAATGGATTTAGAGGTATGTCTAATAAGGTTTTTAAATGTTTTTTTGCACAAACAGGACCATGTCTTGGAGGGTTTCACATTACTTATAAGCCAGCAACTGTATATATAAATTATTAACATACGTTACCAACATATATTGAGTGACCAAGTACTTCTGAGCATTGACTTGCTTTTTCATGTGGTAGTGTCCTATATCTATGTCATGAATATCATTCAGAGAGTGTGACCTCCTGTTGTTCTTCAGCTATAGGAAAGATAATATTTTAGGTCTGTTCTCTGCTGGATTACCTGAGAATAATGTTTTGGGTATTCTTGGTAATGATACATCAAGACCAAAACTTTTTATGTAACTATTATTGCAAGTGGAAACTAAGAGAAAAAAGACATCATAGCCATTGTGTTTCTAAGTACTTTAAAGAACAACCGCGGGACAAAGGAACTGGTGATATATAAACAGGGAATCTTCCTGTGTCTACAGAATTCTCTTAGGAGCCAGGAGGATATGATTAGTGCAAAGGAGAGACTAATTACGCACCAGGGCCCCAGAATTTAAGATCTTGTTCCTATCTATAATTGCAAGTAAAAGACGAATATTAAAAGAGAAACTATTGTGTATTTGTGTTGTTACAATCTATGGATAACATTTTTCTTGTTAAAATCCAAAGTATCAATATTTTCAACGTATTGCTTATAAATGATAGGCTGACTAGAAATATACTGTTGTCTTCATTTGTTAATTTATTTTTATTTCTGTCTATCAGCATACAGAGGAAATAGGGTACAAAGGTCATCTTGTATCACCACTTGGAATTCATGAAGTTGTTATTTTTTTTATTTTACTCTTCCCTTGCCTTTCCAGCTATAGTAACAGCATCATTCAACTTTGTCATTATTAGGCTGCATGAAAAAGGTAATTCCGTAGGAGTGGTTTTTGGCATTTGAATTCTTTATCATTACATTGTTATGTTCTTGCTTACTTCTATTTATTCTTACTGTATGTTTTATACTATTTAATTTCATTAAAACAAAACCTGAAGCACTGTGATTGGGAACTGCATTAGTGAACTGCAGCATGAACTACTTTTTGCTAAAGTACAGAACTCGGAATTCCTTGGTTTTGAGGCTTGATTTGTTTGATAGACACATCTGACTCATCGTTCAATCTAAAGCGTATAGTTCAAAGTGGGGGGCATGGAGGATTCCAGGGGGGCCCAGTGGGGAGTCAGTGGCATTAAGCTCTCTGTGTGCAATGCCAGCTAAAGAAGAGGAAGGGGGGCAGAACTCAACTGCATATTGGCTCTTCCCACAGTCAGTTCTCTTCTCCGTCTTGGATTGCACACATTCCACCCATCCTCCCCTACCACTGCTAGCCAATCAGAAAAGCCTGGGGAGGGAGGGACAGGCGTTAGCCCACAATGGAGAAACTAGCTGCAGACAGTAAGTAGAGTGAATGTGATGTATGCTCTCTGTGTGTCTGTGTGTTTGTTTCTATGTGAATGATTCTTGTTTTGCATGATTGAATATGAATAAGTTTCTGATGATTGGTGTGTGTGTATATATAAAAACAGAATGTGGGCCAGTGCAACTCTGTCACTACATTTTGGGGTGGCTACCCCGGAGACTTTAACAGCACATAAATATCGGGCAAATAGGTAAAAGCATAAATATTATAACAAAAAGGACACGTATATAACATATAGACAAATATATCCAACAATGAGTCACACATAGATAAACTACTACAGGGAGTGCAGAATTATTAGGCAAATGATTATTTGACCACATCATCCTCTTATGCATGTTGTCTTACTCCAAGCTGTATAGGCTCGAAAGCCTACTACCAATTAAGCATATTAGGTGATCTGCATCTCTGTAATGAGAAGGGGTGTGGTCTAATGCATCAACACCCTATATAGGTGTGCATAATTATTAGGCAACTTCCTTTCCTTTGGCAAATGGGTCAAAGAAAGGATTGACAGGCTTAGAAAAGTCAAAAATAGTAGATATCTTGCAGAGGATGCAAGCACTCTTAAAATTGCAAAGCTTCTGAAGCGTGATCATCGAACAATCCAAGCGTTTTCATTCAAAATAGTCAACAGGGTCGCAAGAAGCGTGTGAACAACAAAGGCGCAAATAACTGCCCATGAACTGAGAAAAGTCAAGCTGTGCAGCTGCCAAGATGCCACTTGCCACCAGTTTGTCCATTTCAGAGCTGCAACATCACTGGAGTGCCCAAAAGCACAAGGTGTGTCATACCCAGAGACGAAAGGCTTGAAAGACGACCACCATACACAGACACACAGCTGAACGTCAAGACTTTGGGAAAAGAAATATCTCAAGACTGATTTTCTAAGGTTTTATGGATGATGAAATGAGAGTGAGTCTTGATGGCCAGATGGATGGCACGTGCTGGATTGGTAAAGGGCAGAGAGCTCCAGTCTGACTCAGACGCCACAAGGTGGAGGTGGAGTACTGGTTTGGGCTGGTATCATCAAAATGAGCTTGTGGGCCTTTTCGGGTTTGAGGATGGATGTCACTACACTCCAGTCTACTGCCAGTTTCTGGAAGACACCTTCTTCAAGCAGTGGTACAGAGAAGAGTCTGCATCCTTCAAGAAAACATGATTTTCATGCAGGACAATGCTCCATCACCCGCGTCCAAGTACTCCACAGCGTGGCTGGCAGAGAAAGGGGAAAGAAGAAAAACTAATGACATGGCCTCCTTGTTCACCTGATCTGAACCCCATTGGGAACTTGTGGTCCATCATCAAATGTGTGATTTACAAGGAGGGAAATATATGTTGCATCTCTCTGCATGATTGGCATGTGTGAAAAAGGGAGTTGTATTTCAAGTAAGGGCCCTTTCACACCAACTGAGTGTAACACTATTGTGTCCATTACCCCATTATAATGCCCAGCATTTCCACATTGCGCTGTGCTTGCACCTCCCATACAAGTGTATAAGAGTTGCTTGTACTGCAGCCCCAAAAATGCATGCTGCAGGGTGGTTTGTGGTAATGCCTTAGTAAACAATAGTGTTTAAGGTAGGCCACCAAGTTCCTATCCTCAAACTAGGCACCCTGGGTCATTGCTGGGCTACCAACAAATGGCCCAATTATGGGACATTAATGGCACTTTGTGATCAAAAGTATTTATTTACATGAAGGTAAAAACAAATGATAACAGTTGTATAAACATAAAGTAGCGTGGCCCTTTTAAGGGCTAACGTTACACTTTGTAGATCTCAACGCCTTTCGCAACTGAATGTCGCTTCATCAGGAGAGTATACGGTAACAGTTTCTCACTGTAAATTTGGAAGAAAAGATTGGCAATTACTACGAGTGTATAAGAAAAAGAACAAAAGTAGTAAAAATTCCCACTACTTGTCATATTAGTATCTTGACAACCAAGGACTGAGTAGGGGTAAGAAAGTGGATGCTACCTACTATGTATCAGTAATATAGACCCAAACTGATCCTATGGGCCCGAGGAGGAACGGATCTAACCGTTCGGATTCTATTGTTTACTATTATATTCGGGATGTTGGCACATATACTACTGACACGGTAGTACAATGTACTATTGTGGTAATGCCTTACTTTTCACATTACAGCAAAATGCAAATGCAGGGTCAGTATGAAATATGCTTTGGAAGGTCCTTTGTAAACCTGTGTACCTCGTGTTACTCAATCTGTGCTGAGTTGCAGTACTGCAATGCAAATGCCACTAGTGTGAAATGGCCCTTACACTGAACATGTGTAGTTTGAATGAGTTGCTCAATTATGTCCCTTTCTAGAAAAGGCAGGCCCTGCAGGAAAATTTTGGAACCAGAGATTTTCAGATGTACCTCTACTTCAGATTAGATGAGAGCCTTTCCTTTTACTAATAACACATGCTTGGTGCAAAAGTCTACTTATATGAGACTGCAGTTACTCTATGGTAGAATAAAAAAATGCATTAATTTATAAATTGGGTCAAAAGTTTTCTGATGGAAAGTTTTTTGACTCCTATATCTAGCCTAAAAAACATTTGAACAGGAGAGAGACACAGAGCTATTAGTTACAACTGAGGAACAGTGATATGATATGTATGTGCCCACTCAGTCACTGTACTTCACATTTGTACACAGTCCTATTTTCTAAACTATGTAGGTTACATGTGTGGAATGCTAAATGCTAGAGAGAGAGAGTTGGACAGAATTAGAGACAGAGGCAATTGATTTAGAGTTGTCACTGATTCTGTTTCTAAACCTGGTGGATAGCATGTGCCTTTACAATTGCAAGAGCCCTGCTGTGTGCACATATTGTGCAGGCAGATGGGGGGCAGCTGTCAATCACCGACAACTTCTCTTATGTAATCCCTATGTGAAACCTTTTTGGGCAATGAGCATGAATGAGCCCTGAGCAACTGAGCCCAACGCAGACGGATCCGTTACCAGCTGATGGGTATTCATTGGAAATGGACCATTTTCCCTTTATAAAAAAAAAAAATAAATGACTTACCCAACATCATTTCCGGTTCTTTGCAATCATCACTTTCGGGTTTTTCTGAAGGACCAGAAGAATAAGCAGAAAGGTCTAACCATCTGTAACAGTCCTAAACAAGACAACAGCCTGTCTAAAGGCCCCCACACACATACCGAGTGGGGCCGAAAGATCAGCGATGGAGTGCAGCATGATGACGTCATCACGCTCCTTTCCATCGTGGACAGCATCAGCGGGCACCCTTTGTGTGCCAGCCGTTAGTTTCAATGAAGACGCCGGTCTTCGGCCAGAGATTTTGGTCTTCGGCGTACCGAGCTTTGGGGTGACAGGGATATGTCGCCCCATGTGGGCACCCCCAATTGGCAAAATCGGCCGCCGCTCGGTGCGTGTGTGTCGGCCTTAAGGGTATGTCTCCATCTGCGTTCTTGGCTCCGTTTGCCCCCCTGTACTAAGCGATCTGCTGGCCGGAGGTTGAAGTACTGGACTCTATCAACCTCTGGCCGTCAGATCATGAGAACAGTGGGTCTAGTAAGAAGGTAATGTGGATCAGCTCCGTCGGGACACAAGCCAAGGAATGTGCTTAGAGCAGGGGGGTCGACAGAGCCGAGAACGCAGTGGAGACAGAGAGAGATAAAGAAAATTAGCTATTAGCATTCAACTTGCATGCAGACTGAAACTTAGACAATTTAATTATACATTTGATTGGCTCAGCTTCAATCTTTAACAATTTTGCAAATAAATTCTTTATTTTGTGTTTTTCTTGCAGATGTACAATTTAAATATACAAGGGGGAAAAAGAACATAGGGCAGAAACAGAAGACTGTACATGAGTAGTTTATGAAACAAATATTTCGGCATATAATGACAAGTGCTTTCCTAATGCAAATGGATCAGAGTGTGGAGAAAAGAGTTTGAATCTAGTCTTTGTTGCTCTGCATTATGGTGGCATACATAGAGTAGCAGTTTGTTAGGAATGAGGTAGGCCCATAGGAGACGTCAAAGTTTGTAATATATTGTATGTTTGCTTTTCTACAAAGTTCTGTTTTGCTATTGGGTTATTTATAAGTAGATGGACTGTATCACAATGTATAAGAAACTTAATTATTGTAAAATTTAAAGAAAGCTTAAGTGGTTTCCAGCCTGCTTCACAAGTGACCACATGGTATGTTTTAATTCTTATAGCATTAAATCTACCAATAGGCCTGCATACTTGAAACTATTTTCTTTGTGTGATACCCTGGTAAAACATGTTCATACATATCCTATTTCACCAATCCCATGTGGCATTTACTAATTTAGTATTCTATACTTCCCAGATTGGAAAGAAGTTAACATACAAAATAATATGTTTTTTGAAAAATTTATTCCATGAGGTGATGACAAAATGCAGGGATTGTTTCAGTAAACTTTTAAACCTAATAAATAGTTTATTTAAAATTTTGCTTCACTAAAACCTGACAATTCTTTTTCTTGTTGATGTGAAAAAGGGGTTAGGTAGTGCAAGTTCTCTGGTGAAGGGGCTTTGAAGTAGTTCAGTGGTAGTTAACCTCTGGATCCACCTTTGGGGTCCAATGACAATTTTGCAGCCGCCTTCACTGAAATCATCACAGCAGTGGGGTGGGAAGTTAAGAGGTAAAGTAATGCCCCCTCCCTCCTAATTATGGGGGCATAGGGTGTTACTCTCAGTACAACTTTCCACCCCACATATCATTTACACAAATGGGATTGGAAAATAGGAGGGGACGTCGCGGAGTGTCTCTCTATTTGGAATGTGTAAGTAACACTCCACATCTGTACTTCCATATACAGGTAGTTGCTTGAGCTGTACATAAATCTTTCAGACCATAAGGAATACAGTTCTAATATTTGGATAAATGTTTTACATTAGGCTTTGGTTCTGGCTTCACAAGAAAATCAAAAGCACTGCCTATGAGGACATGAGTCCTCATACCAATTGGGTATTAAAAAGAAAGATTAGTTTACAGTTCTACATAATACTTTATAAAAACTAGTTTTTAGATCAAGTCCATTATGAGCTGCATAATGATTGCATTTACACTTACCTCTAAACACAGCAGCTTGACTGTGTTCCCCAAATAAGAGTGTTTTATTATACATTCTGAACTACCATCTGGTCAAATCCATAACTGCATATGCAATTACAACATGTATTTCTCCTGCTTTGTAAAGCATACTCCCACGCAGTCTTCTTTCTGTAGTATCCAAAGTATTTTAGGATTAAAAATGGACAAATCGCTTACATGCAACATGAACAATTAAGTTCATGCAATGCAGCTTGCTACCGAAAGGCACTGCACCATGCATTTTTACGCATGCAGGGTAAGCATCTCCCAATTCGTTGTTATTTTTGCCGGTAATGGAAGCATTCATTCTGTTAACAATTTGCATACATTTGTATGTGTATGTGTCTTATTGTAATAGTAAGTAATTGATTTTTTTCCTTTTGATTTTGTTTTCACATTCATATTTTGGTCTTGCATTTTTATAATTTTTTCTATGTATATTTACATTTATAAATAAATGTATATATTTACATATGTGTAGAAAGCACAAGAACATAATATACATTCACATTGGTGTATTTAGTTGTTTGTCTTGACTTCCACTTTAAGCACTATTTCTATACTTACCTTTGTGTGCTAAATTATAATACCAGCAACCTTTTAGTTAAGCAAACTAAAAGTAGTCTTACATGCTCCGTCAGATTGTTGAACTCAAGCTCCTCAAACAAAAGTTTTCTTTATTCTTTAAAAACAACAAAAGGTGTGTACATTAGTCATAAATATCAGTCTACTTGAACATATGACAAGCCAGAAAGCATATGTTCATTGTTTATTCATAAAGTACCATATATATAT
>CM070032.1:134359728-134370219 GCA_036250615.1 Ptychadena robeensis | reverse complement strand
GGAGCGATATCGGAGGGCGATATCGCTCCAGCTCGCCGTGTGTATGGCCAGCATAAGGCAGTTAAAGCAGCCAAAGAACAATAATTTTATCTTATCTAAGGCAGCAATGATGGTCACTATATTTCTATGTGTTAATGTCTTCTAAAGAGGACTGTAGAGTTGAAGGCTTAGAACATACTATTTACCAAAAAACACTGCACATGCCATAGTGTAAAAGAGGCCTAGGACCTGGAAAGATGGGGAATCGTACACCAACACATTGCAGGATGCGTTTTGTAAAACCACTGTGTATGAGAGTGTGGTTATATATGCTACTTTGGGCTATAGTTCTGTGTGTTGACAAAAGTTGACACTGCATGTGCAAAATGTACAGCCAGTGCATGTGCTCTTTTCATCAGTTTACATGAAAGATATTTCTCTTTTTTCTTTATTGACTGAACTAAAAGTGAAAGGATCATCTTTCTAAAGTGATGCATATGCCCTCTAAGAAAGTTGTTAAAGTGTTATGTACTTGTCTTGTTTTAGTAAGGATGCTTTAGAATTTTTCTGTGACTTGCAGTATGTGTTAGGGTTTTAGATTTTTTTTAATGAATCTATTAATTTTGTTTATGGGTTAATGGAGCTGGTGTATCTGCCATATATATTGGTGTACCATTTGCTTGAGATTAGTCAATGATAATTTTTTTGTGGGGGAGGGGGTATAAACTGAATGGTCAGTTAAAATACCATTAAAACAGGTTTCTGGAAACTTTTTCCAAAATAAACAGGCCTCTGCTGAGCTTTGTGGCTTTGTTTAAAAGTTGTAAATCCTAATATGCAGGGAGAAGCATCGGACACTATCATTTACATCTGAGAAAGCCAAAAAATGTTGTAGAAAACATCAGCAAGTCCAGCAAGAAAATTTGTAAGGAATAAACTTCCTCATTTCAAAATTCTCCCTCCGGTACCTAGGTTGGGGCACATGAGGCCAGAATTGTTGTTTTTAGTAATTTATTCAAAGTAGTTAAAGCTGGGCATAGACGGAACTATTTGCCGTCGACTCCTGACCCGATCTAGTGCCGCGAATCAGCCGGCACCCTTTGTGTGCCTCCCATTACTTTGGCTGGGGACAGCCGTCCCCATCTGAACTAATGGGATCAGATCAAAATTATCCGTCATTTCGGTTTACTGTGCGATCCGACATGACGGCAGATGTTAGTTCAATCCTGAAAGTTGGCGCACCCGATTCCTTGCCAACCCGTTTGGATGCGGGAACGCGCCCAGCATCCGATCGGTGGTCAGGAATTGGCCCGTCTATGCCCAGCTTAACACACAATAAGTCAAAACAACAAGCGTGTGGTCAACCCTACATTTCCATCATGCTTCATCATATATTCATTACATACATACAGAAATTCATTGTATATATGCATTATAATACAATCTCATCGATATCATAAAGATTACATATATTCAAAGCTTATAACCCCGACCCCGGGAAGGTCTCTGTGGACCTCTGTGCTACATTCTAATTGATCCCCTGTATTTTTACATGTATCAAATATGCTTTTAATATGGGATAGAATCCCTGGCTACTTTTTTATAGTTGATTTAATAATAAATTACGACCTGATATGATATTGGGATCTGTACAGGATCTCCGTTCCCCACAGGACTCCTATGTATGGTGGTTCTCATTTATTCAAACATAAACCTCAGATATTTACAACTTGTAACTTTAAAACTGAAGCACCACCTAAAGAAGAAAATTGTCGTGAAACATTTCGGGGGGTCATAAGCTTTGAATATATATAATCTTTATGACGTAATATTGATGAGATGAGATACTGGAAGTTGCACTCTGCCACATAAATTCCAGCACCAGAGAAGTCCCCTCCCTTCTATTTTCCCACCCCGCTTGTGCAAATGATGTGTGTGGTGGGAAGTTAGGAGGGAGAGAAATGTCCCATCCATTACTCTTGCTCCTAACATCCATCCTCTCATGTGGTCATCAGTTGGGAGCAGCTCTGATGCTTCCAGAGAACTCGGTGACCCCTGTGAAATGGTCGTTCGATCCCCAAGGGGGTCCCAACCCACAGGTTTAGAACCACTGTCTTAACAGTTTTTTGAATAAATGACTAAAAAATACAATTCTTGCCTTGAAAGTCCCCATATCCCCTCTCATTTTGGTGTGAGTAAGTTTATTCCTTTCAAATGTTCTTTTGAGGAGGTTTAACTTAAAAGCAGATAATTCATCCTCAATTTTCACAGCAGAAGTTTTGATGTTGTCCACATAAGCTTTACCATGGGTGACACAGTCCACGGTGCCAGGGATGATGATCTATATATTGTATTGGGAGGAATAGTAAGTATGATTAGGCTTCCTGGTGGGAATATGGAATGGTCCAAGTGCAGTGGTATGTTTAATGATACATTTTACAAATATTGACCCTGCCGTCTTCCCAGAGTGCTACCTGACTGCTTATTTGCAACTCAAGGCAGATGACATCCTTGCATCGGTCACAGGCTCTAGAACAGGGACCTAAAACTCAAATACAGAGTGCCCAAAACTAAAAACTTGAAAAAAAATTCTACAATCATGTATAACAATGAAGCCTTTTTTTCACCACTACACAAGTTTTTTTTTTTTTTCATATTTGTTCAGCTTCTAAATGGTATACTCCAAGGTTTGTTCCTTTCTCGTCACATGTGTGTTATTAGATTGCACCCAGATTCACATAAAATGGATCAGTCTACAAGGTCTAGAAGAATGTAAGGAGTATTGGCTGTGCATAGGTGTTGTATGGTCAAATGTCGATCTTGATCGTATAAACAAAACTCCGCAGCAACTTACGTTCTCAGAGACAGTGGCCTGATTTATTGGAAAATGTACAGACCATATGCAATAATGACAAGTACAGGTTATGGCATGAGTTGTTAAGTTCCAATTTCCAGAAAATCTCTCCTTCCAAGATATATTCCCTTCCTTTATCCTGTTCTTCCTTGATCCTCTTCCTCCATAACTCCATCTAAGAATCATATTTAACAGTAATTTCTGGGAGGGTCAAAGGGGTGTGTTCCTCCAATCTTGGGGTGTTACCTGGATGATCATTGGAAAAGCTATGTTTATTTGGGCGATGCCAATGATTATAATATTGTTTCTAAACCAGCCCACTAATTGTAATATAGATAAGGGTAAACTCAGGTCACCCTGAATTCTGGCTCCGAGTTGTCTATTCTGGACCTATGTTCCCTTTTGATGTGGGTCCAGGTATGATGTGGTTTGGTATGGTAAGGTAATACCATCCTGGGCCGTAACGATGAAAAGATCCTTCTCTGCTATTGTTATAGACCCTTACTGGAATTTACATTGACCCAGGATACAACCAGGTGGTCTTAAGATAATCCTATTGTTGATGTGAAACTATTGTTGATGTGAAAACCTCAAGGAAAGCATATTAACAAAGTACAAACACAGTTTTTAATTAGAAACCTCTCTTTCTTACTGGTTATCTCCGGGTGTGTTTCTGCATTTCAAAGGACCATAGTGATGTGGGCAGTGGGAGTTCACAGATACTTATCTAATCATTTAAACAACAGGATGGTTCATGAGATATATATATATATATATATATATATATATATATATATATATATATATATATATATATATATATATATAATATATAAATATGTGTGTGTGCATTGATATATATAAAAAGTATTTCAATATATCTCCACACACACACACACACGTGCGCATACACATTTGCCAGCAATAGGGATCTGAAATATGCCATACATCACCATACTAAAGTATTTTCTTTAAACTTTACATGATCTACTTCCATTTTCTTGTGTAAAGTAGACATTCTTAGATGGTGTTCTTATATGACCCCGGGAAAATGCTTAGGTTGGACACTTCCTCTTTGCTTTAGGTATTATCAGGGAGGTGTGTCACTACATTAGGTATACTACATGAACGGTGCAGTCTTTGCCCCTGCCACATTGGGCAAAACTTGTTTTGTTTCTCAAAAGTAATCTTTTAATATTCACATTAACCTTTATGGGTAAGTATGGGAAAGTATTACATTTTTGTAAGTGCATTCAATGTCTTGTTTTCTCCCTGGTTTCCCCTGACCTTACTAGGGCTTTCAAGGTCTGCTCTGCTTCCTTATTGCAATACCCTCATAATTTTTACCTTTTTAACAGCATGACCTCCTTCTCCACCTTCAGCAACTCCGCCTACCGTCCTCTGAGTCTTTTCGCTACTGTCAGATTCACCACTTCCTTTCCTAACTTTTGTCTTGTGCTTCTTCTTCTGCGCTTACCCTCTCTGATTTTGAAAACCATTGCTTCAACACACCCCTGTCCTCTGGCCTCATCTCACTTCTTTACCGTACCTTTGCTTCTCCCCAGACATTAATCAAGCTCCCTTATATGCTAAAATGGGAGGAGGACATGGGCTCCCCTATCGATGAGGCAGAGTGGACCATGTTGGTATACCGCATGGCTTCCTGCTTTCTGAAAGCCATATGTGGCTTACCTTCTGTATTTGTACTTTTGAAAATGTAAAAACTCAATAAAATTGTTGTAACGTAAGTGCATTTAACTTTTTGAAGCCACTACAAAAACTCAAGTAGGCATGTAGTTCTTGACCAGTCACTATTGGACCATTCAGTTGTGTCTCATTCAACCATTTTTCTCATTTTCAGTTTTAGGACTCAAGTTTCACATGCACCCCATGTTTCATAGTAATGTTATGTAGTACCACTGAAGTCTGACCGGTTGGGTCTGGAAAAAAACATTTCTGTTATCAACTTGAAATTCTCACTGCTTTTCCCAACCAGAAAGTGTATCAGCGCTATTTACTTCAAGAAAAAAGAGGAAATTTAGCAAGTGCAAGAGGCTGTCTGGGTAGTCTCTGGAAATGGGGAAACTATTTCCAGGACTTTAGGAAATGTGCATGATATGTACATCACTTTTTTAACATAGTCCACCTAATTTCAGGGCATCATAATGATTGGATCAATTGGTTTACTGAGCGTTTTCTTAATATATGTTTATTGCTTTATTAGTGTAAGGGTTAAATACCAAGGAATGGGTCTTGGTAAGAGACTACTATGTGCAGAAAACGTAATGGACAGAAATACAAAGGCAACTCTGCAAGATTCTAATCATTAGTTAGCCACAGAAACATAGTGACCAGGTTAGTTTTTGTGGAAAAGGTGTAGTGTACAGAAAAGACAAGATTAATCACTGAAGTCAATAGGAAAGCTTGGAGATAAAAAGGAGCTGCCCAAGGTCCAAAGCAAGGAAACGTAGAAGTTTATCAAAGCTTTAGAAAATTTGGGAATGAGCCTCATTTTAATCCAGTTGAACAAGCTGTTCAAATGCTGAAGTAGAAACCTTGAAAGGGACAACCCTCCAGATCAAGCAGAGGTTGAAAGTGGCTGCAATAGAGGTCTGGATGAACCTATATTTGCAACCCAAGGCAGGCAGGCAATTCAGTGGTTACATGCAACAAAGTTATTGGCAGTGACTACCTTAGCTATTGGGACCGCAACGTATACATTCCTAAATCACTGCATGGATTTTGAATATGCAGATATTTTTCTCAAACAGGTGTTCTTGGGAAATGTAGTCCCAGAGAAAAAGTCTTTGTATAGAAAGGGGGGATGGTTCCCCAGGAAGTTTGCAGCATTTCTTGCTCAGGAAGACCGAGAAAGTAACATAGCATAAAAGGGGGAAAGTTTTTTGTGGTAAATTGTAATGCCTGTTGTTTATTAAGTATTGCTTGTCAGTTGGAATAACATGTTGCTAATGTGTTCTTACAGTTTAAGAGGATGTTAAATAGAGAACTGACGCACTTATCTGAAACAAGCCGCTCTGGAAATCAGGTGTCTGAATATATATCAAGTACCTTTTTAGGTAAGTATTTTGATGTCATGGTTTTGATTTCTAATTTGATTTTATTGACCATCAGCACTGCCCTAGATAAACTCAAGACCCATGAAATATTTGGTGTTCTGCTGATCCACCAGCTGGAGGTTGATGCACTGCACTACGTTGACCTTCCGGCTGGCAGATCGGCAGAACGCAGTGGAAACAGCCGGTGCTGTAGAGAGGTAATGTGGATCATAAGCCATTCACTGCAAAAAAACAAATAGACTGCCTCTCGGAATGCTGAAACTTGTAGCTGTTCAGTCACTTTTCACTTAACTAACCCTAGAAATCCTGACTCCCCAGCACTGCGCACCTCTGGTGTACACTAGGGACTGCACCCAACCACAGACTGTGCTGCACCTGTCTCGGTGACTTTGCAGCTGTGGGGTTCTAAAGGAAGATGTGAGTCCTCTTGTGACTTGAAGCAACTCCTTAAGCCATGTATCCAAAGAAACTGAACTGTTGGAAGGTTTGGTGTCAATCCTCCTATGAGAGTGAAATTGTATCACTCCAGTTTGGTTCGCCTCTCAATATAATTGATTTCATGACTGGGGCCGTTGGCTTCAACACGGACTGCATTTGACAGCTAAACTGTATCTGGCCATACTGACAGCTAAACTGTATCTGGCCATACTGACAGCTAAACTGTATCTGGCCATACTGACAGCTAAACTGTATCTGGCCATACCACCCTTTTGAGCTGAGAAATCTTTTTTCTGGTTATTTTATACATGCAGGTGTTCAGATGTTCGTTATGCTTTAACACTAGAAGTGCTGTTTTCACACAGTAACATGCATTTATATGTTTTAACACATACCATTTATGTTGCTGGTTGAGAATAATGTTTTTATCCTTCAATAATATATGTTCTGCTGGAGAAAATTGCAAGTGAATGGTTAGTGCTGCCAGTTATGGACATCCAAACACAACCTTTCTGTCTGAGTATAGCCTGTGGCATTCTGACAGGCTACAATCAATCTGCTTTTATGCAATTAATCATGTTTGGTTAGTTAGAGATTATTTTAAGCAGGCAGGAGTCTATAAGTCACAATTCTTTTGGGAAAATATGTTTTAGGAAGGTAAAACATAATTAATAATTAATTGTCTTCATTAGATAAACAGCATGAAGTGGACATTCCCTCTCCAACTACAAAGGAGAAGGATAAGAAGAAGAGACCTATGTCCCAAATAAGTGGTGTGAAGAAGCTGACGCATAGCTCTAGCTTTAAGATCTGCAGCATTCCACGATTTGGTGTAAAGACTGACCAGGAAGAACTACTGGCAAAGGTGACAATGAACCTGTTGGTAGCTTGTCCTATTGTACTGTCTAATTGTACATGGTAATGTAATGGGCCTGTATGATTCCATAACACTTACATGGATTGTTTGGACTATATTCTTCAGGTTTATAGTATACTATTGGCTTGTAAGCCTTGTGGCCAGACTCATTCTCTGTTTTTGTTTCCACTTACTCCATTTGCCTGTTCTTGAAGGTCATATGTGCACCAGGCACTTCCTACTTGCATCACATCGCTGTTTCATGCATGCACGCTCAGTAAGTAAAGTCCCTCCATACACGTCTAGATTTCCCGTTCAATCAACTTAAAAAGATAATTTTTAGGGGGTCAGGGAAAATGGTGATTTATTGTTATGTATGCCAACTGTAGTAACAGATATTTGATGGAATTTTCTTGGATCGACTGAAAGCTTAATTTAATGCAACCCAATAACATTTTCCAGCATGTCCGATCATTTGTCAATCAAAAAAATTTCCAATTTTAATAATTTTAGGTCGATCTAACCATGTGGGCTGCTATAGATTTTCAGACAAAAAAAAAATTATTGCATTAGGTTGATTGAACGAAAAATCTAGATGTATATCAGGGGCCTTAACTCACACAAGTGCTCTTTGGAAATGTAGTCCAAGTCCCTAAACAGCTTTGTCACAGCAAGACAGATGAAGGAACATTGAATAAATGTAACAAAGGGGTTAGTTAGAATTTTTTTTGTAAAAATAATTCCCTTTGTAGGTTGGAATAATTATTTTTTAAATGCAGGCTTAATGCTTCATTAAGCAAACACAAATGCAAAACAAGTAATTGTTAAGGTCCCTATACAGTGGACGATTTTTAGCTTGATTCTCGATTTGGGAATTGAAGCAGCCAACCTTTCTTCGAGCGGGATCAATTGAACAGAGAATTGCCATTATTGTGGATGGGGACCAGGATCTCTGGATTGCGAGCATATAGACCCATGTATGCACACCCCTAGTCACATGACCCCTGTAAGCAGCAAAGAATTTCCTGAACCATAATAGTAGCATACCGTAAAAGGTTGCACTTTTGTTAAATTGTATTTATATTAAAACTAACCTTTTGCTTATAAATCATACTGCTTTTTGTTTAACAGGAAGTAGAAGATGCTAATAAATGGGGTCTTGATATATTTAAGATAGCTGAATATTCTGGAAACAGGCCTCTTACTGTCATCATGTATTCAATATTCCAGGTAAGTTCAAATGCTATCATAATCATTTTTAATAATGGGTTTTGTTTACATAAAATGAAAAACTCCTAACTCTGTTTTATATATAATGGTGTGTGTGTGTGTGTGTGTGTATGTATGTATGTATGTATGTATGTATGTATATATATATATATATATATATGTACAGTATGTGTGTGTTTGTGTATTTATTTGTTACCCCATTTGGCCAGAAAATGGCATTGAGATATTTCCGATATCCATCTACCAGTCTCTGATATCAGTTTGTATAATGTATGTTCCACTGTTGAAGTTTTTTATCTGTAAGATGATTAAGGTGTTCATTGCATGGGAACCCCCTTCATGTCACCCACAGCATCTTCATTGGATTGAGATCTGGCCTTTGACTTGGCCACTCCTGGACTCTCAATTTCATGTCTATTCCCCTCTAATTTTCTCCTAAATGGTCTCACATATTTTAAGCGGTATCTTATTTATGGTGGATTCTATGATGGTGAGCTAGCCAGGTCTTGCTGCAGAAGAAATCCCCAAACCATGACAGATTATTCCAGAACTCTTTGTTTTCTCTGGCAAACTTCAGCCTGGCCTTGATGTTTTTGTAAGAGCGCTTTATTCCTTCTCACCTCCCATGCAAGTTCAATTTGTGCTGTCTTTCTGAATGTAGATGTGTAGATGTATCAACTTTTACTTCAACAGTAGCAAGAGCCTGCTGTAGGTCCTGTGATGACATTCTAGGGGGTTTTAGAGACTTCTTAGCATCTAGCGGTAAAAGCTGAACCTATTTGGATTGTCAGACCTGGTTTTGAAAGTCCTCCACTTGTAGACTAGTTCTTTGACAGTGGCATGATTTTTTGTTAATTCTTTAAAGATTTTAAAAGCTACTACAATCTTCCTTTCTGGCGACCTCAGACAGACTTTTAATATTGCCATGGTGTTCGCTCTCACTTCCACATTTTTACAGTACTGTGTTTTCTCATAGAAAACCAATGTTCTTATTCGCTGTTTTTAAAAATGCAGCGTTACCGCATGCGTTTTTTATAACACTGCATGCATTTTGATGCATTTTGCTATCATATGTTTTTGTTATTTGTATATTTTTTTTATGTCTATGCTTGTGTCAACTAGGCATCATAGATGTATTTGCATGACAGATTTGGGTACTTTTTAAATGTACCCGCATCTCGTGTACGTGCGTTGCTTGGCAGAACATAGTGGAGCCTCAGCCTTATATCATTCACATTCAACTGTTGGCTTTTGCATTCATTGTCATAACTGCAGCTGAAGCACCCTCACACCGAACACTGCGTGGCAAAAACACAGCACACTGTGAGCAAATGCCACATACTGAGCGCAAATTCTGCAAACTGAGGTTAAATAGCGCACACTGCAAGCAACTTCTTTACCTTAAGTATCAATGCCACACATTGCGACCAAATGCCTCACAATGAATGAAACAAATTTGGCCAGAAAAGAGAATGGTAACAAATGTAGAATGTGAGCTGCTGAAATCTTGAACACTCCCTGCACTCACTTGAACACTAAATGCATATAGTGTGAAAGGGCCCCCAAAAGTAACAATATTCTAGTCATCTGTGCCTTTTGTGACACAGCTGTTTAAGCAATTGTATTTTGCAATAAATGCAGGGTTGTCCATTTTTTTTATTTCTCAATTAGTTATAGGTAGTAGTTGGTAATTTCACTGTTTTTAACCCTCAGGAAAGAGACCTTCTAAAGACATTCAGAATTCCTGTGGAGACTTTTATTACATACATGATGACACTGGAGGACCATTACCACTCAGATGTTGCCTATCATAACAACATCCATGCAGCAGATGTTGCACAATCCACCCATGTGCTCCTGTCCACTCCTGCTCTGGAGGTCAGTGTGTGTCTGCTAGTGTGTTGTTTGTTTTTTTTTGGGGGGGGGGGGTTAAGATCCAGCTGCCTGTCCTGCATATGACTGGAACATTGTGACCATTGGAGGAAAGCAGTGTAATTCAAGATATTATTATTATTATTATCATTTATTTATATAGCGCCAACATATTACGCAGCGCT
>CM070032.1:134333680-134357449 GCA_036250615.1 Ptychadena robeensis | reverse complement strand
TGGCACTTCTAGTGCCATTCATGAAAACATAGATTCCTGGTGGTAGGTCCGCTTTTAAATAGCAATTTCTGTTTTCTTGTCTGTACAACTTCTTTACCTTTTTTTTATATTTATGAATTTGTTTGTTTGTTTCTATAGACTCTGAGCTGGCATTGATGTATAATGATGCCTCAGTTTTAGAGAATCACCACTTAGCAGTGGGATTTAAGCTTCTTCAAGAAGAAAACTGTGACATATTTCAGAACCTCACTAAGAAGCAGCGCCAGAATTTACGGAAAATGGTCATTGACATGGTACGTGTCTTTAAAATCCTCTGCTTAATATTGGAGTTCTGGTGAACAGAATGTTTGTTACATGGCTCAATATTCACATTATGCACTATTCATCCTTTGTTCTGCACCCTTTTTTTGATACCTTTGTGGAAAAGTCGGCGAATACCAACAACTTTTGGCCCTCCACGATCAGTTTCTTCTGGGTATGGTATTGGCGCAGGACCTGGGCGCGGTCAAAGAAATCGAGATACCGTGCGATCACCGGTCGGGGGCCCTGGTCTATATGGGCCAATCCTGTGCGCAAGTTCCACTTTGCATGGCTTAAAGCCCAGGGCCTGCGGGATATCAACTGAGCACCACTTGTGCACTTCTGTGGGCGACAGGTTATCAGGGATCCCCACAAACCTGAGGTTGTTCCTCCGTCCTCGATTCTCCAAGTCGTCCACTTTATCTGATAACTGGCTCACCACTTTGTCCCTGGCAGCAGCCCGATCCTTCAGGGTGGCGATCTCCTCCTCAGCCACTGTCTGCTCCAAGGCTGCCACTCGCGCCGCCTGGTCCGCCATGGTGTCGTTCAGGGGCTGCAGGTGCTGCTGTATGGTCTCAGCAATGAACGCCTGGAGGTCCTCCTTCATAATTGCTGCCAAGTCTCTTACCAGCCTCTGATACTCTGTAGCTGGTGCAGGGAGGGAGAGGGGGAGACCGCCATCACTCTCACACGACCCCTCGCTCCCTGTGCGTGACACGTGGTCGGCGTCCGCCATTTCCTCCATCTCCATGGCCGCATGCTTCTGCCCCTTCTTACGGCCGTGGCGGGCGCCGCCACCCGCTTTTGTCAAATAACGATCCAGATTGCCTGCTGCTTTGCCCTTAGGCATGGGATGGGGCAGTCCTGCGCCGGAGCGGAGCTCAAACGTCGCCGGAGGAGCTGTGAAGGAGACGGAGCCCTGAGCTGATGCAGCTACTCCATTCGGCGCCGGAACCGGAAGTCATGTTCTGCACCCTTTTTGTAACTTACAAAAATTAAATCAATAATTCATTTATAAAGGACAAACTTACATGTGTGTAGGTTCTATTTTATACTATGGGTTGGGGATCACCATGTTGGGGACTAGATGCAATTTACTGACCTCTATAAAAGCTGGTTTAGGGCCCCTTTACACTATATGCTCTGCGTAACGTTTCTGTTAGAGCATGCTTTGGGTTAACGTGTGCGTTTTTAGAGAGAGTGCATTTTGCTGAGAGGTTTATTAACCTCCCTAGCGTTTCGCCCGAAGCCAGTACGGGCGAAGTTTGATCGTGAATCAAACTGCACCCGAGCTGCAGGCACACAGAGCCTTTCCGGACCCATAGACCTCCATGTTAATGGAGGGGCGGCACTTTTCTCCCTACACACGGCCGGCATCTTATTGACTCTAGGGAGGTTAAAAAACGCCAATGCATACAATTTGTGATCCCATGCCTTTAAAAATTGCTTATGGTGTGAAATAGACCTTGGGTATACATTTTACAGATGGACTATTTCCAGCATAAAAAAAAAAGAAAAACATGTATATGTTTTTAATTTATTAAAACGACCCATTACAGTACTGACTGTAGCAGACTTTGTAGATCTTTGGGTAACTAGAATGCAGTCCATTTTGATGAAAAATGTCAATGCCTTATGACCAATAAATACAATGCCTGGCCCCCTAAAAAAAAAGTTGCTACCAAAAAAAAGGTTGTTGGACCGCCTTTAGCTTTGGTAATGGCGCGCTTTCGCTGTGGCATTGTTTTGATATGCTTCTGCTTTGTCACAAAATTTATTTCCATCTAATTTTTTCACCAAGATCTTGCATTGATGCTGGCAGAGCCTGACCACTCAACGGGGTTGAGGTCTGGACTCTGTGGTGGCCAATCCATGTGTGAAAATGATGTCTCATGCTCCCTGAACCACTCTTTCACAACTTGAGCCCAATGAATCCTGGCATTGTCATCTTGAAATATGTCCAATCCATTGATGGAATAACCTGGTCATTCAGTATATTCAGGTAGTCCAGTTGACCTCATTCTTGGAGCACATACTGTTGCTGATCCAACCTGTACATATTTGGCTAGTTAAATCCAGGTGCTGACTTTTTTTGGGGGGGGCAGGCAGTGTATTTGTACATTTAAAACAAGTTCAAATGAATGAATGACAAGTTCAAATGAAAATGATTACTGGTGACCATGTTTTGAGAATTGTTGCACATTAACAAGAAAGAATATTTTTTGAGAGATATGTTTAGAAGACAGTTCAAAATCCTCAGAGGCACTTACAAATTGTGTTGTAACTTGTTTTGCCACAAATGATCTTCAGATCTCCATTTGAAAACAGAACTTACTGTCCCAATATTGCTCCTGTGCTGTTAACTTTCCCATTGCCTAACCTTTCCTATCTAGAACAAAGAAAGTAAGTTGCTCGGTTCCTTTCATTCCAGGTATTGGCTACAGATATGTCTAAGCACATGAATTTACTGGCTGACCTGAAGACTATGGTGGAAACAAAGAAAGTAACCAGCTTGGGTGTCCTATTACTAGATAATTATTCTGATCGCATACAGGTAAAAAAAAAAAGTTTACAGATATTTAAATTTAAATAGTAATAACATATTGGATTCGTGTTTGTATTGCCATCCAATGTAGCAAACCATATTAAAATCACAGTGCCAGCTAGAAGTAACATTTCTTCATTAGCTAGTGGGTAAGACAGTGTTTTCATATCATGTATATGCATACGATTATTTTTATAGTCATGATGCATGGGAAAGGCTATACAAGTATGCAGACAGGAAGTGCAAATGTCCTGAGCTGAAAGCTGGACAGTGTTGGTGGTATCAGCATTAACCCCCTGGGCATTACGAGCTTTTCGGCACGAAAAACAGTTTCCCCGGCTCTCTACACAACGCCGGTGTCAGATAGACGACGACGGCGGTGTGTGGGGAGAAACCCCCCCCCCCCCATCATTAACATGGAGCCCCCCACCCCCAGGGCCGGAAAGGCTCTGTGTGCCTGTTGCTCTGTAGAAGTGCTGCAGGCACACAGAGACCTGGCGGGTTTGCCAGATTCCATGGCTTCGGGCATAACGCCAAGACGGTTAAAGAGCACTGGGACTTTACGTAAAGGTGATATTCATGTATGCTGTGCATCAGACATAAGCTGAGGAATGCAGCCCAGTGGCTTACACGTTGGGTGCCACTGTATAGATTTAGGTGGGTCTGTCACAGTTTAAAAGGTGATCAAATAAACAGCTGTCAAATGTGTGTTCTCTAAGTCCAGCTTGTTTTCTATGGGCACAGATGTCCCCTGGGAAGATAATATGTGCTGCCATAAACTGGCCATACATGGTTCGATTCTTTTTCAGTACAATAAAGATCTAAAGAAATATCACAAATGAGCATTTAATTGTGGTTGTGGATAAAGTTTTATTTACCTCCACTCCACCTGCCTGCACATCATCGATGGGGATGTGGGTGTTGAAAAAAAGACAACCCCGCCTCTTCGGCGTCACCAGAAAATTCTCAGTTACGCTCCTGGCCCCCTGGTAGATAGGAGAGTTTCACTGAACGTAGCTCACGGTGAGTTTGCATGGTACGTAATATGCTAATCAAAATGACTGAACAGGTAAAGCCGATAAAAATACATGAGTATCAGGACATTATCTAATAGACTTCTTAATGACTGTAGAAGACAGAGGTCTGACAATGTCCCTCTGGTTTTCTGTTATTTCGTAGGTTCTGCAGAATATGGTCCACTGTGCAGACCTCAGCAATCCTACCAAACCTTTAGAGTTGTATCGTCAGTGGACAGATCGTATCATTGTTGAATTCTTCCATCAAGGTGACCGAGAACGAGAAAAAGGAATGGAAATTAGTCCAATGTGTGACAAACACAATGCTTCTGTTGAGAAATCACAGGTATTTATCAGTTCTGTTATATGTCGTTTTTTTTTTTAAATGCTTGGCCAGCAGATTCTGATTCTGAAGGTTTGTGATGATAAACAAGTCACAGGGTAGTACTAAACTCTCTGCAATAGTTGGTGAATTATGAATTCACTGCTTTGAAGTCAATAGGAAGGGAGTTCCAGTTCAGGGCTACATGTAGATATTAGCCAGCAATTCTGCAGACATTTCAGAAATCAGTCAGGTGCACTTTTATGGTACTATACACAGAATTATTACATAAATTAGGTTGTAAGGAAGGATTGACCATGGGGAAAAAATATTTATATATATATATATATATATAAGCATAATAATATGATATTGTACTGATTAGACAGTTGTAGCGTGGGATAGTGGCTGGTGATGTGACCACAACAGTTGCAATAATTGGCACATGAGATGTTGTAGCCCTCAGTGATTCATGCCTGGTCCATTCTCATGGGATAAGCCAATGAATTTGTAAAAGGAGACTTGTTGCACATTGTGCCAGTTCTGGTCAATCCTGCACACCTAGTAGTCCAGGGTTTTTTTTATTCTCCCTGAACCCAATGTAGACATTTATCTTGTGATCAAGGTGTTGACTGTGTGTCCTTCCAGAAAATGGCACACTGACCACTGGTGGCTGGAAAAAGTAAAAAAAAAAAAATGTCCATAAGCTCGCTGCTAAAAACTGTTTAGCCTCCCCACACACGGATTGATTTTTTTTTTTTTTGTTCGATCGTTTAATGAGCAATCACCGCTCGCATCGGTCACAGGTCGATTAAACTGGAATCAAATGAAAAACCCTTTCGTAGAAAGGTCGACCGAACAGGGAGCAGACTTGCATAAATCCCGGTCGATCGCCATTATGATCGTGGGTCAATTGAACAGGTATCAACCCGTGTGTACCCAGCTTTAGTTCTTTTCTACACTTACACTTTCTTTGCTGAAAAGTGACCTATCTGCAACCACCCACAATAGCAGAACACTTTTACAGCACCAAATGCTCCAGTTTGTTTGAGTTGGAGAAAAGAATTTTGCCATTTATCCTTTGTTAAGCTGGGCATACACGGCTTGATTTCTTCATAGATTGGAGCACAATCGAGCGCTGTGCGCGTTCACAGAGCTTGATTGTGCTCGAATCAATAAAAAATTTGAGCCAATCATCTGCTTGAAGGAAGGCTGGGTGCCAGGTTTCCCACATGTTGTAAAACCCTGTTCGATTTCCATTACTTTGGATGGGCACTGAAGGTCATGTGCTGAATTGCTGCGACTCGATATCAGGTCTTTGATCTGGAGGAAAGTAGAGTGTGTCTGGCTTAATTTTATCCATCCCCCCAGGCATGGAGAAGAGCAGGTGCCTAAAGGATTAAAAGTCACACTGGAAGCTTAATCCATATCCACCCACGGTGACTCTGCCCGAGCTGCCTCTTGCTGACTTTGCCTAAGAAAGAGCACACAGCAAGAGGCAGTCTTCCTCCTCAGCTGCTGTGCCATGCCATGCAGGGAACACTTAGGGAGAAACACAACTGGCATTGTATGGCTGTGACTTCCATGCAGTGGCCTCTTCAAATAGTGCATGCATCTTGAATGAGCATTCATTGGTGGGGTCAAAATATATCTAGCTACAAAAAGCCTGTCCTGGTACCCTACTCTTACATGTAGCTGTTGATCACATGCTGCAGGGAGATTATTTTGGCGCTGGATTATAGCCAGGTGACCCATGGCTAGGTAAGGCTTCATAAAATCACACCTTTCTAACTTGCTCTAGTACATTCTGTACATACTAGGGAAGAGATCTCTTGGTGGCAGAATGGAAGATAGAGAACTATGGTTAACATTAAGCCTCTGCTTGACCCTAACTGATCTAGCCACAGGGTGTATATCATCCCTTTCTTCTGCCATAGCTAAGGAGGACAGAGACTGTTAGAAAGGGAGAAGAGAAACTGATGAGGAGGAATGAGCAAATGATGTAAAGGAAATGTGTTTCTGTGCACGTGGGTTCCTCGAGTACTGCTCCCACTGCGCCTTCTCAAAGCTGTGGTTGCTATATGGCTGTTCCCTTTTCCATGACTTGCAACACGGTTGTGTAAAACAGACGCAGTGTGTATGTGTAGTAGGTTTAGGAACAGTGGAAATTGCCCAATGGAGTGGGGCACTGCACCCAAATGCAGTATAAATGTGCCCTTACACAGGTCGATACTCTTTCTATTGCCGATTGATCGTGGCGTGATGACGCAAAGGATTACTGAATGATCAGTCGTCGATTGTTCGCTAAAATGATGGGAACTAATTTGTGCAATAAATTCCCAGTCAACACTCTGTCCCCATCCAAAGTAATGGAAAAAGAAGAGGGATTAACCAACATGTTGGTTCCCTGTTAGATAGAGATTTCTTTGAGCAGGATCAATTGAACAAGGGTTTTCCCATTCAATTCTTTAACGTTCATCGCAAACGTGCACGAAGATCGATCGTTCATGAATCGAACAGTAATATGACCCCTGTATGGGTACCTTTTAGGATGGCTTTTCCATCCAGTGGCATGCAAGCTGTCCTCGCCACTTCTGCTAATCCTCCCTCACTTTTAATTTATGTCATCCACTGCACAATCTGTCTCTTCTTTGAACACCTGATTGCTGGAGCTTTCAGCCTCACAGTCAGTAGCAGCATATTGGAGCATAAATGTGGGCATACCCGGTTAGATTTTTCATTAGATCGACTTAAAATACGATCGCATTACATTTGGTTAGTTTAACCACCACATAATGTGATCAATTTAAAACTGATTCCTTTCCTTAGCTCTGTGCACATACTCTATAGTATGATCGTATACAATAAGACATTTCCGATACTTGTATAACAGTCAAAACAAACATGTTCAATCACTGCTTGAACAATTTTATGTTTGATTTCAATCCACAATTTGGATCCAATTTGATTTGTATCCAAAAAAAAAGAAATCGAAATTCAATGATCGACTTACTACAATAGTTTTTTTTTTTTTTTTTTTTATGTGGATCGAATTGAGAAATTAAAGTGTGTATGCCCAGCTGAAATACTGACAGATATGTCAGATATGCGCTAAATTTCTTTACAAAGAACTGATTTGTCTTTTTAAAGTTAAAGTGTTTTGTGTGTGGCTAGGACTCTCCTTATATAGGGGCAACTTTGTAGTCCTTTTTAGTTTTGGAGGTTTTTTTTAAATTATGAAAGAGACAACCTGCAACCTTATGATTGGAATTTATCATTTCAGAAGTTGGGAATAAGATTTTCTCCTTACATTGTCCAAGTGCTTTAACATTATCCCTTGAAGTAATCTGCACTGTGTAATAGTCTGAACAATGTAATAAGCCCCATTTTGAGAAGGGCCTGTCATTTTGGATATGCACATACATTGGTATACAGTTATAACAGTTGTGGCTTGAGATGTTACTCTTAATGGGAGGGTGTGGCTTCTTTTTTACTGTTTATGTAAAGTAAGTACAATGCTTTTAGGATTTTTGGTGTCACAAATTAATACATTTCTCCCTGTATGGCTATAATAAAAGTCTACAGGTTGGATGGTTCCTCTATCTATTCTTCTAAATAGTTTTGATTTATAGGATGGGAACTGTACATAAGGGGCTCAAATAGGGTTCATGATTGGTCACGCCAGTTTTTTTATATTAATACATAATTATTATTATGTATAGGATGTGCTGATAAATACATTAGGTGCCTACTTTTTCTCTACAGCTGATGTTGGTATTTAATTCTGTACTGAAATGTGTCTGTCTTTGTGCAGGTGGGTTTCATTGATTACATCGTGCATCCTTTGTGGGAGACTTGGGCTGACTTGGTGCATCCAGACGCTCAGGAAATCCTGGATACGCTTGAAGATAACAGAGAGTGGTATCATAGCATGATTCCTCAGAGTCCATCCCCTCCACCAGATGACCAAGACCTAGACAGAGGTAGCACAGCCGGAGACAAGTTCCAATTTGAGTTGACACTTGAGGAAGAAGGAGAATCTGACACTGAGCAGGATGACACAGAAAGCCCCATAGATGAGGAGAACAGTGATTCAAAGACCCAAATTACTGATGAATCGGCCCAGGGGAGTGATGAGGCCGATCAACCCTCTCCTTTAGATACATGCAGGACTGTCTCTAGCAAACTAGACCGCTTAGAACTCCCATCCAAAAACACACTGACCAAGCAGAAGAAAGTGTTGAACTTTGATAACCTGAAATTAACAGTGGATAGGACGCTACCACAAAAAGACACTATCACCAGGAGGGCTGCACCTTCTAATACAGCCAAGCAGGAGACCACAGGGCAAGCAGAAGTCTGTTTGGACAAAGAAGGAAACATCACATATCTTCCACTAGGAACGTAATAGCAAATTGTCACACCACTTTTATTTTTATTCACGCACACTTTGCATTTTACTTTCATGGAGGAAAGGTAGATTTCTGGTTTTCTTTAAGAGAACACAAACACAGAACTAATACTCCAATCAAAAGAAACAAAATGTCACCAAAATTCGTTATTGCATGGGAGAGCATGGCAAAATTCCTTTTAAATGATTTGTTCTTTTTAGCATGGAGACCATGACTTGCAAAGCCTTTTTACATTAGGATGCGAGGGGAAGGAACACTATAGTTGAATATTTACAGTATTAATACAAGTGTTTACATGTGGAATCCAGCTGCCATTAAGCTACCAATCTTAAGCTTGCTTTGCAGGCTATGGATTCTTGTAGTATGATGGCACCTGACGGGCCAGGGGCTGCCTAAATGGAGCATGTAACTTGTGCAATATCCAGATTTTTAATATATCAGTTAAAGTACTCCAAACAAAATACACTTCAGGTAAAGTACAAATGGCGCCTCTGTAGGTGGTTGCCATCTTCTTACTTACTATTCAAGTAATAGTTTTCCTGCTTCTTATACTGGTTAGCCATAGATGGTTCTAGTGCTTTCAATGAACTTTTTTGTGTTGTTTTCTGTGTCTATCCTCTGTGTTCATGAAGCTGTGAGGAGTATGTCTGTAGACTGTAAGTATTCACCAGCTGGATGTTTCTGTAATGTTCAAGAGGTTTCAGTTCCTCCTTATTTTGTGAGTGTCGGTACCATACCCCATTTTATAATATAGAAATCTATATCCAAGGCAGATGCTAACCTGTCCTTAAGACCCCCCCCCCCCCCCCCCCCCCCCCCCCCCCCCCCCCCCCCCCCCCAAAGTATGTGAATTGCAGGTAACAGTTGGGATGATTGGTGTCTCGCCAATGTGGATCCACACTACCTGCCTGGGAATACATAAATCATGCATCGTAGGTGGAACTTGAGGACATGATTGTGTAAAGGCAGCCATAGAAAGGTCACATTTTCTGGTTGGGTGAGCAGTAAAATAGATTGTATCTGTTGATAATCATTTGATTTCTTCTGAATTAAGTTGACGGCAAGTAATAGAAAAAGAGTCATTATCTTAATAACAGGAAAGGAAGCAAATCGCTTCGGACAGTTGCATGTATGGCTAGCTTTACACTGGGTTAAGGTGACCAAGGTATCTGTGTGGCTGGAAATGTTGTGGTCTGTAACCAACACTATGCACTAAAGAGTCTGTTACTCAAACTTACCTCTTAGACATGTGTCCACTGCTGTTTGCCGGCGGATTCCTAGCGACTTGCGTCTTTGAACAGTATCGGTCGCTGCTTTTCCGCGTCTTGGAGACACGTCCATTGATCTTCCATAGACTTGTCTCTAGTGGCACCTGCTGCGATGAAGATGTGCCATTCTGAAGCTTTAAAACCGCTGCATGGGTGCCCAATCAGATAACCCAGAATGGACACTGTCCCATGCGTTAGAATTAGAAGTTTCCCCTTGTGTCTTTTTCCCTGCTGCACACCTAAGTCCACCGCAGGGTAAAAGAAGCAGTGGACACAAGTCTTTTGAGCATTTATAGTAATATCCAACTCGTGGTTTAGTGTTGTATAGTTAATCTTTCATGTCCTCTTCTAGAAGCCATCTACCAATTAAGAAATGGCTTTCGAAATAGTGTTCTAGGCAGTCCATTTTTTATTATTCTTTTTATTAAAGAGCTAAATGTTTTGTGTGACAAAGTTTTATACTACACAATGACTTTTTAAGTATTATGTAAAGGCTTTTATTCTGTTCATGTTAGCACTTGATTGTTGTACCTTTCAAGCAACCACAATCATTAAGCTACTAGATCTATTTCTACAAAACACTTCAAAAGGCGAGCAAAGTTAAAGTCTCCTTGCAGCAAAGACAATATTTTTATTCTAGAAGTAAATTCTGCTGTATGAACACAGACATGTGAGCCAGTCTTCGATCCCCCAGTATCTGGCCGTTGTCAGAACATTCGCATTGGCCTCATTTAGAAGCTTCTGGACAGGCTTGTAACAGTATTTTTTAATGTTTGACAAGAGTGTCAGATATCTTGTAGGGCTGGGATTACGAAGTCTATCTGTGCTACAACAAATGTCATTTGGTTTTGTTTTTTATGACATGGCCACCTCTAATATATTCTTAGCATAACATGGGTCTTTGGCTTTATTTTTCAACATTGAATAAACCTTTGTAATATAGGAATGTGGGGGGAACAGGTGTTGTCCACTAACGTGGCAGACCCAGATTTTCTAAACCTCAGGGCATGGTGGAAATGCTGTATGTGTGTATGTACTGATGGGTTGACATGTAATATACAATTAATGGGTGTTCCTACTTTTCTTAACCCAAATGTTGCATAGAATATGATGTTGAGATTAGCCTGTTATTGCATACATTACACTTTTTAAAATGAGAATATATGAAGCCATTTGAAGAATTGTTTCGTAGTGGTCTTCAGGCCGCCTCTACTTTAAGGTTGCTGAAAACCCCCCTGCTCAAGAAACCAAAATAATGGTAGGACAGGTTCTTTTGTGTGGGCAGTTACAATGATGCAACTATGGTGTAACTGCTCAACTGTAGCAGTAAATTCCTGCTGTTTGCAGTATATTATATGCATCATATGTATAGCACAACACATTGTACATATGCACTAGTAAGTCAAATCAACTGGGGTTACAGCAGTTTTCTTCTAATCTGCATTTAATTCCTATTTTATTTTAAAAATGTTGCCTAAGTTATGGTAGATTCTAAGAAAATGTTAGTCTGTCCATTTGCTTTGACTTACTTCTGCAGATATGACCTTGGTGTAACTGAAAAGGATATTGTAACTACATGCTGCATCCATCTTCACAAGGGTTGTCCAACTCCAGTCCCCAAAATCTAGATCTGATCAATAGTACATGAAGTAAGACCTGGTTTACAAAGGGATAGAAAATGATTCAAAACATTCATACATTTATACAGAAACATTCATTGGATGGCCGCTATTGGCATCTCTATGGATGTGGTATGATGCCACTTGATAGAAGTAAAACTTTGAAAATGTGTGGTTCACTGGCTCTGAATTGCAAAGACCAGTGATACAGAGCATTGTGCCCGAGTCTAAGATTGCTTTTATCTATAAAAACCCAATCAAAATTTTTATATCCTTCATAATGAGAAGCTTGTATAAACCAGCAAGCCTAAAGCCGATCATTTGACTAACCTACCTGAGGGATGACAGCTAAGAATGAACTACACGCATGTAGCTTTTATTTGTATTATTTGCACGCACTCTATTTCTGGCACTTAAGCATGTCATTTTGATTTCCACCGCACAAAAGGTTAATCTACCATACCACAAGTGTAATGGTTGTTTACATGAATGTATTGCCAATAGGACATTCCATTTGGGTTGAAAAATAAGAATACCCACTGAGAATTTTTTTTTTTCCTTTTTTAATTTATTATATTAAAGTTTCACTTTATTTTAGTGTATAGTTCACGTTTGAACAAAGCCACAAATATGTGCACACTTGTTTCTTATCTAATCCTACTGTGATTTGTACTCAAAATGCTGCATTACTATACCTTGCACTTCTCAGCAAAACCAGTAGAGTGATGCCACGCAGGCACCACGGCTTAGTGGACTGATTTGAAAAGCTGCATTGGGTGTTAATGACTGCCAGTTCTTTATTGAAAGTAGTGATATGCTTTGGGTGAAGTTACACAGACATTCGTTTGATGCAAAAGATAAAGAGCCATTTTAGGTCATGGATTGACCAGCATACCAGTTGTAGTTACATTATAAAACAAAACTTGTGTTCCAACCAAGGCCTTATGAATGAGTGCGCACGCGCGTCCTGTAGAAAGAATTTATTAAATGTCTGTAGTTTTAAATAGATACTTTTCTGCTTTGCATATGCATAACTACTAGTGTGTGTGTGTGTGTGTGTATATATGTGTATATATATATATATAAACCACTTAATGTAAAGAAACTGCTAACATGCTGCTGCTGTTAAAATGGGTTGTGGAAGTTTGTAGCTGGTTCACTTAGTGTGTCCAGAATTTGGACATCATATCCTCTTCTCACATCGGTTCTTTGCTGCATGGCTCTACCCAGGGTTTTACCACCTTTGCCTCCAGAACATCCTGGCCAGGACTGCTTCCTTGGGCCTTACTCACTGTTGGATGGTTTTCCTTTGGAGACCACAATTCATACCAATGTTTTATATTCAGGAATGAAGCAGGAGACCTGGCATGTTATGGAAACAAAGGGTTTTCATCTGGCAGGACTGTACAGTGAAGAAATTGGTAGATGAAGAGAAGCATGTAACTAATATTGGGTGCACCTAGGGGTGAGGTTTTCTTTATCAAAACAGTAGCAAACCAGTGTGTATTGTATGTTGAACTCTAATCTTCTGCATCACTTTGATTTTGACATAATTTTAAGTCTATGAACATTGCACAAAGCTTTGCCACTTTCACGCTTCTTGTCAGTTCCGGTGAACAACTGCTATAAATCATACTGGCTACTTCTAATTCTACTACTACTCTGTATGGTCAGTCACACCCAAGTGATGCAGCTTTTCACAGTAGTTTCTAGGTGGGAGCTCATGAAGGTCCTAATGTTTAACAGCAGATCTGAAAAGATAAGCCATAGTGGACCTTGGTGGATAAAATGGAAATGTGCCATTCATTACTGCTGCAATAGTGATCAGTTGTCGGTCATTAATGTGTCTAAGGACGTGATTCATAAAAGGGCACTAAGATATTGAACTTCTTACAGACATTTCATAGAAATGGGGTTGAAGAGGTTACATATGGAAAGTATCCTCTTATAAATCAAGGCCTAAATCTTTTAGAAATGTCATATTTGTTTTATTATTTTCTTAATAAAATACTTTATCTTTTTACTTCTTGTGGTGGATTTGTGGTTTTTTGTAAGACATTTTGAAAGTAGCAGGCCAACTCTTTTCTTTGACCTTTATTTAATGTGGTCACAATGTCAGTTATAACAAATGGAAGAGCTGCTTTCTGAGCTGTCAGATACAGAGCTCTGTGCAGGTGAACACTGAGGACATCTTGTGGCAAAAAGAAGAAATTAAATTGCGACTTTTTATATTGAGCTGAGTACTAGATACACTGAGCAAAATTAATCTGTAGCCTTTTATTTTCCGAGTAACGTCAGGGAGTGACACTCCCTAAAAATATTAATGCCCTAGTTGCAGCTCTTCATAGTGATGACCTGTGTCAAGTAGTGATTTTCTTTTGTCCTATTCTACTGCTCTCACATATGCCTTTTATTTTATTATTTATACTGCCAGATCTGCAACACCCTTAAGGCCCCCATCCACCTTACAATCTTACCATATTATAATTTCTGTACAATCAACTTTTGTTCTACCAAAACCATGTGGATACATAGCCTTAGTGAGCACTTCTCCTAGTGAACACTTTGCCGAGATAATCCATCCCATCTCACAGATGTGGCATATCAAGTTGCTGATTAGACAGCATGAATATTGCACAGGTCTGAGCAGACAGGTCATTTTGCTGCCGGTTTCTCTGTAGATCAACCATGTGTGATGACATCATCACACACTGGTGCTGAGAATTGGCCAGACACCCTTTGTTATTTTGGATGGGGACTTGTTTTGCATGTGCACAGTTTTGCCTTACAGGGGGAGGGGGGGTCAGTATCTGGTGTGGCCCACATTTACCTCATGCAGTGCAACACATCTCTGTTGAATAGAGTTGTTGATTGTGGCCCGTGGTATGTTGGTCCACTCCTCTTCGATAGCTGTGGTAATTTGCTGAACCATGCTGACCTATACACCAATCTAGAACATCCCAAACATGCCCAATGGGTGACATGTCCGGTGAGTATGTTGCCCATGCAGGAACTGGGATGTTTTCAGTTTCCAAGAATTGTGTACAGAGCCTTGAAATATAGAGCCATGCATTATGCTGCAACATGAGGTGATGGTCGTGGATGAATGGCCCAACAATGGGTCTCAGGAACTCATCACGGTATCTCTGCATTTAAAATCATCCATCAATAAAATGCATCTGTCTTTGTTGTCCTTAACATACGCCTGCCCATGACTTCAGCAAAACGCTCACCCACATGCTGCCATGCAGCATATCTGCCCTGAACAGTGATAACTGGGCCTCTCCAACGTGCCATACGCCATTGAATGTGAGCATTTGCCCACTCTATCGGTTACACCAATGAACTGCATCTCAGGTCCAGACCCTGATGAGGACGACAAGCATGTAGATGAGCATCCCTACTATAGTTTCTGACCGTTTCTGCAGAAAATTTTGGTTGTGCCGATTATGGCTGCAGCGGTCTAGGTGGCTGTTCTCAGATGATCACAGTGAACATGCTAGATGTGGAGGTCCTGGGCAGGTGTGGTAAAATTTACTTCACGGGCAACAGCTCTGGTAGACATTCCTGCAGTCAGCATGCTAATTGTACGGATTGTGTTGTGTGATCCAACTGCACATTTTAGGCCTTTTATTGTGGGCAGCCTAAGGCACACCTGTGCAATATTCATGCTGTCCAATCAGCACCTTTTTATGCCACACCTGTGAGGTGTGATGGATTATCTCAGCAAAGGAGAAGTGCTCGCTAAAGCTAGCCATACACGCACCGATCGGTGGCCAATTTTGCCGCCGACCAATGGGTGTGCGTGCTCACGGCCGTCGGTTGGCAGCAAAATCGGCCGCTGATCGGGGGTGCCCACATAGGGCGACAGATCCCTGTCGCCACACAGCTCGGCCGGCCCGAGAATGGACATGTCCAATATTCTCTGCCCGATGCCGTTAACTTCAATGAAGACCGGCATCTTCATTGAAGCTAACGGCCGGTACACAAAGGGTGCCGGCCGATGCTGTCAGCTCTGCAGAGCAGCATGATGACATAATCACACTGCATTTCAGAGCTGATCTCTCCTGCTCTGTCGGCCCCCACTCGGTACGTGTGTGGGGGCCTTTACACAGGTTTAGACCGATTTGTGGTATGTGTTGGCCTTTTGTTTATGTAGAAAATGTTTTAGGTCTTTGCCTTCAGCTCATGCAAACACTGAAAGTGTTGCATTTATGTTTTTGCTTAGTGTATGATCACATATACACTACCACTATAGACGTATAGGGGTTTGAAATGTGGAGGGTAGGTATTCTATGGAGAAAATAACTATCCCCCAATAGTTTAGGGTTACATTACTAATGGCAGTACACCACAATTGAGGCAGCTTAGTAGTAAGAAAAACATTGTGCACCACATGGGCACATCGATTCCCGTTTAATGGGGACCCGTTCTCCCCAGCTCCCGGCCTTGTGTTGTGAGTGAATCTCTCACAACACAGCTGCCAGGTGGGGAGAAAGGCAGCCTCACAGAGAGACATGTTGGCTCCGCCCCCTTCACACTGACAGCGGTGTCTAGGCTGCAGCAGCACCTCCAATATTTTGAATGTAGATTCCTGTCTCTATTCAAAGTAATGGAGATTGAACAGGGGTTTCCACCATGATGTACCCCCGTTCAATCAAGTTTCTTCGAGTGGGCTCTATTGATCCTACTCGAAGGAAGGCATACACGGGTAGCTTTGTAAACAGATTAGAGTACAATCAAGCACCGTGACCGTGCACGTTGCTCAATTGTACTCAAATCTATTTACAGATCTACCCGTGTGTGCCTAGCTGAACCCCCCAGCGTTAGTGGCTTTTCGCACCATTTTTCATAGCACGAAAAGCCGTTTCCCGAGCAATCGCGGCGGAGTACAGTAATTGCCCGCTGCCTCCTGGCTCACCAGGCCAGTGGTGTGTGCGGGGGAAAGCCATGCCCCCTCCATTAACATGGAGGTCTATGGTGCTGGCTGCAGCTTTCTGCGAGTGTTTTGGGTGCACCTGATGCCAGCTTCCCCTGTGGTTGGGACGAACCCAAACGGCGAACAAACTGGGTTCGTCTCAATCGCTAGGGAGGTTATGGATTTTTGGTTTATCCAGGAAAGATAAAGAAAGTTTTTGTTTCCTGTATGAGCCTTGTAAGCACTGTTTTTACTTTTATAAACACAGCAATAAAGAGTGGAAACTAAACATTGCAAGTTGTCCCAAGTTGCTTTAATTACAGCAGTATAAAATGAGTGTAAAAGTGGTAGCCTTGATGGGGTTTACTAATCTACATTTTACTGGCTATGTATGTCAAGTCTCGTAAACATCTTTTCCTTTTTTAATTTCATAGTGCATAATGCATAGTACTAATGCAGAGTAAAGTGTGCCATGCTGGCTAAACACAAAGCTAGTCATTATGGCTTTCTGTGTACATCACAGCAGAGACGCTTCTTGCCTCTGATCAGGTTATGCTGCAAACCAGCTGGGTCTTTTACATGCAGAAAGCAGCTGGATGTCTCAGAAAATAGTTTTGTTCCTGTTAACCAATCAAGCTGCAAGGGGCATTTGTAAATAACAATTTATGTAGTACAGAACTCTACAATAAATGGTTAACAGTAGAAAATATTTGAATGGATGTTTTTAATCTGTTTGCAAATTTCTTGTAAATGGCCACAATGTGCTAGATATTTATTAATATAAAATGAGATAAAGGTAAGATAAAAAAACATGCACCAAAGACCTCCATGTTCCACATAGGCCCACATAGCCGGCGTCATTAATGGCAATGTGGACAGGGGCGGGCAGGAATTTTAAGCAGAGTACTATGTACACTGCCGCAATTGCCTAGTATTATGTAAAAATAATTGATCAATTTCATTATTCTATTAAATCTAAATCAGGTGAAACAAGCAATTATTTAATAATGGATAATATTTCAACTCCATACTCACTGTATTTTGAAAATAATAAAAATTAAAGTTTCTGTATTTCACAAAAAGATAAAAAGAAAATTAAATCTCTAAAACTTTTCTCTTGTGTGATAAATTTTTATCACAAACACGTATCAAGTGGGGGCCAAGTGCAGCGGAGGAGTGCTCTCCGGCGTCCCTATTGAAACTAACGGCCGGCACACAAAGGATGCCCACCGATGCTGTGAGCCATAAAGAGCAGCGTGATGACATACCGACTGGGGGCCTTTACGGACATGTCCGTTCTCTGGCCAACCGACGGCCGCAAGCGTGCACGCACATCGGACGGTGGCAAAATCGGCCGTCGCTCGTTGTGTGTGTGTGGGGGGCTTTAGGATTTGTATCCATCTTGGACAAATGCCTTATTTGATCCCAGGCAATATCTCATTGGCTACACGTATACAGAATCAGTGGGACACTCCCTTTACGTGATCCTTTTTCCCCTGACCGACTGTAGAGATGTAGCGGCAAAACATGGGTACAAGGTACACAGGTTTCCATATTAATCCTGTTGTAGCTTTCTCACTAGCCCCATGTTTGAGTTTACGGTCATGTACAACGTAGTCTGTTATCCAGTAACAGTACAGTGTTCATAGTAACAGACGCTTTACCAGACATAAGCTCGGTTAAACTCAGTTGGCCAGAGAACAGACATGTCCGTAAATCTCTGGCTGATGCCGTTAGTTTGAATGGCGTCCCTGTTCAAACTAACGGCCGGCACACATAGGGTGCCTGACGATACTCTGAGCGATGGGGTGCAGCGTCTGTCGGCCCCCAATCGCTATGTGTGCCTTTAGTGAGGTCAAGCACTTGTTATCTCATAAGTAATATGATTGCAGTCATGGCTCAGTCGAGTTCCTGCAGAGGAAGATACCATCACCCACTGTTCCCACAAATTATCTTGGTATCCTTACCCCTGGAAAACAACCCAATGCTGTAATCTCCCCCTCCACTTGGCATCTGTCAAACTCAGACTGGCCCATCAGACAAACAGGCGGACAGAATTGGGATTTTTCACTACAGAGAACACATCTCCACTGCTCTACAGTACAGGGGTGATATGCTGTACACCAATCCATCTGATGCTTTGCATTCCATTTGGTGCTGATTATTGGGGAGATGGCTGCCCCAAAATAAAAAAAGCACACATGGCATCTTAACACAGAACCAGGCTGGATTTCTCCAAGCTACTGAGAGTGATCCATTCTTAAAGCCCCCCCATACATGCTTAGATTTTTCAGCTGACCGACCGCTGCGTGCACTCTCGGCAATCTCGGCCGAAAAATCAGGTGCTGATCTTAAGCTTAAAGAGCTTAAATTGGCAGCCAAATCGATCTAAGCCATTGCGGTCTACAATATGGGCATATGTCTCCTCAGCTCTGAGAGATCTCAGATCCATCGGGGCATGCATTTCCACATATATGCGAACATGCATGCGTTTTTTTACATTGCATCTGCGTTTTGCGTTACATTGCATACAGCAGTGCGTTTTTAAAAACGCAACACATGCAGTGACATTGGTTGTCTATGTAAAAACACATGCAGTATAAAAACGCACTGCAACGCATATAATGTGGAATGGCCCTCAGGTTAAATTTACACTGTCATTATTTGAACTACACTTTTAAAGCGTCCAGGACGCCCTCCGGTGACAGAAAGCAAAGATGTTTCTGCACAATGTTCTACACTAGTTTTAAAGCCTAGAAAATGTCCAGGGAGGGGCTACAAAGGTTACCTGACCCTGTAAGGTCCCTGGTGAGGTGGGATAGCCACTCCCAGGTCATTTTTTTAAAGACTGAAAAACGAGAGCTTCACCATTGAAGTCAATGGGGTCGTTTGGTTGACCCTCTGAACATGACAAAAGGCGTTCAAAACACTAACAAAAAATGTACTGCTTGATTAACAGTTACATTTCAACCTCATTGACTTCCATTGTAAACTTAAAGCAAGGTCGTTTTCTGGTTGCTTAAAAGACCAAAAAGCGACCTTGCAAATGACAGTGTTAATATAGCCTCACACTTCCAGCCCCTGCTTAATTGAGAAAAAACTATGTGCACACCTGCAACCAAAACTTTGTTATCCTGGATGGGCAGTAGCAGCTATGCGGTGTGATCACATACAAATCACTCACAAGGCATAACAACACTCATACTGTCAAGGATCGAAAGAAAAATCGAATTGTGCACACATCCTCTCTGTAAACCAAGATTACAAATATCTGACAGTTTTTCTAGATATTGAGATTGATTTGTTTATGACTGTAATTACGCTTGTATTACAGTCTTGTTATGCATGCGCTCCATAGTACAATCGTAAATCGATAGTGAACAAATCAATTACACTATGTGGTAGTGCTATCGATTGATGTTCGCTGATCGATGTTCGAATCAAGGATCGATTAAGCAAAAGTCAACCCGTGTATGGCTAGTTTTAGGTGTTGTGTCCACTGCTTGGAAATCCTTGTAGTTGGTGTGCCCGGAAAACAGGAATCTCGGTGTAGACACAACCCAGCCATGGCAATGTCAAAAGTAAAAAAAAAACATCTCTCCTCACCGTTCCATTTTTGCCATCAACAGCATTTGTTGTTGTTTAGACAAGCTTCTTTTCCACGTGAAATCCCTTTAACAAGCTATAAGAAAACAGTACATATGCGAAAAGAAATCTGTTTGACTATTAAAAAGCAGATGGCAAACTGACATTACTTACTTTCCCTAAAGAATGTATTCCAAGCAATGCTATACACTTAACAGACAGTGTCTTGTTTTCCTTAGTGCAAAAGATTCATCATTATTTTAGTATATTTGTACAGGAATGTGACTGTACACAATGTACACAGGTACTAATATTGCCTCTGGAGATCATATTAGTAGTAAAGAAAACAATACGGACATTTATACTGTTGCCTGATTTCCTGAATGATGCAATATATTCCATAGTACACAATACAATATAATGTAGTCAAGGCATTCATTGAAAATTACAACAAATATATAATGGAGCGCAAAGGTATTTATTACTTACATATTCACAGGGGGAGCTTGAGCTCCAGCTTGCAGGGGAGAGACAACAAAGGCACAGAAGTAGGCAGATAGGGCACATGATTGTGATGGCAACCCATGGTGAAAAGAGGCGTAGCTGAAAAAACAGATTAGACAGAGATGTACATGAAACAACCCATAACCCTACATGTAAATCTTCCTATGCATTGCTAACCTACAACAGCCAATGTTCAGCCACATTCATAGAGGGATACAAGAAGCCACAACGGAGCGGAATGTCAGCCACTCTGGTGGGGCCATCTCTCCTGATCAGAGGATGATCAGGTTGTGCAGTGCTTCATCAATGAGGGCATTTAGAGGGGCATGGTGCCTACCAGATGGGGCAGCTGTGCCTCTATGTAACTCGGCCACTGCATATATATAGAACAATACATTTATACAGTGCACTGATACCAATTAAGTAGAATTGCATTACCAAAAATCAGGTATGTTAAAAGAAAAAATCAAAATAGAATGATACTCATGTTAAAACAGATTTGTAAAAGCAACTTAAAATGTGGTACAAAAAAAATTGGTGATGTAAATTATAATGTGGTACAAAAGGTTTACCAATATGTAAGCAGTTTACATAAATTAGCAATAGCGGATCCTTCAAAGAGCACAAAATGAGGTCAACAATGGATCCAGGTGGCAATGTCTCAAGGCAGACACTGCACACTGCTGGGTTCCACGGATGCAGACCAAAGAGGACGATGCTTCTCCACAGAAGGTACACAAGGTGACAATATTTGGTGTGATAATTAATAAATTTAAGAGACAAAATAACTATGAATCTCTCTTGGTCTGGCACTACAGCAAGATCTCACCTTGTGCAGTTGCAGTGAATAATGGTGACAAACCCAGCTACATGGGGGTGTCTTTTGAATTGTCTCAGGGCTGCTGGGACCACAGCCTCCAAGAAAACAATTGGTAACAGACTGCACTATGATGCAATGAAATTTTGTAGCACCTGCAAATGTTCCCCTGCTCAAGATAGCACGTCTGGCATTAACTCAACTCACTGTTTGGATGAAGAGGAATGCTGCCTGTGGCCCCAAAAACACCAGCCTCACTGGCATACATGGAGGTGGACACATTATGATTTGGGGGTGTTTTTCTGCTAAGGCTATGTCCCCACATTTGTGGCCGCCCTAATCGTGCCCATGTTATTGAATGGGCTATTCCTCTGGCCGCAATCAGGGGGTGATAGGAAGTGGCCACAGCACGACCGTCGGTGGCCAATTCCCCCCGGCTATAGACATGAATGGCCACAGTTAAAATTCCAATGCAGTTTTTAACTTCAGCCATTCAATCACGCAGCGGGCGGCCGCACATGTGGGAACTAGCCTTCACTGCATCTCCTCCCTTCAGCCCGGACATTGAAAATGGCTCCTTGATGGATATTCCAGCATGATAATGACACAAAACACATGGCAAACAATGATTGGCCCAAGAATCACATTTAGGTCCTTTAGCAAGTATTGAAAGGATTGTTTTGTTGCAGTTCTAACCAGTAGGACATCCACTGGTGACCCCGACTAAAGAATGAGTTTAGGGTTTACATACATGGAAATCGGTGTGTTTAGGTTTACCGGGGGGAATTTCTTTGATTTCTGTTTAAATTGGACGATTTTAGCGCCACTGGTGAGTCCTGTATATCTAATATTTCTATCGTGTCTGAGGTGTCTACCTGTTCATTAACCTCCCTAGCGCTCTTGCAAGGTCCAGATTTCTGTACCAAAAGCGCACCATAGACTCTAAGGGAATTTTTTTTTTGTGTTGTAGGCGTGTAACTTCAAAAAATCTGTCCGTACAAGGGTCTTATAGACATCCTGAATATAATAATGTTTGAATCACACAAATGTTTGTTTATAATAAAATTTTTATTTTGTTTTTGTTTTGAATTGTATTGGATACAGTTATCACTGTATCCAATACAATAATACAATGGCATTTGGCAACCCTCTGAAAGGGTTAACTTCAAAGATCACATCTGGAATGACAATGGGGGTGATATTCCAGGTGCTCTTTGAAGATGTCCCAATTTGCATATAAATGCCCCCCGCGGGACATTCATATGCAAATTAGGGCGGGATTTGTTCAGCCGGCTTGCTATAGTTCAGATCCCCGAACAGCACAGAGCAGAGTGTGCAGCTGCGAGGATCTGAGCTTAGCTGGACGGCTCCCTCTCGTCAGCTGCAATACTGCATAAGCAAGTGCAGGACGAGGTGGTGCCGTCAGAAGCGCTAGGAAGGTTAAGGAGTTGAATGAGGTCCTTAACAGCTCGGAATTCAGTCTTGGTGAAGTCTTTCCAAAGATCCTTGTCCAAGTTTGGTTTTTGGATGGGTTTGTCATGTTCTACTTTCAAAAGTAGAAGTCTTGCAAACAGATGCAGGTCTTTCTGTGTCTCAAATAAGTCACAATCTGAGATTGGACAGAAGCTATATATCCATACTGCCTTGCTACTGTATCGCCAATTCTATGTATGTATGTTTTTATCATATGAAAAAGCAAACCAAGTGTCAGGGGCTGTTCCCCTGAGTGACACTTACTGCTTTATTTTTAGCATGTATTTTGTAGATAATAAAGATAATTTTGTAATATAACTGATACCTGTTCGTGCCTTAAAATCCCTAAACTCATTCTTTTGTTGGGGTAACCAGCAGATATCCTACTGGTTAGAACAACAACAAAACAATCCTTTCAATACTTGTTTTCTGTTGGGTGTGGCACTTGTACCTTACATACTCCCAATCTTCCCATACGTCTAGGTCCTTTAGCAGCCTGTAAAGAGAGCTGAAGGTTTAAGTTGCCAAACAGCCTCAAAACCTTACTAACTAACATCTGCAGAGAAGCAGCACAAAATCCTTTCTGATGTGTAAAACCTGATGGCCATGAAATGCCTAACCACTATTCCACCAAATACTAAATCATCTTTTGCAAAGGGATCAAATACTTATTTCTCTCATCACAATGCACTGTCAAACTCTGACAAACTCTGACTAGTGTGCTGGGTATGTGTGAGTTTTTTGTTGTGATTTTGACTCTCACAACTAAAATAAACATGCAATCACAATTGTAGATTGGTAATTTATTTCTCAGAGTGAGCACAAACACAGACAAAAACACTGCCCTGGAAAATGATTTGGAGAAGAAAAGGTAACTAAAGGTGCAACTTCCGCAATAACAGTCTACTCAAGATAGCACTACCAGTAGACTCCTTATGTGTCTGTGCAGGTTGGTTGTTGACCCTGCTCTAACTGATATTTTCATATTGC
>CM070032.1:134320084-134333580 GCA_036250615.1 Ptychadena robeensis | reverse complement strand
TCTCTCCCAGCGGTTGAGTCTCGAATGCTGCTGAAGTAGATGGTGGGGTCTCCGGCCTTTCTTTGTCTGTTTCTTTGTTTATGTTATATTGTTTTGTCTGTAGTTATTGGTTAGGTCCTGACCTTTTGGGGCTAAGGCTAAAGGTCGGGACGCGATTTAGGGGCCTATGCCCCCGTCCATTATGTTATCCTCCTTTTTGGAGAGGGCAGAGCGTAGGCCATGCTGTATGCTACAGGGGGTGCACCTGGGGCCCGCTGCGGGGGGGATGGGCTTGGTGGCCTGGGCGTGTTTCCCTGGTGGTGGGCTTCTGGGGGTACCTTGTATATGTTGTACAATGTATTTGGTCTATGGATGTGTTCATCTGCCTGTTTTGTCTGTACCTGTGTATGTATTTGACAAAAACCTTTTATACACAAAGTCATAGTGCTGTGTTGTTGAGTTTGACATTTATTTAATTTGTTTCTGTTTTTTGTGTGGTTTTGCATTGTTGTTTATTCAAAGTTTTTATTAAAATTTTAAGCAATAGTGTATTTTTGTCATGAAAAATGCATAAAAAATTTTATGTCTGAAAACAATGCATAGGTTATATACACAAACCATTCATATTTGCCTAATTAGGCTAAAATACAAAAATCCAAGTGATTCTAAACAAAGAGCCGTTCGGGAGCCGTTTGGGAGCCAAAAGAGCCGGCTCTTTAAAGGGAGCTGATCCAAAAGAGCCGATTCTTTGCAAAGAGCCGGAATTCCCATCACTAGTATTATTCAGCTATACGTGAAGAAGAAAAGAGGAAACCCTTTAGAAATGAGAAAGGTTATCCTTATGTGCTCCGACATCACCAATGTGACCTGAAGGTATGAGTGGGAGAGTCTGTACACATTACCTAAACCCACCTCATATACCTTTTGACCAAGACTGTGGAGTCTGTGGTCATACATGTTACAGCAGTTCATTAACCCCCCCATAAGAGCAGAGAAGGTAAGTACAACTTTGAACTAATGTGCTAAAGCTCAGAGGTAAGCAAAAATGTTATGCAAAAACAAATGCAGTAGGTAGAAGGTAATGTATATGATTTTATATTTTTACATCAGGGTTTAATAACTCTAAAATCTTGAAACCAAAAAAATAAGGGCTTAAGATAAGGCAGTAAAATAGGTTAAGCTTTAGGCAGAATGGGGTTAAGATTAGGCAATAGGAAGGTAGGTAACGTTTTAGTCAGCAAGAAGGAAGGTGGTAATGTAAGAAAAAAAGAAAAGGAAGGAAGTAACTGCGGTAGCAGGCAAAAAGGAGTTCATATAGGCCAAGTGGCAAGGGAGAGGGTTATGCATGAGGCAGAAGGAAGGCAGGAGGTAAAGTTAAGCAATATGAAGGGGAAGAAAGTGTGAGGCAGTAGGCAGGAAGGGGTTTATGTAAAGCAGTGGTTCCCAAACTGGGTTGGGCACTGGCCTTCATTCTGAACCTGTGTTTGAAGGGGGGGGACTCAATAATGTTCCTAAATAGAAAAGGGGGACCTGCAAGCAAAGTATATGAAACCACTGCTGTAAGGCAATAGAAAAGAGAGATGGCGAAGCCTGAGGCAATAGACAGGAAGGGGTTTGTGTAAACCAGAACACTAGGGAGGGGGGGTAGGCATGAGACAGCACATAGACATACATGAAAGGGTTACCGTAAGGCAATAGGAAAGGGAGGGGGTAAGCAAGTTGTGAGGGGTTGATGTTATGCAATAGGAAGGTAGGTTGAGCTTGAGGCACCTGGCAGGAAGGGGCTAATATAAAGCAAGAGGAAAGAGAAGTGTGAGGCAGCAGGCAGGAAAGGGTTAATGTAAGGCGAGAGAAAAATAGGTGACAGAAAGGAAGGGGTTAATGTAAGGCCATAGTAAAGGGAGGGGGTAAGCCTGAGGCAGCAGGTAGTGAGGGGTTACAGTTAGGGTGAGCTTGAGGTACCAAGCAGAAAGGGGTTAATATAAGGCCATAGGAAAAGGAAGGGGTAAGCCTGAGGCAGCAGGTAGTGAGGGGTTAAAGTTAGGGTGAGCTTGAGGTAGCAAGCAGGAAGGGGTTAATATAAGGCCATAGGAAAGGGGGCCAATGTTAAGCATTTCCTAACCTTAAAAGTTTGGGGGCGATGTTAAGGTTAGGGGGTTCCAATGGTTAAGGTTAGGGGAGTTAGATTGATTTTAACCCCCACAAACCACTAAACACACCCCTACTATCAAACGCCACTCCCCCTAACCTTGACACGCGAAATTCGTAAAATTACCCCTGAAATGCCCAAAAACTAGAATTATCTGCACATGCGCAGGTGTAAGGGTAGGAAGATATCTCAAAACAACGGCAATAGGAAAGGGGGGCACGTGTGAGGCAGGAAGAGGTTAATTTCAGGCCTCAGGATGGGTTGTGGTGTTGGAGGTACGCCTATGGTGACTGGGCTTGTCATGCACCGTGTAGGAGGTAGATGGCGGCCTGTACAAGGAGACCTGCTTAGCCATAGAACAGCAGCTCAGTGTACGCTTCTCTGAAGGAACGCGGCCATTGCCTTCAGAGACGTAGCGCCCACAGCACGAGCGTCTCGGTACAGTCTGCAGCCTCTTTAATTATGTAACCTGCAGCCATTCATATATGTGACAAACGTAACCTCACTAGAACGCCCGCCCTACCACACGTCTGCTAGCCACCCGCCGCTATCCTCCTTCATCTATAATTCACACTTATCCCTGTTGAACACAAAAAAAGAGGGTGGAGACATGAAGCAGAGACATCCATGCCAAGCACCAAGGCAACCGTGCCTCCCCCCACCGTTTAACAAGGAATACAGGCGGCGCTTTTCCATTGGTTTGCTCGAAGCGCCAATCGTACGAGCCTATTTCCACCGAGGGGGCAGGGGAAGAGGCAACGTAGCCGCGCCCACTACCACAGTGCAGCTGTCAATCAAGTGACGTCAGCGTATGCTCTGCAGGTGCAGGGAGAAAGCTGCTGCATTGGTGCAATAGGAGCCGGACAAATATTGAGGGGTAAGCGCGGCGCTTATTGTCCTTTGTATGTGGATGGTGTGATGGTGACCTGTGGCATGAGACCTTCTGATCACCTTGTATGAGCTTGGTCTGTGCCATGGTGTATGCCGATGTGTGCACGGATGATCTAACCTTCATTTGTCATGGAAGATGCTGCCTGCGTTGTAGCCTCTAAGCTTTTCTCATTAGCAATCCATGGGCAGCCTGGGATAATATGCTGCATCCCCCTCAGATGATCATTTCATCGTGGCTCTGTGTTTCTATGGGGAAATGTTCCTTCCAGAATGCTCAGCATCCATACATCTGTGTCCGGAGACCATTTGCTGCATGTTATTGGTGGGGGGTTCATTGTCTCCTGTATGTTTCTCTCATTCAAGGTTGTATGATATCTGATAGCGCCAGGTCTATTTTAAACATAGGTGTTCAAATGAAGATGCTGAATAATTGATTTGCTGCATTTCATAGGCAATGTATTCTCCCCCCCCCCCCCCCCCCCCCCCCCCCCCCCCCCCCCCCCCCCCCCGAGATTATTTTACACTTGCCATTTTGGTGGAGAGGGGAAGGGGCGATGGGTCCTCCATCGCTGCCATTCTATGGGAGGATCGTAGACGTCAAATGATGTCAGTTGGAGCTAAAAAAAGGTTTTCCTTGTCCGTACAGTACCAACAGAGAATAGTTTTTTTGGGGTTTTTTTTTTTTGCAGCATATGCATGGATTATCTAGATTCACACTTTTTTATGCAAATGACAAGCTTTATATAGCCCAACAGTGAGATAGCAGTGTGTCAATTGAAAATCAAAGTCATACATGCCTAATAAAATATATTTTATCTAGTCTTTGCTCATTCATTGTCGATGTGGTTTCAGTAGAATATGTACTTAGAGAATGATCAGAAATGGCTAGCATGGTGGGTTGCAGTAAACGAAATACTAATACCATACTCCAATGAAGATAGGCCATGCTACAACCCATTTCATCCTGCAAACAATGCCCTCCAAACCTATAGCCCTGCAGCTTGGTCTGCTTGGTTGTGACAGTCTGCACTTTTCTCAGCAGGGAAGCACGCCGAATTGTAAATCGCCGTTTGCCTGACATCCCTCTTCCACTGCAGTAATGGCTGAAAGCGAGTCTTTTTGGTTATACCCAGTAGTTTCTCCTCCATTTAACCAGCAGGGTTGTCTATTGCTTGGCTCTGCACTGTATGGCCTGCTTAAATGTTTCTGTTCTCCGTCATCACTGTGTCCTGCTCCTTATAAAGAGGATCATTTAATTATGTAAATTTGTGGGTACTTAACATTTTTCTGGATTCTGACACCCTTTGGCACTAACGGTTTCATTACTAAATTTTTCATGTATCCTAATATTTTATAGGTTGTGCAAATAAAGTAATATTTCTATGCCTCAGCCATGCAAATACAGCCAGATTTGAAGGGGGTCTATCTACATACTTACAATGGTTAGCCAGAGCATTATGGCTCCCCAGCAAATGCGTTCTTTATGCAGCCTCTGGCACTTTGGACTGTAGTCACAGCCTCTGTCTTCATCCCCCCAAATGCAATATTCAGGCATTGTAAGCGAGGATTTAATGGCCCACCACAGTTGAGACCTCCAGATTGAAGAGGAGAGTATTGAGTGTCTGTTAGCAAGGGAGGATGTAAGTTAAATGCTTTAAAACCAACTCTGCACTTTGCTGTGTATGCCCCCCCATTGTAACAGCAAAACAGCTGTTATAAGCTTTTCAGGCATGGACTTCATAAGACCCAATATATTGGCAGAAGATCCTTTATCCCCTGTAAATTGAGAGGTCAAGCTTTCATTGCTAGGAATTTTTCCAGCAAATCCCCACATATGCCCCTGGCCATCTACATCATCTAAAAAGGAGGATTCATTGGACCAGGCTAGCTTTATCGGTTGCTGTCATGGTCCATTACCTATTCTAATGGTACCATCTGACTTTGCTGCTTCACAGCACCTTATACAGCTAGCTGCAATGTACTGTGTGTACTGAAACCTTTTTGTATTACAGCAGCTGTATTTGACCACATGATCTCTAGTCACTGTATCACCTGCACCCATGACCTTATCAGTTGCACAGGTCAGTTTGTGGTTGTCCTTGCTTGGACCACTTTGTCTAGAGACAGCAACTGAATACCAGAAACAACTGACAAGACCTTCTATTTTTCTTATGCGCTGACCCACTCTAGCTCTCACAATTTGGCCCTTGTTAAAGTTGATTTGTACTGCTTTACCTATTTATTTTCCCTTCTTTTACCTATCACTTTGAAGGACTGGCTGTGCTCTTGTTGCCTAAAAGACCATTGTCCGATACCACAGAATTAGGTATAATATACTTGTAAGTGGTTTTAATATTGATGTTGATTAATGTAAACACTAACCCTTTGTGGCCATCATGTAGATGGGGTTTGCTGATTTTCATACTGGAACCTTTACTAACACACAAGTCTGTTATCCACTAATCCTACAAAAAAAAGTTTTCCCTGCAGCCTTCTATAGGGGCACGTGATCAAAAAAATCGTTTCTCTACAGTGTTTCCCCTAACTTGTCATAGCTTATGGGCTTAAGACCTTCTCCTCCATGCTACCTAGCTGACTTCGTCTACTCTTTTTGGGTGTGCCCAAGCTCCAAACATTTCTGAAGATCTGTAGTTTACAATGACAATTCTCACTTCTAATGGAGAGCAGGAAACCCAGACACTTCAGGTTTGCAGGGCAATGGTCCATAGGTATGTTGTAGGGGCAGGTGTCCATTATTGACAGCCACCTGCCAACTGCCTGCACAATTTGTGCAACCACTGCACGTTTGGTAAATGGAGTCTTGGTTTTACCTTGTCTCACTGGCTGCTTGAAACGCCATATATTTCACTCCATCCCAATTCTCCAAACCTTACCTTTTACAAACTACTATGAATGTTTCAGGTAGATTGGGTGGATTTTGCTTTACAGAAGGGCACTTGAACACACCTCTTCTTTCACATGGGAATATTTTATTGCATCTTCAAGATGTCTTTACCAAGCATACAAACAAACCAACTTAATTGCACCATTTAATGTATGCCTCAGTAAATCTCTTTTCATAATAGATGATCTCCTATTTTCAGAATTTCATGTTTGCTGTGCATTTGCATCCAACAGCAGCAGCTCTGCTTCTGCTACTTCAATTGGTGCATTGACTTCAGTGCTGCTTATTTACGGAAATGTCCACATTCAGGACACCACTACTGTCACTTTGCCTAAACTACTGTCAGCATCTTTATATTTGGTTGCCACTGTAAATGAAAAAGAGTTGAGTCTAAAAGAAATAATAAATACTTAATCTGATTTTGATTTTGGCTGTTCCAGCTAGTGTAAAAATCCAGTTGGCTGTTCTAGTCATGACTGCTCCTTTTGCTATTTCCTTGTTCCTTGATAGCACAATTTCTAAAGATTCCAGCTTTGTGGCTGACATTCTTGTCTTATCATTCTTTCCTACCTTGTAGTGTAAAAACCTGAACACAAATGTCCATGGTGCTTACAAGCAAGTAACTCATCAGTAGTAAAGCAAGTATAAGGGTGACAACCCTGGAAAATGAACCTTCAAAAAATAAGTCAAAAGTAAAGGTTGTCACAGGAAACCTGTTATTCTAAGGGTATCTAGGGTTATTCTGTTTTTGGAACAGAATGAAGTCATATACTTGGCACCTAAGACCTACTTGAGGATGTTGACTTTACAAGTGCTAAAGGTGTAACGGATTACTAAAAGAAGAATATGCACTGAGCACTTGGTGCAATTGGTACAGAGTTAAATAATGGCTACTTAAATGTATTTCCTATTCACATTAACCATTATCATGCTATTGAATGTAAAAAGCTCTTACCCTTCCAATTATTCGCATATCTCTTTATGTACAGATGGCATCAGCAACAGACTCCCGTTATGGGCAAAAAGAATCCTCGGACCAGAACTTTGATTACATGTTCAAGATCTTAATTATTGGGAACAGCAGCGTGGGTAAAACCTCCTTTCTCTTCAGATATGCAGACGACTCATTCACCCCTGCATTTGTCAGCACGGTGGGAATAGACTTCAAAGTGAAAACCATTTACAGGAATGATAAAAGGATCAAGCTACAGATCTGGGTAAGTGTGTAATTAAACAACATCTGTATTTCATTATCTTGCAGTGTATTGCATTTATATATCTTTTTGTTGGATTTAACTATTATAGTTGCCATCATTTTCTAATGGTTTTCAGGTTTCCTCTTTAAGGGTTAATAAACCCAGAAAAAAACAAAAACATTTGTATATTTTAGCATAGACAAATATCCTAAAAGAAATCATACTCTCCTCCATGATTTCCATTCATTTTCATTTTGGCAGCAGAAAAACAGATATTGCCAAAAATACATGTAGGGTATTCTATCTAATAAGTGCATCTATATCTAGTTTTAGTTCACTCCTACACTGTATCTAAAGAGCAAACCATGATTTCAACATGGACAAGACTTTAAATATGTCTTTGTTCTAAGTGATCTAAACAGTTTACAGAAGGATGCTATCCCTTTATGCTTCTAGTTAAGCTTACAAGAAGTGACAAGCACACATTTCTGCAAGACGAGTCGATATTAGCTATACTTGCTCAAAATGTTCTAAGCTTAAGTAAAACAGTGCACCACTACAGCTAAAGCCTGGCAAGCTGCCATGTGTATATATATATAATAAATCTAATGTGTAATATATATATATATATATATATATATATATATATATAAATAATGAATATGTGTTTGGTTGTGGAGATAGATTAAACTATTTTCAACTTGTGAAATTAGACATTAGTACTCTCTGCTGCCCTCATAAACCACGCAGCTTGTGCCAGGTTATTGCATAGTCAGGGTTTTCATACTTAACAACTCATTACAACCATTAGGTAATGTCTCCATTGGGTGTCCTGGACGTGTCTGTGTTACGCATCCATGACAAAATTATGCATGTTTTGCCAGTGTATGTGCCTCATTTACTTGTTTTTATGTGTAATTTGTGTCCATTGGTTTGGTGGTCACCTTGGGGACTTGCATTGTTATGGACCAGATACAGCGTGAAGACAGGCACATTGGAAACAATGGGCTGCATCTGCCACATGCGGTAAATGTGTAAATCCATGAGTTAAACATGAGGATTTCAACACAGTGGAGACAAGACCTTTTAGTCTACTTGTTATGTAGAGGTAGAATTTCACCTCTATTAAGCTTTTGAGCATCTATACACTATAGTCCATACAAAATATCATGTAAATATTTTTCTGAAATGCAAGTTGCCAGATTGTTATATTGAAACCTTGAATTCAGTATTTACTGTTGCCCTCACCCTGCACATGTTCATAATTGCATGAGTGGCCCCACAAACACAGTAGAATATGGAAGAAATAACTGGGAAGTTTCATTAAGTGGCCATACACAGTCTTTTCCATTTGATTAACTTCAAAAATCCATTTAGTCAAGGATTGGGAAATTGGTTCCTCTTGGCCTGAATTACTTGACCAAAATGATTGCTTTGTATCCGAACTATGGAGCATGTGCATGGACCTTTTTAAAGGAATTAATCAGTTTTGAGACCATTGATGTTCGCCTGACAGTTGATATTTAAATTAAGATGAAAATTTTGTTTATATGGTCACCCTTAAGCTATCCGTAGACGCTGAAATTGCACGAAAAAAGTAGACGTCTATGGCCAGCTTTTAGTCCTTACTTGACCTTGGTGTGCTTCCTCCTCTGACCTGTCGAGTCACCTGAATTGTTTGGAAGGATTAATGCACTTTATGTGTTTTTTTTAAAGGTATGCGTTAACGCACATATACAAAAAACATTACACATTTTTCAAAAAAGCATGCAGTGTGAATGGTAACATTGGTCTTCCATACGAAAAAAGTAGTACTGTAAAAACACACGCATTAAAGAAAAACACACAAGTTTACAAAAAGGTGTTGCAGTGCATATAACCCAGGTGCCCAACCAGCGGCCCGGGGCGTTTCTTGGCGGCCCCTCTTGGTCTTGCACTTTCGGCCCCCAAATCCTAACTGTTAATGCATAGGGCATAGAAACTCACCTGTCCTCGCCCAGGATCTTCTTCAAGAGGGAAGAGGAGGAGAGGGACTCTCTCTGGCTGAGCAAATGAAAGCCAATCGGCAACCCAGAGAGCCCCTGAGCAAGTACCTCACCTCTCCTACGCTCCCTGCTCTAAGAATATCCCGTTCTAAGAAGATGAGGGCCTATGCCCCCACTATTCCACCAATGAATGGGGGATTATTGTATGTGGCATATAACCTGAGAATAGAGGCATATAAGCTTTGAATCAAAGCTTATATATGCCACATAGATATCATTAACCTCCCTAGCGCACTGCTGAGGTCCAGATTTCTGTACCATAGACTTCAATGGTACATTTTTCTTTTTGTTGTAGGCCTGTAACTTCCCAAAATATGTCCGTATAAGGGTCTAATAGACATCCGGAATATAATAATGTTGGAAACACACAATTATGTAAAATAATTATTTTTTTTTTTTTTATAAATTTAATGAGAAAACACAAAAATCAGGGCACAAAGCTTGGCTGCTATGTACTAGATCTCGCCCAAATAAAGTCTCTGGTGCCCCAGATGTGCCCATTTGAAGTTAACCCTCTCTAACCTGGTGTGATGGATGTGGTAAAATCACACCAGGTTAGAAAGGGTTACTGCAAATGGGCACATCTGGGGCACCAGTGACTTTTTTTATTTGGGCGAGATTTAGTACATAGATGCACTTTGAAATCAGTTTCTACATAGAAAACTCATTTCATGTACTGTACTTTCAAATCTCCCGCTGCCTCCCCGATGTGACGTCATCACGTCACTCGGGGGGGGGGGGGGGGGGGAGGAAAGGAGGCATGCTGGCAGCCTTGTCACATCGGGGACACCAGGACAGTGCAGAACTGCGCTCCCGGTGCCCCGATGTGTACTGGACGGCAGCATCTCGTCCAGTGCTATAGTAGCAGTTTCAGCGCTGGCCGAGATGCTGCTGTCCTGACCGCTAGGGCGGTTAACGGCTTTGATGACATCTATGAGGCACATAACATTTGATGATGTATAAGACACAAAATGTGCATCACCATACTACAGTGTTCCCTAATGCTTGAAGTATCATTAAAAACAAGTTTTGTTATTTAAACCAATAAAAATAATGTCTTCTAGCTCTGCCTGCTGCCTATACAAGTCAGTACATATAAAACCTTCCTTCAATTTAACCTTGTCCAACAATGAACAGGCTATTAACAGACATACAAGTGTTTGCTTTTAAACCATGGCTTTGTGTAAATGGGTAATTGTAGAAAAGTTAATCTCTACCACATTATCTACATCCACGTGTCTTGCAAAATGAAATCTGTTTTGTCTAGAATTGCCTGTATTCTGTTTCAGACTCTCTTCACTTTTTCCCAGTCCCAGTAAAAAGAACAATACTACAACTGTTGGTATGGTGTTCTCGAGTTGATGAGCAACATTGGCTTTTATGCTATGTTTAGAATTTTGACATAGGATGAGGGGGTTTGTTATTTTCAAATTAAATCTTCTATTTTAAACCTGTACAACAGGGGTGTCAAACTCAAATGCATGGCAGATGAAACTTTAAAACGTGGATAAGGTCACAGGCCAACCTTGATATTTAGAGAAAAAAAATTTGTACAATTGTGGAATTTCTTCTTTCTCATCAGCTGAAAGCAAATTTAAAGCCCCCCCCCCCCATTCACCTTTAAATCACTCCATACAATTTCCATTCAATTAGATAAACTATGTACTATATGTAACTATGTAATAGAAAACATATTGATTGGAAGGTTTAGAAAGGTCCTCACATTACATGGATTTGGTAGAACAAAAGTGGATTGTACAGAAATTGTATGGTAAGATTTTAAAGTGTACAGGGGGGGGGCTTTTAGTTTTACGTAAACATTGAATAGGACATTGAAAGTGTTTCACACATGTGAAAAAATCTTGTAGGTCAAACATAGCCACTTCTTTGCTATGGGCCCCATTAATTTTCAATTAATTTGAATGCGGGACGCAAACACATCACAGGTACACATCCATTGGCACAAATACCAAAGACGCAGCCACTACAAATTTGCGGTGTTTCGGCAAAATATAGTGGAGTTTTGGCCTTAATTAACAACAAATATGTCTTGAGAGGATTTTTACACTAGCTCCAATGAGGTGCAGTTTTTTTAACGGTAAGGGGGTATGGGAGTTGCTTGTGTTGCGTCCCCAAAAATTTTTGCTGTTGGGCGTTTACGCAATATGAGGTTTGTGTGCACAGTACAACAGATTTCCATAGAAAAACCTATCTACCTCTCACTATTCAAGCCGTTGGAAAGGGCCCTGAATTGTAATTCACTGTCACGAAGAAAAGCTTTAACGGCTTAAGCCCCCCATACACCTTTAGATCACTCCATAAGAGTGCCGAGTCCTCCCTGATAGAATACATAGTGATTGGAAGGTTTAGAAAGGTCCTCATAGTATCATTATAGTTGAAATAGTTGAAGTCACGAAATAGCTTTTGTTTATGTTTTGTTTGGATGGTAGGTTGGTCGTTAAACAACCCTAATTTGTGTTTTGCTGTGTTTTGAATACTCAAAAAAAAAAACTCTGCAAGACCCCCACCTTAAATCTTCTCTACACCTGCACTGGAGTTTTATCAGGCTTCTTAACTACTTGGCAGACTTAAGCAGCCCATACACGGGTCAGATTTTCATTCGACTTAAAGCGATACATTTTTTTGTCGATTGATTGAAAATGGAGTTTTGCCCACCTGGTTAAATCCGATCAAAATTTAGTGAAAATTCTGTCGTTATTTGATGGTTATTTGACGGACTGGATGGTAAATTTTGATCGGTTGATTGAAAATTGGTTCGGTATTTTGAGAACCAAGTGTGGTCAACCAATTTTTTTATTTTTTTTTCTACCTCACTTCTGATTGAAATTTTAATCGGACTATTTTGGATCGATTGTTATGTCGATTGAAAAAAAAATTGATCGAAAATCTTGTACTACATATGGCCCATGATACAATCGACATAGAATTTTAAACCGACTTAAAAATTTATAGTTTTAAGTTGATTGATTGAAAATCTGACCCGTGTATGGGCTGCTTTAGACTGATAACCTGTTATCTCCCAAATGATTTCAACATAACCGATACAGACCTAAATATAAAGTGGTCCAATAAATGGTAGATAATGGGTTAACCAGAGGACCGTGTGAATGGCGGCTAATGCCTAAGGTAACATTTACAGGTTTGTCTTTTTACCATGATTGATGCTCTCCAGACACCCTCCTGTGGCTGAAACTGTTTATTACGTGTATAGGAAGCTTATAGCACTGGCATTGGATATATAGGTGTTTTAGAAGTAGTCTGGCAGGGTTATCTAGGTGATATTTGCACACCCAGGCATCTAAAACTGATAAAACGAAAGAAAAGTGCAATAGGTGTTTGCAGAGCTTTTCTATTCAATAGGAGGTAATTTAACAACTAAACACCATCCAAATGTGACATGAGGCATTAAGTAGACGGTCGCAGAATCTTCAGCAATGTACCAGAGGTTTAATGAATACATGATCCTGCTGTCAATTCACACAGTCGGCAATTACTGGCTACCATTTTGACAATTGGTATTTACTTGTTGTTGCATTGAGAAAAGTTGCTGGGCGAGGAGAATGTAATGTAAATATGTCTAAAGCCCCCCCTCCCCATACACGTTTCGATTGTGACCCAAAGTTTTGGCCGATGTGCGTGATGACGTCATTATGCGTGGTCAATCTGCCAAAACATCGGGTCACATCCGGCCTGGGCACAGTTTTGTGTGCCAGCGCTGTCCGGTGGGTCCCTCCTAGCTGCTCGTGCTGTCGGTTGAGATCCCTCGGAGCTGAGGAAACATACCCATACTTTAGACGGGGACACTGTGTCCCCATCTAAAGTATTAGAGCGATCTAAAAATTATGGACCTGTCTGTAATGGCTTAGATCGATTTGGCTGCCAATTTTAGGCTCTTTAAGATTGGCACCCGATTTTTCGACCAATTGCCGTGAGCACACACGGCGGTCGGCCGAAAAATCTAAGCGTGTATGGGGGCTTAACGAATTTTGTTGATGTTTTTGGCAGATATCGCTTGCATTCTATCCTTAAGTAGTTTAGTGAAGTGGTAAATGAATGTCTGCAAATCAACACAGTACTTACTTATTGATCCAGACAACCAATTTGTCTCTAATAGCATAGGCATATGCACACTCCTGCATCAGGTTCTGCCTCTGTTTTTGCCTGAGACTTAGTGAGGCTCTGCTTGCAAGTTACTCAAGTCCATGTCCAGTATCTGTGGAGCTATGGAGGAAAAATATATCTATGCTTGGAGGGTGACATTGTCAGTGCAGAGGTTAGTGTTTGACCAATTAAAATAGCTCTATTTACAT
>CM070032.1:134298215-134316294 GCA_036250615.1 Ptychadena robeensis | reverse complement strand
CCCCCCTTCCCTGAGAGAGATCACTCCAGGGGGGTCGGGGGGCAGGTGACCCGTCGGGATCAGCCTCCCCTGTGTCACTGCTCATATCCTCCCAGCACATGGAGATCAGCCTTACAATAACTTTAATAGGAGGAGCCTGGAGGTATTATAGACTTTGCAAATTCAATTTGCAGACATCCATTGTGTGTGTCCTCTGCAGTTTTTTTCCTGAGGCTTTTAAATATTGTCCATATCGATATCGAAATTATATCGTATAAACCAAAATTAAGAAATATATTGTGATCTAAATTATTGCCATATCGTCCAGCCCCCCCCCCCCCCACCCCCTCTAGACTGCTTACATGTACCACCCACACACTTAAATTGCACCCCATCACCCCAACTAACCTCTTCTTCACATCAGGCTATAGACGCCTACATTTTCCCCATTTAGTTTTATCTGCCTTAGGGCCTGTCCACACTTTTTGGCGATGCAAAGCATAAGCGGTAACTACCAGGAAACCTGACACTTGGCTGCTTTGCATTGATGCACTTGCCACAGTTGCCACTGCACAAACCTCTTCCATACACTGGTATAGGAGACCTAGGGCAACCATTACATGCACCTAATGCATTAGCACTTACATGAAACGACTCTTCGCTGAATTTTTTTAATTATTGTGAACTCCCACCCCATAACAAATACTGTGTATCAAAAGCCAAATTCTATTCCCTGGATTCCTTCATCATTCCTACTAACCGAGATTCTCCCTTTCAACCTCATCCCCTCCATGCATGGATAGCCATGCTTCCCTATGCTCCTTAGGCCTACAACCCACAGACGGGAACCTCTATAACCACACATCTTTCCCCTTTAAACATTTCTCTCACTCCCAGTTTAACTGTAGACAGGGCTGTAGTAAAGCGTGATGGGAGTATTTCTTTTCACTTCACCTAAGACAGCTTCAATAAGGATATTAAGGGAGGTGAGTGAAAGGTGGAGGAGCCACTGCAGACAGTAATTCAACATTTCCAGAAGAGAAGCAAGCTATGACATGGTGAGGGGGAACTGTGACTGTTCTATTGAACTGATTTTTTTTTTGGGGGGGGGGGGGGATGTTGGCATGTCCAAAGGCATATGAATTTGAATTATAACTGTTTTACAAGTAAATATTTTATATACATAAAAAAATAGCAAGTGATTCTGATAGAATGTAAAAAGAAATGTACTTATGTTAGGTGTTTTCTGCAATCTGCAAAAATAACTAAAATATAGGGGGGTTAAGGTATATTTTGGAAAAAATCTTTGTTTTACCTAATGGGGGGCCTATGTTTTTTTTTATTTGTTTGTAAAAATATATAATTGAGACTTCATACTAAAGAAACCTATTGAAGAACTCTATCAAATGATTACATATGTCTGTGTATAAATGTTGCATGACAATATTTCGTTATAACTTCAAACTCTCCAAGCAGTTCTAGTAGTAATATTCACTGCTCCAATTACATCATTTTAAAAAAGGACATAAATGCAGTGGGAGCTGGTCAACAGTCATATCAGAGTAAGCAAATTCTGTTTTCCTAAATTGATACTGCTGGTCATGCTAATCTTGTATTCTTAGAACCCTAATCACACTATATGCGGTTTTTTTTTACCTCCCTGGGCGTTCTCTCATCCATCATGAAACTCTGTTAACTGCGGGGAAACTTACCCGTCTGCCGGTTTTCCCCAGCTATTTTCTTGACATGCTGATCCTTCCAGTTCCGATTGCGTCACCTGTGACGTGAAAGGAGCGGGGATATTTGCACTCAGCGTGCAGCATTCGAAAGGTGCGGAATTTGCATTAGCATGCAGCATTTGCTCACAGTGTGCACAATTTGGACTCTATGTGCCTCATTTATACAAAAGATAAAGCATTTGCTTTCAGTGTGCACCATCTGAATGTGCTCCTTGCCAGGCAGTGTTCGTGTGAGGGTGCTTTGGTGGCGGTTATGACAATGAGTGCAAAAGCCAACAGTTGAATGTGGATAATATAATGGGGTAAGGCTCAGGCTGCACTATGTTCTGCCTTAAAAGTGGGTACCGCTATTTAAAATAATGGGATTGAACAAAAGATGCAGCCACTATGGTTTGCCATGTTTTCAGCAGAACGTAGTGGAGCCTCAGCCACCATGAAAACGTGGGCAATCCATTGATTGGCCGTCATGGATACATCACGCAAATATATAAATGTATGCAGCAGGGCCTTATAAAAATGCAATGCACCCAGTGTAAATGGAAGCATTGGTGTTCTATGAGAAAACGCAGTACTGTAAAATATTCTTATAGTGTGAAAGGGCTCTAAGTTATTAGAGATTTCTAGTCCATTTACACTAGCACACAAATGCATTACACACAGCAATCAAGTGTGATAGGTACCAAAACCTCTACCTTACCGTAATGCTAGCACATGCGGGAACAGCTACACAATAGGGCTTGTGTGAAAGGGCATTAAGGCTTGGTTCATACCCATCCACAGACCTTTTTTTCATGTGAACAGGCCCATTGGATATAATGTAGACCTATTTCGTGTTTTCTAAACGTGTGTGGCCATGCAATCGTAAAATAGGTGTGAACCAGGCCTAAAGTATGTCACCCGATTCTGTTTGGTGCAAAATATGCATATTATTGATTGCACACAGTCTTAGTTGAAACTTGCAAAGTGCTAGCTGTATGTTCTAAACATTAAAGTTTCTTTTCCAGGACACTGCAGGACAGGAAAGGTACAGAACAATCACCACAGCCTACTACAGAGGTGCCATGGGCTTTATTTTGATGTACGATATTACCAATGAAGAATCGTTTAATGCAGTACAGGACTGGTAAGTACTTGAATAAATTACTTTATTCATTCTGTAGATCAACATTAACATTTTCTTTCAGTGTATATGTGCATGACATTTTTTATGTAGTGCAAATTAAAACTTTAGGATTAAATGTTAATGTATTTTTGTGCTAACTGTTAATAGAAGTTTCTAGCCAGAGACCATGGCTATTCTGATCAATGCATGTCCTCAGTTTAGCATGGACTCTGGACTGACTGGAACAAGCTGCCGTTGACACAGCAGGTCACATCATACATTAAACTATTTTTTTTTATTGTCAATTCACTTTGTTAATAACTGCCCCTACTCTTGTTCCCTGCAATAAACAGAAATAATGCCTAGAGGTGGCCTTCCATCGTCATGTGGACCCACAGCGTCATCACATAATCATGCCACTGCTTCAGAGCATCATGTCACTAAGATGACCATGGGCCAGATTAACACTTACTAAACCGTTCAGAGATATGGGCCTTGGGCTGTCTTTTGTCCATATCTGGCTTAGAAGATTTCAGGCCTATCAAGGGTATGGGCCCCCTTTCTGGCCAGGCCACTTTCTACCAGATTTTCTTGGACTTGAGGGCTTCTGTTTCTGAGATTCACAGACCACTTAGTCCTACTGGGTGATGTTGAAGCCTCGGCTAATGCAAGACTCATGCCTTTAGGTTGTTTAGAAGCTGAGCTGTGTACAGTCCAGTCCCCAGTAGACAAGTGAAACATAGATTTTTTCGCACAACATACCATAAAATCCTGTTCCAAACTGACATTATTATAATTGCACCATCATCTATAATATGTATGACAGTCATGGCTTCTATGGAAGTGCAAGTATGGTACAAGAAATGTTCAAAAGCATTAGAAAGTATGAAACTCTTTGGTTATTGGAGCAAAGAGACCTTGTTTGTAAGTTTCTATTTGTAATTGACTAGGTCCACTCAGATCAAGACATACTCTTGGGATAATGCTCAGGTTTTACTGGTTGGTAACAAGTGTGATATGGAAGATGAGCGGATAGTGTCTTCAGAGCGAGGAAGACAACTGGCAGAACACCTAGGTAAGTGAATTGAACATTGTGACAACTTTTTCACTCCCCTACATTGTAAAATTAGTTTGAGTTTGACTCACTTGCGTATCTTCATAATTTAACTTATTTTTTTAACTGACCCTGTACTGGTATACACACGCCTCTCCATAAAATCATTGTAAGCCTTTGTTTCAATCTTTTTAGGTTTTGAATTTTTTGAAGCCAGCGCCAAAGATAACATTAATGTGAAGCAAACATTTGAACGCTTGGTGGACATAATCTGTGAAAAGATGTCTGAGAGTTTGGACACAGCTGATCCAGCTGTTACTGGAGCCAAACCAGGACCTCAGCTCACCGACCGACAGGATACTCCACATCAGGACTGTGCCTGCTAAGGAACATGCCTTTCCCATATACACACACACAGCACTCCACATCCCTGCCCTTATTTCCTGCATAGTGGTGACCTCTCCTTCACTGACCTTGAAACCTGCATATCATCTGAAAATGACTTTGTCTGTTACAACCTTTTTAGTTAGAATCTATGTAGCAATGAGAGAGTAAAAAAAGAGTGGTTGAATAAAAAAAATATATCGTTTAAAATAAAATTATATAAATATTATATATCTATATACTGTATAGAGAGTTTAACAAACTGCATGGGTACAACAATTAGATGATTGAAGAAATGTCATGTTTTGCTCTATTTCCATCATAATTGCAAAGAGTATATTGGGCTTTTTTTACCAATTTATAAAGTTCCTTAACTATTGCATACCAGCGCTAAAGTGTGCTACCTTTATGGCTTCAGACACAAATCTGGAACAAGACAAAACTTATAATATGCATAATTGTTCTTCATATTACCAGTGAAGCAGTTGGATGAGACTCTTAGTCAGGGAACTGTAATTCAAAGGGGGAATATAAATGGTACCACCTCAGTAAAGGTTTTACTTGGGTATAAAAATAAAAAGGTAATTCTTCAGGCCCCAGTCAAAGTGCTCCCTATATTTAAATGCATATGTTGCAAAACTGTCTCTGTACATTTTACATTTAAAGAAACATGAACAAAGCCGATTTTTAAAAATTTACAATCGTAACAGCAGTTGCCCCTCTAGGCACAGGAGCACTTCTGCATGTGGTACTACTGCTAGTTATTTTACAAATAGAATCCTCAGAGCAACTATATTTCTATGCTGTTATAAAGAATCTGTAATATGGAAAGTCAACAGATCCTTTCTTTGACTATGAGCTATTTTATTTTTGCCACTAAGTCAGGTGTACATGGTGTTTCATAAAAAGACAAGGACCAACAGATGCTTTTTACACCTTTGGTGTTAATATTGAGCTCATTTTCGGTTAAAACAGCGCTATTGGGCAAGAGTTCCAATTGACTGTTTAAAACCAGTTTCTTCAAACATGTTGTTGAAGTACCCATCAGAATGAATTCAGAGACCCTATAAATGTGTACTGTATGCATGAAACCTGAATGTTCTGTCGGTTTATCCAGCCTTTTTTTTTTTTTCTCTTGGGGTGTGTGTGTGCGTTGAAACAAACACTTATATATTGTAACTCTTCCCATTTTTTGTGTTAATTTATTTTATAATTCTATTTTGTTTTATTGTGTCTGAATCTGCAATATGTGTGTGAGAATTTTATCTATTTAAATGGAGTGACGTTTCAGGTTCCTGCCAGGAGGAGGCAGTGGCTTGTAGAGGAGTACTGTGGCCAGTAATAGTCCTTTCAATGTCCTGACTTTAGTCGGTGATAAAATATTACCCTCAACATAGCTATTCTAGTTCTATTTAATTTTCCATCTCCTAGAGTATATAGTAACATAAATATATAGCAAATTGTATGTTAAATATTATAGGGTTTAAAAAAAAAACAAAAAAAAAAAACTGCAGTTGAGTGCTGTGAATTTCCTCTGCAATTTTGTTGATGTAGTTACAATAGAAAATGTGAAAAAATGATCATTTTTGTTTTAATAACTGTATTTATAAAAAGAGCCAGCTCTATATAAAATCTATTTAAAGGTGCAACAGTTCCATTGGATTGTTTTATGTTTTGAAACGGGAACGTACAAGGTACAGACACGACATTCTGTGGTAAAGATCCACATCACAGTATTTAATAGTCAGTATCACTGCAGACACTTGAAATAAGTATATTGAACTAGCCTTACAATAAGATAAGTGTATGCCAAACTGTTTTATTTATTTATTTTCATTTAGACATGTTATTTCACACTTGTGGAACTGTATTTATCACACCATAACCATGTATTCCGTTCTTTTTAGTAATATATAGGTAAAGTTGTTTATAATGACCGGTACTCATTTTAAGCAGATCTTCTTTGAGGAAGTATGCAATGATAAATTCAATGAGTGAATTAATAAGGATGTTGACGGAGATGGCTCCAGTCAGGTACAATTGAGCCTTTGGATATTCTTGCACGTAAAAGAGAAACCTTTGTCTTAGGGTGTTGCATAAATTAATAAACATTGATGGTTGCACCTTTAACAAGATGGTTTACTTGATTTTTCCAAGCTGAGAATAAAGTCTACTGTAAACATGGAATTTGTATTCTTTCCTGGAAACGAACAGGTACAGTTCTCTTAGATCTCTGGGAATTAGTACCATGCATTATGCATAGCGGGTCAGTCCACCCAAATATTGTATATCCATCCATCAATAAAAGATAATTTGAATTTAAATAGGATGAAATATAGGGTGGGAACTTTATTGGAAAAACAAATTATAGCCAATATGTGACAAGGCTTCTAAAATCTCACTGATGCTTGGACTGCCTTCGGGTACATTACTGTGGATGCTGTGTTTTTACAATGCATTTTAACATTAAGAGAAGAGAACATTTTACCTGTTTGGTCAGTGCATGTGATTGCATCTAGTATTACGTTTTGGACATGCTTTGTAAACACATCCAAATTGCATGTAAACGTGATGTGTTTGACAGATGTGTTTGTGGGAAATTAAATGACATGCTGGCAGCGAAACGCTTTCTCATTTGAAATTTTTGTAATGATCTCGCTGAGTTCAATGAAAAATTTTATAAAGTGGAATCACCAGTCACTAAAGTTGTACTCGAATCAACTAATGATGATGTCATTACAGATGCAGTAAAGGAACAAAAGTGTCCAACAATAAACAACTTTTATTAAAGTTCTCTGTAACATTAACAGTCAACATGACAATAAAAACGTAAAATAGGCTAATACCACAAATGTCCTGGTTTAATTTAAATGAAAAACAGAAAGTGGGCAGCCAAGGAACACAGAATTAGTCAAAAGAGCATATAAGTCATTATAAAAAAATATAATACATTAAATGGCTTGCATGCTTCTCAAAAAGAGTTATTAACCCCCCTGGGGGTCCAATTTTCTGTGACGTAAGTGTTATGAAAAATGTACCTACTGAGACCCAGATTTTTGTACCAAAATAGGTACAAAGGTTAATTAACTTGTAAAGTCACATAGTAGAATATTTCAAATGAAATTTCACAAGATGGGGCTGCTTATGTTTGTATACATTTCACCAGCTGAGTCCAGCTCGGGAATCCGATGCAAGTAAGTTTTATCACCCTGAGTTGCACGCCGATACAGTCTCTTGCTAGACAAAGGGATTATTATAATTTGTCAAGCATCCCATTTTGGCTAGAAAGTTAAGTTTTCCTAAAGCGCCATTCCAGGATAGCACTGAGAGATAGACTCCACCCCAGAAAGAAGAAACACCTGAAACCAATACTTTAAGAGGCCAGCTCTCCACTACCTTGGCAGTCTTTGGTGTTTACTCCTTCAGAGAGGATCATCAGGAACCAGGGGTGGTGTCCTATCTCAAGATGCTACCTGTCTCCAGGCTAGGAAGCCTAATGCATGTTCTGAAACCTACCTGGTCTTGGGAGTAGGTGCAATAGTTTCCCCTTTCCCGATTCTACGGCCAAAATGATTCATTTCAGGGCTTGTGAGGGGGGATTGCATGGCCATTTCCACAGCTGGTCGCACGGGCTTCCGTGCAATGAGCCAAGGGGCAGAGTTGGAGCATCAGGCACTCCCCCCCCCCCCCCCCCCCCCCCCCCCCCCACGCATCATTGAGCAGGGACGGGCCTGTCCTGCCACATCACTTCCTGTTCCCGTGGTGAGTGTGAGGCAACAGGAAGTGCTCCAGACACTATGTTTAAAGATGGTAGATCCAGCTTTTTGCACATGGAGGCAGCATGGATCTAGCATTGTCATCCAGAGAGAATGCTGTAGTCGCTTCCCTGCAGATGACAACTCTGCTTGCTTTTTTATTTTGATCTACAGCATATTGAATGACTATAGTTGAGTTATGTTCTTTCCATGCATGTCAAGCAGTTGATTTGTTCTGGCACTGGAGTAAGCTGGGAATGTATACTGTATTTTTTTCAGTAGAAGACCCACATTTTCACCCATAAAATCGGGGGGTTGAGTGCCTGCGCCTTATGGTTCAAATATGCCATTTGGCTGCGGGTGATCACAATTTGGCTTCCCACCAGCTCTCCCGGCAGATGGAAGATCTGAACTGTATTGGTTATATTTGCTGAGGCCCGCTGATATAACCAATGCAGAGTGTGTGTGGGGAAAGCTGCACTCGCGTTGTCACTTTAACATTTGTGAAGGAATCTATTTATATGGGTATACACAGGTAATGTGCTAATTTACGGCTTGTGAATGAAGAGAAGAGGTAATTTGTTAAATATGACATAACTTTTTTCCCCATGATGGGTGTTGTGTAAAGGCAGCAAAATGCTTGCAGAAGTGTAAACATGGAACTGTGCAAGACAACCAAAGTACTGAGCCTGGACTAAAACAATAGGCCTAAATAACCTGTGTTGTTTTTTGTTTTTTTGTGGGGTGTAAGTTTAAATGGGCTCCCTGTGATCTTGCTCCTGCTGAAATTCTTCAGATTTAGGCTTACCAGCTGCTTCACTTTCTCCTGACACCTGAGTTCATAACAAATACATAAAAATGAGTTGCATGAGCTTGCCAAGTTATGTAGGCTTTATAATTTGTGTAAGTATAGGCAAAAAACAAGACATACCCTGTGTTTGAGATAGGACACGTAGACATCCCAGCCCAGAGTTACAAAATTGACATACATTACGCGGTACTTTGTAGGCAAAAAATAAAAATTGATCAGTTGAGCTAGGGGCCACACACACCATTCTGCCTGTTAAGAATAGCAAACAAAATATTCAATTAACCAAATAACCACACCATACTAATATTATAAATTGTGAAGGTATATTTCTATAAACTTCTCTTATACAAGATATAACCCGTGTTTAGGAAGATGTTTACACAGGAAGCAAGTCAGGCATTGACCAACACTCCTGAAAGCCAGATCCACCTTGGAAATGACCTCACTTCTGGTATACGGAACATGGAAGTGTCAGTGTGGAGTGTTACTTTTGCTTTCTGAATAGCAGAAGTGACACTCTCTGACATCACTTCCCACACAATGAGGTAAGTCGAATGTGCCCTTTCCAATTTTTCCAACCTGGGATGATGATGTGTGGAGTGGGAAAGTAAGAGGGAGAGGAACGCCCCATACCTCCTAAGTTAGGTGGGATGGGGCATTACTCTCACCACTAACTTTAAACTCCACACATCATCTTTTTTTTGGGAAAGCAATGACCCCTGTGACCCCTTCGGGGGTTGCGACCTGATGCTTTAGAGTAACTATTAGCTTTGATTTGGGGATATTAAACCTTAAATGGCTTCTCGGTTTTGACAAGAAGCAGTATTAAGCAAGCTTCATCACATATGCTATTCCTCCTTAAATCATTATCATTATTTTACAAGCAAAAAAGTGACAAACGTGTATGTTATTATTTATTCAAGATTTCTTTTGGCTTCATTTGACCATCACTGCATCACTCACCTTATACATTTCCCAAAATTTGCTTCGAAATTCATTGGTGCTCACATTCAATGAGTGTCCCTCCAAAGAGCCAATACCTATAGTTCAAAACAGAAAAGAATCTTTTAAATGAAATGTCACCGTTGGAAACTGCATCATCAGGTTAAAATAAACTGTAAGCTTACTGAGAAAAAAAAGTATGCAGTGATGGGGAAATAAAGTGCTGATCCACAACTCTGGTGTTGTAACTGTTAGAACTAAAAGCGCCTTTATTATTTCCATTACACTCCACATACAGGTGGTTCATCACTAATAGATTTGCCCTCTTGGAATACCTTCTCCACATTTCTATTTACTGATCAGAGCTTCAGATTTTTGAGTATCTCCAAAGCTTTTTGACATACTCCCGCATACTGCAGGATTTAAAGCTGGTTTTAGAGCCTCCTGTCCTTTTGTCAGATTTGATAACATCTGCCATCATACCATTTCAAAATATTAAATTGAATACAACAGATCACAGGAAACAAGTTGTTTGTAAGAGATTATTGATAATGCAAAAATGTACTAATATAATGCAAATGGGCCTACCTAGAATGTCTTAAAATAATTTTGCTATACATAGTTTATGTCTAATCTGCCTACAAAAATGGCAGCATGCATTTTATGGGCAAGAACTTCGGCTTTTTCCATTGAGAGCCCTTTCACACTAGACACGTAGCAACTGGGATGTGTTGGCTCCGTCCTTGGCCCGGTCCTTTTCTCCACCCTCCTCCCTTTGGCAAACTCATCTTACTCCTTTGTCTGGCAATCAACTACCAATCTATATTCTGATGACAAAACCCACAATCTCATATCTTTCACTAAACCCTTCTACAACCAATATCTACCCCGGCCTTCACTTCCCTCTTTCCTTGACACACATCTCTCACCTGCCTATCGGCCATCTCTTAATGATGGCTTACAGATTCCTTAAACTCTAATCTGAACAAAAACTGAACTCAATCATCTTTCACTCCATCAACCTTCCCAAGCCTCCCCCCAACATCTCACTTACAGTTAATAACAACCATAATTCCTTTCCCCGATTTCCATCAACTCGCCTGTCCCCCCCCCCCCTTGGTGTCACCTTCGACTCTGCGCTACTCCCTCTTAACTCCGCTCTCTTTACTCCCCACATTCCTAACACATCGCTAGATCCTGCCACTTCCATCTCCGCAACATCTCCAAAACCCCGCCCCTTCCCTATCCCCAGAGACCAAACCAAATCCTGGTACACTAACCTCTCATCACCATCCTCTTCTGGACTACCTGTAACATAATCACTCTTCTGGTCTCCCTCTCACTAACTTTTCTTCCTCTTCATCCCATCATGAATGCTTGCTGCTAGCCACTCATCTACTACTCTCTCTAAAACCGCTCCTCATCTGCTGCTCCTCTCTGCCAAATCTCTACACTGGCTTCCAACTTGTCCAGAGAATCAAATTCAAGTTCTGTGCCTTGCTTTTAAATCACTCCAAACCCCTCCTGTCCTCCGTAATATCTTCCAACCTGGTAACACACAATTACACACCTCAACCGCCCTCTCTTGCTCCTCATGACCTACTAATGACATCCTACTCATAACCTCCTCACATGCACGGCTCCAAGACTCCTTTAGGGACGCTCTACTCTCCGTGGACCTCCCTCCCTCGCCCCATCATCAGCTTGCCTCCTACCTTTGCACCTTCAAAAAGGCTCTAAAAAACCCCCCCCTCTTCACCTCCTCCTACCCCTCTCTCCCTAACCTCAACACCCATGCCAGTCCCCCCCCCCCCCCCCCCCCCCACAAAAAACAAACCCCCCCCCACCTATTGTATACCTTGTTCCCCAACCTATAGATTGCAAGCCCGTCCGGGCAGGGTTCCTCTAATCCTCCTGTGTCATACCTGTACCTGTGTATATTGTTTGTATCTCCCCGCTAATGTATTTTACGCTCGCGAATATGTTGGCCGCTATATAATAAATGTAAATACTAATAATGATGCCGCATCGTAGTGGGTGAAAGGGCAGGTACCCCAAGGTTTCATAGGAATCCTGGATACCTTCCCCATTGCCTGCATTGGCCTAGCCTTAACACGCTAACACAGCGCATTAACACAAAGCCTTTCAGGGATGCATTTTTTTACATTATTGTAGAGAATCTAAACAGTCTTTTTATTTACGACTGCAGGCAAACAAGTAAAAGAACCTAAAGGGTATCTCACAGCTCTAAGCATTGACAATGTAAACTTCCAACTTGTGACAAAAGTTTTTTCTCTTTCAAGAATCAGTTCCTTGCACAGACCATTTTTAGGCATGGGAACCGAGGCAAGTTGGTGGGGAGGCTTCATGCGGGTCATCTAGCCCTCTCCTTCCCCAGCCCCCTATAAATAATGTGGCTGCCCGAGAGAGGAAAGATCATCTGGTAGGAGGTCAATGACTCGCAACACTCCCCTTCACCCAAGAGAATTGGCTAGGTCTCACCAGCAAGCCACCCTCGAGTGCTCTCCAACCCGAGATGCTTCTCTTAGGGGCACTTGCCCCAGGCTCCAATCTCCTAGGACCCCCCCCTGTGGGACTCCCTGTGCAACAATGTCCTCTTGACCTCCACCCTCATGACAACTTTTGGTGTATAACCTTGGACCGGGTCTATGGGATGAAAGCCCGAAATCTACCGGCGAACACCTAATTTACCGTTCGGTGGCCATTTACTGTATTGTTTAATTTTGTACCGAGCCCTGACAGACGGCTTTCTGCTTCTTCCCTCCTGACCAGGCACAGGTTGGAGGAATGTGCAGAGTGGCTTCATCCCGTGACTGCAAAAGAAAACGTCAGATAAAACCAATGTTGTTCTTGCAAATCTATTGAATCTTAAGACTGGGTAGGCATGGACGTTTCCTAGATTTTGGGGGCCCTATAGTGGGATTTAGAGTTGGGGGGGGCCTACTTTTTGTAAGCTATAATGCTAAAGCCCCCCATACATGTTTAGATTTCCACCCGATTTTTCGGCAGTCATTTGGACAAATAAATGGGTGGAGATCTAAAGCTTAAAGGGCCAAAATCGGTCACCAAATCGATCTAAGCCATTATGGAAATGTCCATAATTCTTAGATCAGTTACTACTTTTAAAGTACGAGTAAGAACACAGAACCTGTCTGCAGCTGCAGCACTTCTCTCTCCGAAGTTGTAGAGCAGGGGGAGGGGGGGTGTACTAGCAGCTCCTCCCTCTCCCTTTGTGTTGTTACAGTAAGCAGAGGCTGCCAGCTCACGGCCGGGGTCCCTAGATGTTGTCCACCGGGTTCCTGTTAGGGCCCGAGCAGCTAGAGGGACCCTACGGACATACCCTAAATGCTGGCTGACTGGGTGCCTGGCCGATTGACCTCATCTCATGCGGTTGATCGGCCAATAAATCGGGTCACAATCTAAATGTGTATGGGGCTTAAGGAGTTTTAGTAGGCCCCTTTCACACTATATACATTGCGTTTTTACAGTACTAAGTTTTCTCATAGAAAACCAATGTTACTTTTCACACTGCATGCTTTACCGCATGTGTTTTTTATATTTTTTGATAAAAATTTTTTTTTACATTTGTTTATTTTAAGTGTATGCTTGTGTGTGCCTGATGCGTCCATGACGGGCAATCCACGGTTTGCCTGCAATTTCATGGTGCTGTATAGGCTGAGGCTCCACTCTGTTGTAACGTGAAAACGTGGTAACGCTGGGGAGGGAGCAAACCTGTTTTCCCAGAAGAGACGTCACAAGGTATAAACAATGGTCCATGAATGTGTAAGATGTACATAAATGCCCATTTTAACTCTTTATCAAAATCATGTGTAAACTGGTGACAAAGGGGAGAATAACTAGTAAACAGAGACAGGGTGTTGTCACCCTAAGAGCCATGGTATTCCATTGTTTCCTCATGATTATAGCAACACAAATATTGATAGACTGTCCTCCATCTAGGATAGCTTGTAGTTAAATGTAGTGATAACTTGGGGGTTACTGACCATGGGATCAGTTGTTGTTCATGGGGGATCATGGCAGATACAGGCTTCCTGTAATTCCAAGGCTGCTGAAGGACTACAGATTCCAGCATGCATATAGCTTTCTGTTTGTGTCACATGGATTTCTGCTGTCATAAATGGCGAAGTCCCAACTTGCTGTGCTGAAAAGCTGCAACTGCAAGCATTTGCCTCTGCCAGTTGCTGAAGAACTACTCTGCCCAGCATGCCCTACTGTGCCTTACAACACACACACACATTTCATACACACATTCTGCCCACACACACAATTAATCAATACAGTTTACCTACGATCTGAAGCTTGGGGGTATGAAAACCTTGTACATCTGCCCGAAGTTGAAAAGGAAGGACAGATCACAGAGCCAATCTCCCCTTTGTAGTGAGTGGAGCGAAGCCCGGAATTTTGCCGTTCGCGCGAACGGCGACAAGCGAACTTCCGCAAAAAGTCGGCGGAACCCGGCGAAACCCGCCATTGCTTCAATGGGAGGCGAATTTAAAAAAAACAAGAGGGAACCCGTGTCTCGGCCACACATAGTGTTGGGGAAAGTTGTTTCAAGGGGGTCAAACACCGGTGTCAATGGAACATGACAGAGGGGATAGCCATGGCAAAACTCCCAAGAAAATTTATTTTTTTTTCAACACAATAAATCCACACCAAGGATATCTACAATAGATAGTCACATGGGGATTTGAGCTGGAGAGCAGCCCGTGACCCCGTGTCACCCTGGGCCGGTGTGCACCTTTGCCGCTTGGTCACCTTTGCCCTGTGTCACCGGTTTTGCACATCCAAAGTAATGTGTGGCAGTGCCCCATCCAAAGCAATGTGTGGCAAGTTTTGGATGGGGAGCTGTCCACACACTACTTTGGGGATTGGGGGACTGCCACACCATTACTTTGATGAGGGACTGTCACACAGTACTTTTGGATGGGGCCTGTCACACATTACTTTGGATGGGGACTGTCACCACATTACTTTGGATGGGGACTCGTCACACATTTTACTTTGTGGATGGGGGATCGTCACACATTTACAAATTTGGATGGGGATCGTAACACATTACTTGGGAGGGGGCCGTCACACATTGCTTTGGATGGGGACCTGTATCACACATTGACTTTGGATGAGAGGACTGTCACACATTACTTTGGATGTGGGACTGCCACCCATTACTTTGGTGGTGATGTGTCAGTGTGGTGAGAGACACTGGTGGTTGTGATGGTCAACTATCGACGAGACACTGGTGGTGATGGTCAGTATGGAGGATCACTGGTGGTGACGGTCCAGTACTGAGCGGACACATGGTTGGTTGATGGTCAGGTTTGAGATGACACTGGCCTGGGTGTGATAGTCAGTCTGGAGGAGGACACTGGTAGTGATGGTCAGTGTGGAGGACAACTGGTGGTGGTGATGGTCAGTGTGGAGGTACACTGTGTGTGATGTGTTCAGTGTGGAGGGACAACTGGTGTGAGAGTGGATATTCCCACCCCCCCCATGTAGGATGGATGGTATTGGAATATTCAGTGAAAGAACTGCAGATGACACTGAACACTGCCTCTAGCTAATGGGTTCCCTAGTGCAAGCAGCAGCAAGCAGCAGCAGCTCTGTGTCTAACTCTCTCCACTCTCCTCGTCCAGTCAGCATTTGTAAAATGGCGGATCTCGTCCTTGCTATGTTACTAGGGGGTGGATGATGGTCCGTGAGGTGGTGGGTGTCTGATTGGGCTGGATTATGTGCTGCTACTGTGACATCACAGGGGTCCAAACGTTCCACCAATGTATAAAAGATAGGGGGCGGGGGGTCGAACTTGCCAATAGTTCGCGACACATTGGGGCGAACGAGCAACCTGCGAAAGTTCGCCGCGAAACAGTTCGGTCCATTCACTACTCTCTGTGACTCTGCTGGTCTGACCCAGCCCAGAACAGACTGAGGACAATCTCCTGTGAGTATAGCATCCGGAAGGGTTTGACAGCTATGGGCGGGAGGGAGTAAAGCCCCCCCCCCATACACCACATACCCAAAATTACCGACGCAATTAGTCTACAATCAACTTTTCTTACTACCAAAACCATGTAATATGATTGTCGTGGAAAAGTTGGCCGGGGTCTCGTCAGAGTGGTGGACCTTTTAAACCTTGCCAATCACTATGTATTTCGATCAGGGAGGTCACTATACTTACATTTGGTAGATCTGATGGAAATTGTATGGAGGAATCTGAAGGTGTATGGGGGGCTTAAGGAGCTTGGGGGGCCCTAGTGGGAAATCAGTTTCTTGAGCTATGCAGACTATGTGCGTGCATGCAATAAACTGCCCTGCTGGGAAGCAAGAAATGCTAATTTTTTGAGTGAAATAGGTATATTGTTAACCATTTGTACACACAGCACACATTCTGTTCTATGGAGGGCCAAGAGGCTCAGTTCTTCCCCTTTAGAAAACAGTGGGGGACATTCGGGTCAATATTTTGGATATACTGAAAGTATAATACCTTCAAAGCTTTTTTTATTATTGCCTACTTTTCACAGTCCTTTTAATTACAGCACTCTGATGGCCATTTCACACTATATGCACTTTTCATAGGCATGCATTTTTGCATGTATGCGGAAACGCGTTTTTGACATTACATATGCGTTAGCATTTTGCATGTGCGTTGTGTGAATGAAAAACGCAGGAAAAGTTAATCAAAAATGCATACAGCAGGGAGTTTTAAAAAATGCATGCGGAAACGCATACAGTGTGAATGGTAACATTGGTTGTCTATGTAAAAATGTGCGCAGTATAAAAACACGTGCATTTTTAAAACGCAACGCAGATAGTGTGAAATGGCCCTAAAACTACTTTAGATTACGCTTACACCAGTGTTCACTTTGGTGGACAGCATGCAGCATGTTATTGACATCAGTTTAAGGGCTTGTTTCCACGTGTGCGATTTGCTGCGGTTGTATCCGCGCGGCTGCCGCCCCTCTGACCGCATCCATAGGCAAACAATCAGCCACGCTCCATTGGTGCGGCTGAGTGTGGATGCGGTTCCGAATGCTAGCTTCAGCGTTCTCGTGCGTAAACCGCAACCGACCACATCCTTTCACATGGGGGCTGCCCAGAGTCTTCATCCGAACGCATGGACGTACGCGTGCATCCGGATGAAAACAGTTTGGGGTGCCGGCGGGAGTGGCTGCAGCCGCGGCAAATAGCACACGTGGAAACAAGCCCTAAGACACTTCTAACACAATTCAGTATCCTCTGCAATTGTATTTGATCTGCAGCTCAGTTTTACTATATTTAGAATCCAGCTGCAATCTAATACATACAGCGAAAACAAGAAACTGCTGACACTAATGACAAAGCGTATTAATCTGTAAAAACGTATCTTCTTCGTCGCTTTGTTGAAAACATCAAAATTCTTACCCAAGAAAAATAAAGCAGAAAGTATGGGAGATACCAGAATTTGTTCCATGAGAACTTTCTTTACTACTGCCCGCATTGATGAACTCGGTAACACCCGATCAAGCCAGATATACCAATAGTGATCCACTGGACCCAAGCAAGTTCCAATGACAAGCATCCTACCTGTAAAAGTATTTTAAGTAGTGAAGTAAGTACATTTACACTCAAATGATGAATCTGCTTAAAGCAGATATACTCAAAATCTAAAATATATATATATAAAAAGTAGGACTTACCTCTGAGCTGCAATGATGGTGCTCTGTAATCCTAAAAATATATACTTACCTTCTGTTCCTGGAATCATATGAGAGATTCCATCTTTATCTCGCAGGCTTCTAGGGGGTTAATTCCAGTGCAATACTGTGAGGTTTTCAATAGGAAAAATCGTCTATATGTATTTCAATACAGAGTCTGTCACTGCTCTCATAGATGTTGGCTCTTTTGTGGCGCTGCGTCATCAGAGAGATGGGGAGAAGAGGGGTTGCCCTGTGTTCATGTTCCTCTAGGGACATACAGTGGCTTGCAAAAGTATTCGACCCCCTTGAACTTTTCCAAATTTTGTCAAATTACAGCCACAAACATGAATGAATGTTATTGGAATTCCATGTGAAAGACCAATACAAAGTGGTGTACATGTGAGAAGTGGAATGAAAACCATACATGATTCCAAACATTTTTTACAAATAAATAACTGCAAAGTGGGGTGTGCGTAATTATTTAGCCCCCTGAGTCAATACTTTGTAGAAGCACCTTTTGTTGCAATTCCAGCTGCCAGTCTCTACCAGATTTGCACATCTAGAGACTGAAATCCTTGCCCATTCTTCTTTGCAAAAC
>CM070032.1:134284945-134295393 GCA_036250615.1 Ptychadena robeensis | reverse complement strand
ACAAAATCAGTGAGGGGTCAAATAATTATTTCCTCCACTGTAAGTATTTGTGTGTGCTTAATAATTTTTTTGCGATTTTGTTGTCAGCACATTCAACTATATGAAGCCGGCCATAGACACCTCGATCCATGGCCGGCTTGTAGCAGACTCATTACAGAGTGGTGACGTCGCCACGCTCTGAGCAGTCGGCTACATAACTGATGGTAATCCTGTGTACTCCACTAAGGGCTTGTCCCCACTGGCGAAGCTGGCGGCGTGGTCCTGGGCCACGGGCTTTCAATGGGCTTTACCACACTTTCGTGGCTGGCCGCGGCCATCTTCGCCAGTGGGGACAAGCCCTAACATGGGGATTCTCATCAGATTGCAGCCAATTAACTTGAAGGGGGAGCATACTCCCCCTCCAAGTTAACTGCCTACAACAGGATCAGCCACAAAAAGAACCAACAGGATGGAGCGCCATGTGATCCGACCTGCCGGCTTTTTGGGTCAAAACCTCAAGGTGGGCTCCCCTGTAGTTGCGGCCGACCAACTATTATGTGTTAGGCGGGAGCGCGCAAGCTGGGCTTAAAGAACAAAGTATTTAATAAGAATGTTTCATTCATTCAGATTTAGGATGTCTTATATTTGTGTATTATTTTGAGAAGTGTATGTATGTGCAGTTAGCATGTGGTACCCTGGCTTGCTGAAGTCGTGATTTTTGAGACTCACAATTATACACAAAATGACAAGGTCATTAATATTTTAGCAACAACAATTTTAACAACAAAACAACTGTTTTGTCTTGACACCCTTGGCTAATAGAGGTGAAAGTGAAGGGTTAAGCCCCCCATACACATTTAGATTGTGACCCGATGTTTTGGCTGATCGACTGTGCGTGATGACGTCATCATGCGTGGTCAATCGGCCGCAAAATCATGTGGAAATCGTTACGGGGGGCTTTAGTCGGTGGAAAAAGTGATCAGAGTAAAGCCCCCCATAAACGCTTAGATTTTCACCGGGTGGAAATCTAACGCTTAAAGTTTTATTTCAGCCAAATCGATCTAAGCCATTACAGACATGTCTGTAATTCATAAACCAATGTAATTAATATAGATGGGGACCAGTGTCCCCATCCAAAGTAATTGCCAGCACACAAAGGGTGCCCGGCCAGGAGATCGGACAAAATTCTATACGTTTAGGGAGGCTTAAGGAATCGTTTTGAGGGGAAATAGAGATAATAAGTCCAAGTGTAAGGGAGCCCACACACGTTTAGATCAGCCTGGCAGATCGACGAGTCCTCACGCACAGCCGGAAGTGCAGAGAATCGGCCGTGCACCCTTTGTCTGCCATCCAAAGTAATGGGATCTGCCAGGAATTTACCAACATATCGGTTTCCTCCTGGCCTATCGAGAATTCTGCCCACATGGATCCATTGATCCCTGTGGGCAGCCATGATCCGCCACCGATTTTGCGGCCGATAGATAGCGCGAGCATGCACGCCTGTTGATCAGCCGTGAATCGCAGCGTGCATGGAGACCTTAATATTCACCTCCTTTAGCAATAAAATAGTAGCATGGCATATCTTAGTGTAGGAAACGTTCCACATGTTCTGCTGGCCACTAATGTGCATTTAGGGCCCATTCACACTATATGCATTTTTTTTTTTTAAAGCATGCATTATTTATAGGCATGCGCTTCTGCATATATACAAAAACGCATGCATTGTTCACATTACATCTGCGTTTTTGAACAAATAAATGAAAAATGCAGGACAAATAAATCAAAAGTGCATACACTTAAAAAAACGCACAGCGTACAGTGTGAATGGTAACATAGGTTGTCTATGTTACTACGCTCGCAGTAAAAAACGTGTGTGGGAAAAAAACACACGTTTTTTAAATGCAACACATTTAGTGTGAATGGGCCCTTAAAGCATTTATTAAAAGCATGCAATAACATAACGCACATGTTAACTCAATGCACGTGTTAAGAAAACTATAAGGATAGCTGCACTGAAGCGTGCCATTCATTCATAATGCACAGCTACATTTCTAACGAAATCCTGCACCACAGTACAGCAGAAAGCGCTGTGACATTGTGATGGTGCTATATACACCGTATATATGTATATGTGATATTATACGATTTATGGTGTGACTGAGATTGCCTCTCACTCCTTTGTTTGACCTTCATATGGTCGGCCTCGGATCCGCCTACAGCGCCACTTACTGGTTACATGTGTAACTACTCCAGCAGCACGAGATTGACCATGACCACCATGAGCTATACGTGCCTATTTACAGTAGGAGGATAAAGAATCTCTCCCTACCATTCCTATAGGTAACATCTCCATAACCAAGCCTAACGTACGATACCTCCAGCTGGAGAACAGCACTTCTTCAAAGTAGACTGCAGAAGGAGCTTTGGGAAGCTTATGATCATGTGACCGATCAGGAAGTGAATGTGATGTGTGTGACCTGTGAGTATCCACCTCTGTGCTCTTCCTGGTGACAGGACAACATGCAGGCATGTATCATTGCAGATTTATTGTACTGGTCTCTACAAGTTATACTATATATGTACATTATTCATTCTCTATACAGGTGTAATCATATGCTATATATATATATAGAAAAATGCATTTTTCTAGGTGGAGTGGGCGACATCCCAAATATAAATATATAGGAAAACTACAGTTGGTGTCATGGACATCCAACGGCAGCAAAGATTCCCCCTGAAAAATTCAGGGGCAAGGGGACTTTAATGGCCACAAATCTCCAAGAAAAGGAGAAAAAAATAAGAAGATGAGGTATGTATTAAAATAACACATTATGAAGTTTATTGTATAAACATAATAAAAGCATATAGCATGGCATGGCTGAATTGGCAGACATTAATATATCACATAGGTACAGTAGGTAGTCCATATAGCATATAAACAAGAAATAAATTCATAAATCATAATGGTAGAAAAATGCCAGGATATGGGACCCCATCGAACCAGGGTCCACTTCACCCCTGGGGGTGTTCTTAATCCAGAATGGGTTTCGTATCTTTAGATGTCTGTATCAAAAAAAAGGCCAAAACAAAATGGACAGCGGAGCATGATAGTTAGCATCAAGGTATGGGTAAGTAGGTAATAAGATCATGATTCTAAGGGTTCACTCACTTGTATGTAAATATATATAGAGCGCCAAACGGATGGAACAACAGCAACCAGATACCCACGAAGGGGGCTATCATGGGCCAAGAGCGAGGGGCCAAGAAAAGGCGACCGGGCAACCAGCAGGACCTGCGCAATCAAGGGTCGACCCATATAAGTATGTAAATGGGAATTATAATGTAGTAGTATTAAAGAACAGTGGGGGGAGGGGAGCCCACCTAAACTGTGATAAATTATTATAGGTCTAGAAGTGTGAGAGAGAGATGTGCTTGAGTGTAGGGATTGGAGTGTGATGTGGTGATAATGCAGGGAGAGGAAAGAAAAGGTGCAAAAAATTGCACAAATTGGGGGTGAAGTGGACCCTGGTTCGATGGGGTCCCATATCCTGGCATTTTTCTACCATTATGATTTATGAATTTATTTCTTGTTTATATGCTATATGGACTACCTACTGTACCTATGTGATATTTTAATGTCTGCCAATTCAGCCATGCCATGCTATATGCTTTTATTATGTTTATACAATAAACTTTATAATGTGTTATTTTAATACATACCTCATCTTCTTATTTTTTTCTCCTTTTCTTGGAGATTTGTGGCCATTAAAGTCCCCTTGCCCCTGATTTTTTCAGGGGGAATCTTTGCTGCCGTTGGATGTCCATGACACCAACTGTAGTTTTCCTATATATGTAATCATATGCTAGTACAATAGCATGTAAGAGCAAAACATTGCTTTATATTTGTAAGGGTAAGTTAGCTGCTGTCACAAGTATGCTGCTGCTGTGACATCGCCATATGTTCCTACTTCCAGGGATATAAACATACACACATAACAAAAGCCCTTTCTATTCTATATAAGACTAAAGGTGCTCATACAAAGTAATGTCCAGCATACAAAGGGTGTCGGCTGGTCCTCTGATGGGCCAGTTGCAGCGTGATGATTGCATGGCAAACTGCCTGGAGGTTTTTTTTTCTTGCTGATGCTGATACTTTGTCTGCCTACAATCTTATGTGTAATCCTGTGTTCGTGGCACACACAGGATTCCCGTCAGTTCTGCAGACGACTCATCGCAGTGTGTTGATGTCACCACGCTGTAATGAGTCGCCTAGAAGACACACTGGAATCAAGGTCTCTGGCTGGCCTAAGTGTAGCATGGGGTAGATTCTAATTACCAATGTTGTCAACCTGGAGCCACACTCTGGATTGCTTACTTGCTCCATCTGAGCCCGTGCTATTTGTCTATATGGGAATACACACATCCCCTACGTCATTGATGCTAGAGGAGCATCAGGGAGGTTAAATCATTATCTACCCTTACGTTGTGACCCCCACCAACTGCAAGGATTAAATATCTACAGGGAACAAATTAAGACGTATAATAACCTGTGCTCCCTGTTCAACTCCTGACTTAGGGTATGTCTCCACAGCGATGTGTGATCTGTCAGGACCCCTTGTTCAGCGCAGTGCTTGGCGAGTGTCCGGACGCGTTACATACAGTTTTACTGCACTACGTTAACCCCTGCATTGGCGGATCGGCTCAGCGACATGAGAACAGAGGATCTGCCTGGCTGGTAAAGTGAATATGATCCCTCGGGACCCCTGCCAAGAACTGCGCTGAACAAGGGATCCCGACGGATCACACAGCTGTGGAGACATACCCTTAAGCTGATCATTCATGGACCAATTTTTCTGTTCCACTGACTTTTCAAAAGTCTGTTTCAAATGATCAGTCAGGTTGGAAAATGTCAGTTTATTGTGCAAGTAGCAGTTATTCAGTTGTTTTGATCAAATTGTACACAATTGTATTTCGGAGCATGTCTTCATAAATGAAAGGAAATGGAGTTTAACCTCCCTAGCGCACTGCTGTGGTCCAGATTTCTGTACCAAAAGTGCACCATAGACTTCAATGGTAAATTTTTCTTTATGTTGTAGGCTTGTAACTTCCCAAAATATGTCTGTACAATGGTCTAGTAGACATTCTGAATATAATAAACTATGTAAAAAAAACAAAAAAAATCACGAAAAACACGAAAATCAGGGCACAATGCTATGCTGCTATGTACTAAATCTCGCCAAAATAAAGTTTCTGGTGCCCCAGATGTGCCCATTTGCAGTTAACCCTCTCTTACCTGGTGTGATGGATGTGGTAAAATCACACCAGGTTAGAGAGGGTTACTGCAAATTGGCACATCTGGGGCACCAGAGACTTTTTATTTGGGCGATATTTAGTACATAGAAGCACATTGAAAGCAGTTTTCTACATAGAAAACTGCTTTCGAGCAATTTACTTTCAAATTTCACGCCGCCTCCCCGATGTGACGTCATCACGTCACTCGGATGGGGGGGGGATGAGCTGGAGGATCCAGCAGCCATGTCGCTTCTGGGACACTGCAAAACAGTAAGTATGCGCTGCGGGAGCCCACTGGATGGCACCATCTCGTCCAGTGCTATAGTAGGAGTAGCAGTGCTGAACGAGATGGTGTCGCCCCGATTGCTAGGGCGGTTAGGGATTGGTTTTGCATTCATTTGACTGGCTTAAAGCATGATTAACTGATGTTGGACTGACCAGTTAAATTTATATTGCACAAGAATATCAAATAAAAAAATCTATTGGATGCAGAGCTTATGGTGGGAAGAAAGTGAGGATACACACACAAAATAGAATGCAAGGTATGGACCCACTGGAACATTAAATAACTTATCCAGGATTTTATCCTTAAGTAATGTAGAGCAGTTGGGCAGATTAGTAGGGTTAGAATATCTATCTTTATACTCCTACCAAGTATGCGATTCTAGAATACACCATGGCCCCTCTCATTTAAGGTGCAAGTACAAAAGCACCTATTCACAAAAGAAAAGGAGACACACAGTGTATACTGCAGACTATTCAAGTCCCAAGGCAGCCCTATTCATCAGCTAAAGCACCACTACTGTACAACAATGTATTTGTGATCAGTACTCATAAAATGAGTTTGTTTAGATAGATGTCTGCCTCATCAAGTTGATCATTAGCAAAGCCTGTAAAGGTACCCATAGACAAGACATTTTTTCTGTTGATTCCTTGCATGTTTGCAACGATCGTTCAGGAATTGAATGTGAAAATCCTTGTTAGATCGATCCCGATGAGAGACTTCCTTTCACCTTGTGTCCTGTTGACTCAATGATAATGGAAAATGTAAGATGATACAAGTGTCTCCAAATTATAGGTTTAGGTGATTTTACTTTCCAGGCAAAGTAACCATGATCTTGTTACATTCATGTCACACGTGAAAATAGTATCTTCCTTGTGTCATGTCATAGTAAGAGCCACATCACATGTGTGTCTGTGTCTGACACAAAAGGATCTGGTTCTGCCTTTACGCAAGATCATTGGAGGAGAAGGCGTGGGGAGTGACAATCAGGATTTACTGATTACAGATAATGTTTTTTTTAGACAAATTGACATATCAAGCCCAATAGGAGAAAATTAGCTCTGATTTAATATACTCGCTTCCCCGACAGCTCATGCACCCAAATTTCCCTTATTTACAGAGTTGCAGTCTTCATCTTCAGCATGTGTCTACAAATGTGCACCATGGTCTTTAAGTCTTTTAGGGTCAAGAAGATGAAACTTTGATGTAGGAGAGGAGAATGTTGAATCCAAAAAACATTGGGACTGGATATTACAGGAACAGAGACAAGGTGGGCTCTACCATCTACCTCATTGGTTTGCTTTATACTTGGTAGCAAACCCCTGGTCAAAAAAATACAAACAACCTGCCTATGGCATACTGCAAGGTTTAAGTTCTCTTTTATGTCTAGGAGTATATATATTTTAAAGAAAGGGTAAGGGCCATTTCACATCTGCAGCAATGAGGCTGTGGTGTGATTTTGGCTGGTGCGTCCATTAACTGTGTCTGTTAGAAGTGAAAACCCGCTGACAAATGTATGGGAGGCGCTTTGCTGTCATGCCTGCTGCAGGGCATTTACAGTAACACTGTACCGTACCACACAGCAGCAGTTATGCAGGTAGAGTGAAAAAAAACAAATGTGCCGTTTTGCTAAAGGCTGTATGCCAACTACAATAGTGAAGAAGGGCTCTAGGGTGAGGTGGTCTGTATATTTGAATAACATGCACATCTATAAGGCAAAAGTTAAAAAAAAGTTTTGCTGTCCTCTCAGTTTATTCCTTTTTCTGGCAAGAAATAGGGTGGCACAGATCTGCACACAACTCTCCACATCCCATATGGAGGCTGCTTTCGCTAAGGCTGTAGATGCTTTCCTATTGTGGATTGGTCTTTGAGGTGATCAGGCAACTAATACTTTTTAACCCCATTTGAAAATACCAGTTAATCCTACTAGAAATCTTTTAAATGGATAGCTACACTATACTATTTCCATTTACATTCTTCCCAGCCAAGTCTACTAATATTATGGTAGAGAAGTGAAGGGGACAGGTAAATATACAGATACAGTACAGCCAAGTAAATGTGGCCACCACAGGTCATCCGTTGCTGGAAGTATCACCAAGTAAAATTATGTAAATAAGAAAAGCATTCAGTACCACTACATTTTAACTGGACATATTTCTGAATTCATTCAAAAGAATTCCGATGGAAAAGCTGCTGGCCAGTAGATTCAGTCACACATGGGAAATCTACATCTAAAGCTAGCCGCACACCTCAACTTTTGGTTGTTTTTTTTGTGTAAATTCAAAGGACATATCAAATGTCAGTCCAACATCAAACTTTTCTTTATGAACTTTTGTGTATGCATGTTTCAAAATACATTTAAATAAAATTTTCCAACCTAAGCAATTACGGTTCTTTGGATTTATGCTCCATTTGTCCTAAATTTTGGTTGATCTAATTAAGGAGAAAGTAAACTATTTAAGATCTATGGAATCAATCGAATTGAAAAAGCTGGCCTGTGGCGGATTCTAATTCTCAGCATTTACCATAGTACTTTCCAAACTATTGGCACAGAGTATATAACTCAATTGTTTAGATAATTGTTACAAAGCTTATGTTGAAGTTGGTTGTATGTTTTTATATATGTATGCCTGAAACCACAAGATCAGTATTAAACATTCTTATTACATTTTTTTTTACATTTCTCAGGTAACAACACAATTAATAAATGGATAGCACATAGACAGAATATTTTCCTTATAACCATGCATCTGGAAACGGTTCTATATCACACAAAGTAGAAATAAGCCAATAAATACTCAAGTGTACAAAACCTAAATATTACTTACACTCAACAGTAGCCCTTGGTTGTTGTGATATACCACCATTTCAAGGCCGGGTGTTGTAACCTTTCAAACCACTCAACCTTAAACCCAACATTTAACCAGAGCTCATTTAAACCATTTCTTCCCATCGTTGCGTTCACGCAACACTATGTTCAGGATTTTTTTTCTGCTCTTCTATTATGTCACAGCTTCCATTACTTTTAACGCCATACCTTCAATTCATTGCGAGTCATAAATATACTTTTATTACAATTGAAATTGCCTTGGTAATAATAATTTATCATTTCTTTCCCTTCGGGTTGTGCAGTGTTGATATTTTAATGCTTGGGAAGAAGGGTTAAAGATAAGCTTAACTTTAAAGTGGACCTACCACCAGAAATCTATGTTTTTATGAATGGCACTAGAAGTGCCAGTAATAGGGAGGAATGCAGTAAAAAAAACGTAAAAACGTTCCTGTAATGAGCAATTTAACAAGATTACCACACAGCTCCCCTCACTTCCTGGTTCACTGAAGGCAACACATGAAACTGGGGGTGCAATATCGTGGGTGGGGCGTTCAGTGATCTTCTATGGGAATTTTCAAAGCAGATCACTGCTTCCTGTGACGTGCTGCCTATTTCTGCCTACAATGAACCAGGAAGTGAGAAGAGCTGCCAAATGATCTTCTTAAATTGCTCATTACAGGTAAGTTTTTGGTTTTTTTCCCACTGCATTCCTCCCTATTATTGGCACTTCTAGTGCCATTCATGAAAACATAGATTCCTGGTGGTAGGTCCGCTTTAACTTAGCCAAACACTCCGTTCAATAAGACTCCTAAAGAAAAAAAACAGCCACCTAATGGCTTCTGATACTCCAAAGTTAATAAGCCTAAAGGAGAAAGCAGAAAAGGAAAAGGCATTATGTCAAGGGGGTTCTGAGTATAGCAAAGTATATCAATTAATTATTTCTCCCTATTACCAACATCAGGATTTCCAAGGCATCCAAGGTACCACGTAACTTCTCTGTGAGATACCATGTGGTGTTCTGAAAGGCCTGCATAAATTTGTATATCTGAGCAGGTTGGAAAGAGATAGACTATAAAAGAAGTTTGTGTCATTTGAGGGCAGTATTGTGTGCATGATAGGCTCTGTGTATTATTCTTAAAAAAGGTTCTCTTCACGGTTCGCTAGGAGTAAATTTCCTTAGCACCCTCCACCCTTCCTCTAGAGCAGTGGTTCCCAAACTGGGGGGTAGACCCCCTGGGGGGACACAAAGGTATGCCAGAGGGGCACGGGCCCTTATTCTTAACCCGTGTTTGAATAGGGAGGGGGGGCTTGATAATGTTCCTAAATAGAAAAGGGGGGCCCTGCAAGGAAAGTTTGGGAACCACTGCTCTAGAGCATTCTTGAGTCTCCTCTGAACCCCCCACACTAAGCGAGACCAAGAATTGAAATAGGCTAATAAGCAAGGTTTAAGGAGTATCATCTCCCTACATTTGGTGTACACTGTTAAGATTGAATATCAAGTGATTCCAACCTATAAGGGATAGGGGAAGATTATGCCATCTGCGGAGTTCCGACACGATTTTGTAAATGATAGCTAGGATGTTAAAGGGAATATAAATCCAGCGCTGAGCGGGAAAACTTAAAGCCCAGATATGTGATATAGCTTGGCACAACTCAAATGCCAGAAGTTGTTATCCATGGGGCACAAGGAGTTGAAGTGACTGAGCCCAGCAATAGTAGTTCAATTTCATGTTTATTAACCAAATTGTTTTTGAAATCTAAAGCAGAGGTCACATCAGCTCTACTCACGTATGATATCCTCTTGTTTTTATCAGAACCAGCCAAATATCTGAGCTCTATTAGTACATTTTTTGAACCAATCTGGCAAGGGGCTCTAGTGTCAAATTAAAAAGCAATGGGGGGGGGGTCCTCATTGGTCAGAGAGGGACGTGTCAATTTAGCTAGGAACTCGCTGCCCTTGTCCTGTGAGGATGGCGTGTTGTTGGTGCCAAGTGTTCTCTGCAAAAACTTCCGCCATGGCAGATGGTTACCGTATTTTTCGGACCATAAGACGCACTTTTTCAC
>CM070032.1:134264622-134276663 GCA_036250615.1 Ptychadena robeensis | reverse complement strand
AGCAGCACTGTATGTGGCAACACAACCCTACTTCCTAGGGCTAGTTTGTTCTTTCTGGATGCAGTATGAAAACTCTTAGCCCTAGGAGTTGTCACATTAGAGATGATTAAAGGAGATCATGAAATAGGTTCCAACAATAGAATGCAAACAAAATGTAGGACTGTAGCGGCTATGCTAGATTGGCCCAGGCTAAGTTTACACTAGGTTTGCATATAAAAGGTATAGACCTATATTAGATAAAAGGTTATCGAAGCTTGCCGTTTACATGCAGAATACTGGTGAATACTTGCCCAGTGTGACTTCTGGTGAGAAGCGTGCAGTCTGAACAAAAAGTCTTGAGCAGCTCATATGTAAGAGTTCAAGTGACAAACAATGAAGACTTGCAGAAGAGGAATCTGGAGCACATCCTCTGAATCACACCGGATCAGTATTACCACAATACAAAGTTATTGAGATTTCTGCCACTTGTTCACTACATATCTGCATCAGCTTGTACACAAAGTTAAAGCATACAGCAAACCACGATCAATCACAAAGCAACATTGATACCTATTTATTATTTGAACAACCTATGTTAAGGATATGGAAATGGTCCCATAGCTAAAATACATTTCACCTGGTAGTAAACGTTTATATACTGAGCCCCCGCTCAGAACATTCACTGAATACCAGAGGGTTACCTACCTGTTGCATAAGCTAGTCACCATGCAGTCACGTGAGTAGATGGCCATTTAACATAAGCATACCACAGGTGAATCAATGTCACATGGCGTCCCAATGTAACTCACAACATGTCCATAGAAAAGATGAGAAACTGTCATACCTTCCCTGAGGATGCAGAGGGTGTGTCAGGTGACCAGCACACGGCGCCCTCCACGTCTGAGGTGTTTCAGTAAGAAGTACTAACTCGTGCTATCACATGGGTCACCGGTACTGCTATGTCTTACTACCGGCAATAGTAGCCCCGCCCCCTTCCTGTGCACGCTCAAACATTTCCCCTACACAGGAGACAGGAAGTCATGTTAAAGCACCGCCCTATTCTGTTAACCTCTGCCATGCCTGGCAGCACGCCGTGCCTTCATTGCTTTCACTTATTTATTCCGTTTCGACCCACCTTTTCCACCAACTCCTATGTATTATACGCATTTGTGTGCCGGACATTACTAAGTCCCCAGCCAAAGTAATTTTAGCTCCCCATCGAGACCTTCTTCCCCTGTAGCGCAGAATGACCAACAAGGGGAGTACATTTCATGAGACTAGTTGGCAAGGGGTGAGCTGATAACGACCGGGACACATCCAAAGCAATTCCTAGTCGAACTCGCCAAAAATCAGGCAGGAATCTGCCCGTGTATGGCTAGTAGGTTAGCGCTATATTTAGGTTTGTTATGTACGTATCATTATAGCACTCAAGCCGGCCATAGACGCATCGATTCCTGGCAGTAGTTGTGAGTGACCGTCCGGCATGCACACTCACGTCAAATGCATGGTGTTCTGTCGCTGGCAACTACAGGGGTGCCCACCTTGAAGTTTTGACTCAAATAGCCCGCAGAGCGGATCGCGTGGCAATCCGTCCTGCCGGTTCTTTTTGTGGCCGATCCTGTTGTAGTCAGTTACTGTGGATGGGGAGTCTCCTCCCCCTCCAAGTTAATTGGCTACAAATTGACAGGAATCCCCTTTGTTGGTGGTACACACAGGATCCCTGTCAGTGCTGTAGCCGACTCCTCACAGCGTGATGATGTCACCACACTGTAATGAGTCTGCTACACGCCGGCATTGATCAAGGCATTTCTGCTCTGGGTGTCATTATTTATTAATGGCTTTACAATGCACCCTAAAACGCATCTGCTGCTGTTTCCCATTCGTTTTTTGTTTTTTTGAGTGGACAATCGTCTCATAGAATAATGTGCACACTGTAAGTGCATCCATACTCACCCCTAGAAAACCTGTTGAACAATTCACACTTGTGTGTGTTGCATCGTGGGTTGTATGTGAAGCACTGAAGCTGGGAATAGATGCGACAATTTCCCATTGATGGCCGACCTAGTGGGTGTGAGGACTTCCAACCCACTAGTCTCAAGAATTGGCCGGCACCCTTTGTGTGCCACCCATTACTTTGGCTGGGGGCAGCTGTCCAGCTTAATGCATTCTTTTAAAGGCTGCATTTGGGTGCTTTTTTGGCACATCCATTCATTCTCTATGGACACGTTGAAGCGGTATGCCACGTTTCACAATGCGCGCACAACGTGTCAGTGGGGTCTGGAAATCAATGGCCACATTCGTTGCATGTATTTGACACGCGCTAAGCGTCATAGTGGAGTCTAGCCCTAACGCGGCTGAACATTGAACATGTGCGGTAAAAAAGGGTGTGTTTTTAAAACGCAACGCATATAGGGTGAAAGGACACTTACTGTATATCCCTGTGCCGCAAGACACAGTCTCTTAAACATGTGGTTTGAGGAGCTTGATGAGAAGGCACCCTTCCTGATCTAAATCAACATAAGCAATTTTGCTTATTTTTACACTTGGGTTCAAAGATACTAGACTGGCAGTACTTTATTGTAGTGCCTGTTTTTAAAAAATTATGTAGCCACTCCCTCAAGCCTTAAATTTAGGCTAAGTTAAATAGAGCAGGTGTTTGCTGGTCCTCTAATTTAGGACCCCATAGAGGTCCTATCGGGCAGCAGCCCAAAAACCGACCTGCGGACACCTAATGTGACATCCGCCGGTCGGTTACGTTAAAGGTTAAAAACCACCAGTGTAAATGCACCCTAAAGGACTACAATTAAGAAGAAAAAAACACATAGAAAGGAAAGCATTTTAAGATGTGTTTTGGGTATGTCTTGTTGCGATTTGGTGCATTGGAAGCATTTTTGGATGTGTTTTTTTTCAGTAGAATTTAGACTGTGGCTACACTAAGGCGCTAAGGACACTTTGGCACTGTTTGGGTGATCAAGGGGTGTAGTATTGCCAACATGGCGAATACCCCGGCCTAAACTCGCCCAAGCAGCACCTGAATTTGAATGAACAAACCACACCTGACCACACACTTTGTGCACATTTCAGGAAGTCCTCTTTCATACGCAAAGATCACACAAGCATCATATTTTTTGAGTAAAGTATTAAAAACTTTATTATTGAAAAAATCACATTATTCAGATGTTTTATTATTTACCATCTCAAAGTTTTTTCTTCACTAGCCTTTGATTTAATTTAAGCATAAAGAATCCCTTTTCAAAGGTGTCACATCTTTTCCTGTACAAGCATCTGGTTTTGGTCCCTGTTTGGAAACAATATTAAGCATCAGTTCAGTTCTCAGTTTGTACTTTGGTTTGAGCACACCAGGCTGTTGCACTAGCTGATTTACAATGAATATTAAGGATCACATAATTAGTTAATTAATTAATTAGATCACATAAGTGTGGAGGCATCTGTAGTCGAACGTAGTTGAGTAAGTTGAGCCTCTGCATTGGCGGATGTCTAGCAGGTAAGTGCTCCGTCAGGATTCCCGCCAAGCAATACGTTTAGCGGAGGGAGTCCTGTCGTATAGTGGAGACAAGCCCTGATACTAGATATTTTTCCAGTGTTTAAAATGTCAAACTGTGTTTAAAAAAAAGGTTAAAGTGTCTGGCAGCAATGGAAAACATGCTAAGTACCACAGTACATTAAGCAGTCCTAAACATACCTGTCAAGCCTCCCGTTTTGGCCGGGAAAGTCACGTTTTTATGTGGCTTTCCCGGCCAAATCCAGATTTAAAAAAATCCCGGATTTTTCCCAGGTTCTTGAAATTAAGCTGAATCTAAAAAAGAATAGGGGGTGGGGAACTAAATTGTATAGACCATTGGATATGTGCCACACCCCTGGTTTAGATAGGAATAGAAAACTGAGCCTATAATGCGGGGGTTCACAACCCTCTTCCGCTACTACTAGGACACAGTGGAATGTATGGGGCTTAAGCTGAATCTAGCAGGGAGGGGGCGTAACTCTCCCTGCTAATGTCCCGCCTCCCACATTATCAGTACAAGCGGGTGGCACATTAGCAGGGAGAGTAACGCCCTCTCCCTGCTAGATCAGCCAAAAGCCTGGCGAACGCCGGAAGTGACGTCACTTCCGGTACGTGGAACGCGAAAGAACCACGATCCATGTACTGGAAGTGAGGTCACTTCCTGTACGCCTCCCGGTTTTCAGATGCCCTAACTTGACGCGTATGGTCCTAAATAAAATATAGTATTATTCATTGACGCACTGGGAACCTAAGTGACATACAGTACTTACTTTGTAAATGTTACACACAAGATTAAATAAAGCACTTTGAGCACGAGACTGCAGATCCTCATCATGCTTCTACAAAAAAAATGCATATATTATGTAATTTAACAATATAATTCATTCATTATCATTTCAAAAACAATTTCTACAACACATTTTTAAAGCTGAGCATAGAAGTCTTGATTTTTCGAGAGACAACCGAGACTTTCCTGAGATCAACCGATGTGATCGATCGTTCACAAATCGATGCATGCATAAAGTGAGCAGACGATTGAAATGGTGAGAAATCACACAAAAAATTGATTGTGCAGGGATCAAACACGTCTGTGTGTTGAACGATCCTGACTGAAGAACGTTGCTAGAGACTTACGATCATTTCTATTGATCAACCCATGGAGGCCATATCCAACTTTCATCATTTACGATTGCATTTCATTGTGTAGCCAATCATTAATTACCTCTCCTATCGATCAGTGATAAATCTGCGATTATTTGGATTCCGAAAATGGTGCACTTTTCGATCAATGTATGACTTATGATCAAAGACTCAATCGCATGTCCAGATTAAAAAATTTATCTTGGAGAAATCGAGACATCTACGGCCAGCTTAAGTGCAACAGAGCCACCTTAGTTTGAGGCTTTCCTATCAATTATAACATATTTTTATGAATTTGCTTTTTTTATTTTATTAAATAATTATTAAACAAACCAGTGTCTTGCAGCCTTCTTTGTGTGAATAATCACCCATTAGCCCATTACATATGACTGGGTTGCAATGTGGGGCACTGACATTATCCATCAAATGCAGATTTGAATGGTCTGTATCTTATATTCTATATGCTATTTGCAATCTCCAAGCATTTAAATGAGGGAACTGCTAGGATGTGTATAGTTCCTGTATATAAATGCTTACAAAATACAAACTATTGTACATAACAACTACTTGTTTTCTCCATCACTTTCATACAACACCGCTTAAATACAGAACAACAGATCTCCAAGGATAAATCTACTTAGTATTCTACTGTCCATCTAAAAGAGACATTATCCCATAAATGTGCACCATGCAACTTTATTTTCTATAGTCTCTCACTTCTCTATATCTGTTTAAGCACAAAAAACAGCTATCTTGCATTTACTATCAATAATAATACATAATCCATACAAGGTGACAATAAAGGTAAGTTATATAGCATGTACTTACTCCATTGATGACTATCCAGGGTACATATTCATGTGGAGGCTTAAGTTCTTGGGTCCGCTGGGCATTAGAGTGCATAAGTTTGTTACCCAGGTCCCCATTAACACAGTCCATTACTGTTTTTATTGTGAAATCTGGCAGATGAGCTTCAAGGCACTACAGATAAATAGACAAAAGTAATACATATATTTTTTGAAGGAGACTAAAAGATGTAAAAAGAAATGTAAGACTAACCCCAAATATAGGATGTCTGTTGAATTTCCATGCACCTCTGTAATTTAAACCATGACATATGACAAAAAGTTGCTGTGGGCAGGGTTTGCTGAAGACCCATTCTTTAAAAAGAGCACGGTCTCTTCCCTTGAACCTGATTGTCTTCTACTGCTGAATACAGCAGTACCTGGTTTCACCTTCATACTTTTGAGGATTTACTTCAGCCACATGCAGATATCAGAGAAAGAAAGTGAGAAAAAGGAGAAATAACTTACAGGCTGTAATGCTCCGGTAACATTGGGGGACATCTCCATACAGTCAATAACCGGAAAGTAGATAAGAATATCCTCCAGGAGGTGGATAAGACATGCCTAGTATAAAAAAAGATCAAGAAAAACATTTACATTATTGCAACTATAGTGGTTTGGGTAAAATAAAAACAATATATTTTAATGTTAAACAATTTCCCTTGATTATATTGTATTTTTTTTTACATGTGACATTGTATTTTTATATGTTCATTTGTACAGTGCCAGAGGACATGACACTCTCACAAAAATGTTTGACTATGACTGGATTAACAATGAATGTTGCAGTTCTGAGCCAAGCTTTTTCAGTCCTGGATAGAGTTGGTTAGGCCTGAGTTTTTATTACTCTGTTCCCATTGGGGAGATTCATCTACCTATATGTGACATGTAATATGAACATTGGCACTAAAGTTGCAGGTTTTTTTTGATGTTCCACATGAAAATTCTACATTCAAAGGAAATATATAATAGAAATAAAATATTGCAATCCGCTCTAATTGTGCTGGTCAACACCCAATCTTTCCTTTCTGATTTCCTAAATTCAGACGAAAGTCAATGTTTTTTTTCTCATCCTAATGGAGCAGGACCATTAAGCACAAAACTATGTGGGGGTTTTTTTCTTTGTTCATGAATCTCTCAATGAGATTCCTAAAGCTGAAGAAGCAGAACCTTTGTTACACACATCTCTATTCTATAAAAATGTGAGGATTTGTTTTGCATGTAGCACCCTAATGTAAGGGGCTAGAGAGAGTTATCTTATTAGAGCAGGCAGCCACTTGTGTATGGAGCCTGTTTTCATGGGTCTATCTGCCAGAAGATGCAGGGGGATTTTTGCTTCCAGAAGTAGCCTGAGAGGTGCATTGTCATGTGCAGAACAGCCTTTGGTCCCCCAATCCCTCCTTCCCATCTGTGTGCCACGTTTTGAATTAGGTTATGCAGCATCCAATTCCTCATCTCTGAGCTATTCCATCAGAACATAGCGGGACCCTTGGGTCTGAGCACTACACATGCATTGGTTTTGATTTTGCTGCAGCCCTGCAAAAAAGTATAGTAACTTTAACAAACCTCTACTGTGTTTCCAAAACATTCCTCTGGTCCATGCTGACACTCAAATTCCCATTTTCCTGAAACATTTTTTTCCTGAAAGGAAAGGAAAAGCATAACTCTTCTGCCTATTAAATTTTAAGGTAAGAGGCTAGTGCAGTATTTAAAAATAACACCACTAAGCATCATTTAAAGACATGGCACACATATGTATGTATAATGTTAAGCTTTCCCTGAGTATATAAAAGGTAGGTCCAATATGATATTTATTGCAATAGATGGAATTCTTTAGTTATCTGATTCACTTCAGTTCCCTTTAATTCAATGCAATGAAAAATGCACAAATTATATGTATACCTCCCTGTGGCATAGGAACCACCATAGCAGCTATAGTGGCCGCTCCTGGTTGCCTGTCCTTGCTTACTAAAATCAGTAATCCCAAGCTGGACTCAGCTGTTGAAATGTAAACACACTTAGGTGGCAGCTTGTGGACATTTTATGAATTTGTACTAGATATAGTGGAATTTCACTGGGAAAATTCCACTATCTGACTTTGTGAGTTGAGTCCGCTATGTAGATCTTTTGGTATAGAAATCTGGATCTCAGTGGACCGCCAGGATGGTTAAAAGTTTTGTACCGCTTTTGGCACAGAAAACCAAACAGACGACTAGTGATGGCCGAACATCGGCCAGATCTGTCCGCGAACGGGCGGATCGGACTTTTAAAGAAAGACAGTTCGCGGACAGATTCAAATTCCCCGCCTCTAGTTCCTGGTTAAGGTAGCCAGATGTGACGTCACTGACATCACTTCCTGTTCTTTTGCCGGTTTTCACTAGGAGACCGGCTTCATTTAAGTATGTTTTTTTCCTGGATACAACAGTGACATCACAGGTTACAGGTCCTTGCAGTTGTAAAACAATATAGTTATAATTGTTATATAACAATAAGATATAAATAATGTGACCAGAAAAAAACTGCTTTAAAAAGGTTACCGGTATTTGTTTTTTGTGATATAGTTTTCAGTCTGTATAGCAGATGGGTATACTGACACATGGTAACTCCAAAGACAAGTGATCTTTCCATGAACTTCAACTAATGCTAATCTACTGCTAATTTAGAATTATGTTTTGAAGAAGAATAAAGTTACCAATATATTAAATGTAGATGCCATACCTGTGCATTCCCATAGGGCACCAATGTAATATTCATGATGTCATGTAACATTAGAAATGTGGGGTACAGCTGAAGAGCAAGGAACTTGCGGCATCCCCCACAAAGACATTCATAATAAAGCTCTACTTGCACATTGTCATCATTGCTTCTCTTGAGGTCTTTATGGTTGTAATAATCCAGACATTGCTCTTCCACCTGCAAAAAAGTACATACTTTCACTGAATTTGGTTTAACATTTCCCTATTTGTATGACCCAATAAATACTTTAGTACAAGCTCTTAGGAATAAAACTAGCAGAGCTGCTGTTCTATTACTCATACTATATGGGTGAACACCATATTGATATGATGTGCCATCTTTAAACAAAATACCATTGCTGCCTATGTCATTGTCGCTTACAAAATAAAATATCTAAAAAAAGCTCTTAAAAGAAACAGCTACAGTACCATTTATGACATTCTATTCTAAACCCATAGCCATCAGTATGGATTTGCTCCCATGACAGTTTTCCATTCTTTTGGGAAAGCTTTCCACAGGTTTTTGAACGGTATTTGGGGATTTTTGTCCATTCAGAGGTACATGTCTGTATATATCACTGCTGTGCGCTGGTCAATTCTTCCACAACAATTTTAGCTCACTTTATCATCATGCACCATGGGGCATCCAGATGCTGGAACAAATAAGGATCTTCCCCAACCTACAATTTTGGAAGCATGGAATTTTTGGCCTGCTGAAGCATTTAGATGTATTTATAATATAATTAATTGACCTAACCTCAAACCCTTGGAACACAGGTATACAATTATTCTTCCTTCACTTATACCACTTACCGTTTGTCGCTTATGCCACTATACTAAAGTAAATGTGGTTTTCCACTGTGTGTCTGGGATCATGTTGTTTCTAAACATTTTCACTTGGCAAGAATACCTTATGAGGTTTGTCATGAAATTTCACAAACTGGCATTCTACTGCCAATTGTTAAGATATTAATACTAAACTCAAGATTAATGAGTTTATATATTGGTGGTTACCAGTCTCTAGACTTTCTGTTCTTAGGTTTTTTTCTATTTTTTTTTTGTGTGTGACTGTAAGAAACCCACAGCACAGACTAATTTGACTTCAATCAGCAGCAGACACCCTAAAACTGCAACTGCACTGCTTTCAAGTGTCTGGATATTTGTACAGATGAGCCACTGCCAATTACCCCCCAAAAATTTATCATGGCCGAGTGGAAGGAGGGGTGGGAATAACACAAGCAGTGTACTGCTTTAAACCAAATCTTATACATCATTAGTATTACAATTTTTAAATTGTTAAGCTGGGAATAGACGGTTCCTGCACGACCTGATCCTTAAGGTATGCGGGAGTGCGCACGGCATCGGATCGGATCATGCAGGCATTGGTACGTGTATGCCCAGCTTTAGGGTTAGAAACTAACCAATACGACTCTAGCTGCAATCCTTCGTAGTTACTGTATATTTCAGAAAGAAGATAATGCTTTCCTCACGTTATTCACTGAACATAAACTACATACACTTCAATAAGAACTGGAACAATTGTGGTGTTCTAAAACTGGCAGTGTGTACACAACAAATTCACGCTGCATAGTCAGTTAGTTTAGGAGCCTTAAGGATTATCTCAATGAATCCCTACAATACCTTTTTTTTGCTACAAGATGTTCTTCCAATTTTGAGATGGGTTTTGCACAAAGCTTTTTATTAGCTCTGATGTTATATTGTGCCTCCTGTCATCTGCAGAGGAATATTAGCAGCCAGAAGTCTGCAGACTTGGTTGGGGACCTCTTTTAGAATGTATCCACAGTTTTTTGTTCTCGCTTTTTTTTTTTAAACATTTATAGCACCTATTTTATATAAGGACAACTTTATTTTGTACAGTAATTGAAAGGTTGTATAAATGTGTCTTGGTAAAAAGATTAACAACACCTTGATCTGAAGGACATGCAGCTCAGCTCATGTACAACTAACATAATCATAAAGGTAGCACATATTTAAAGCATGATAGAATCAAAAACCTCACTGTAATGTCCCATAAATTATAAATGAGTGTGGTAAATTAAAGGTCCTTGTAGTTCATTATATAGTTGAAAGACAATTGTGAAAATTCCCTGGAGCAAAGAGGAAACACAAAAGTTAATGTTGTTAATTTGAAACCAAAATAGGTTGAATCATGCTTCACATGACAGGGGATTTCCTGTCAGGTTTGTTTGTTGTATAAAGCTGTAACCACTTAGCTTTTGTGACATTATCTCATTATCGTTATTATAACTGGCCTTGAAATAACACCTATATACCTTTAACAGGTTTTAGTCTTTAACGAAAATTTCTTCTTCTACTGTTATACAAAGCTTTATTTGTGTACAGTATCTGTTCTTTTGCTGAAACAATACAAATACAATACATAAAAAACACAACTTATTTACTTAGGAGCACAGTCTGCTTTGGGCAATTTGACCAACAGATATCTGAGCATGGGTATCAATACCACTGCATGATATATAGTCAGGTATAACAAGACGGTGAAAACCTAATGAAACAAGTGTGCTAATTTATATGTACTGATAACCATAAACACGCATTGCAGATGAATCACTCATATATACAAGACATAAAGTCAAACTAAAAGGACAAACCATATAGATCCCAGGTGCCCAACCTGCAGCCCGAGGGCCGCAGGGAGTTCTTTGGCGGCCCCCCTCATTCCCCCGAAACCCTAGTGTTCATGCATACGGCATATAAACTCAACTGCCGAATGCCGAATCGATGGAATGTGCCCCATCAATATAATCATATGCTTGAAGTATAATTTAAAAAAAATGTGTTATAAAAAAATTAGCTATGCCTGCTGTAATTTTTTTTCATAAAAAAAATGCTTATACAAGTCAGTAAAGACTGAAAATGTTATGTGCGGCCCTTTAGTGATTCGGAAGGCGCACTTGTGGCCCTCCATATCTACTCAGTTGCCCACCACTGATATAGATGGTCAAAGTCTTCTTGACAAAGGGAATGGGAATGGTGAAATGCTTAGAAAGACCTATAACTCACCCAAAGTGATGTATTCTGTTTGACACATTTTGAAATCTTTCATTATGCACTTTATATTGTGATATTGTGATATAGTAGCCATTTACGTTTTGAGGTAACTAAATAAAGATGATGCAAATTTGAATCTATCAATGCTTTGTTTAAGTGTGAACCTTGAAACCCCATATATAGTGGAGTTGTTAATTTACCAACTGATTGAGCATTCTGATACTGTAAGTCATAGATAGAAATATTCTTCAGGGGTTTGCTTAAAACAGAAAAAAATGCTCTAGACTGTTTTCACAATCCATTCTGTAATCCATTGGTTTTTTTAAGGCTCCTTTGCTGTTTTTGCTACCTGTGAAATAAAACGCAATGGTTGTATCTTTGTCATGCCCCAATTACTGCCAGTCGCTGCATCCATGTGGTTTACTTGCAGCACATTACAAGTTTCTTTTAGAATGCAGGGCTCCATCACGTTTGCTCCATGTGCAAAAACCACAGTGGAGTTGCAGTTAGTTTTTTAGAGGGAGGATTAGAGCATAAATCAACTTAATAAAGTATTACAAATAACCTTTTAAAACAAATAAAGATAATGAAGTTGCAAAATATGAGTTTCTTGCATGGTAAAAACTGTGTATAAAATGGCAATTTTTCACTGTAATCCCAATACAAAGTATATTAAATGAATTGAAGCACAGGATTAAATCATGCCCAGGCTTCTGACTCGGTTTTCATTTCATGTTGGAACATATCGAGAGAAAAAAGGGGATCATGAAGAAGTGGTGTTTAACA